>JAPWDM010000001.1:83404649-83484649 GCA_035578155.1 Brachynemurus nebulosus | reverse complement strand
CTTTTGGTGCGGCTTTAAATTTAGTCTTTTTACTCTTTGAAGAGTTTCGTATATGTCATCTTTTACATTTTTAATATTAATACCCGACCACGGCGAGATTTTTGCACCAAGGTAATCTAGCGTTGATCCCGGCCCTGCATACGGGATCAACTCTCCATTTATATCCAATCCAGGGTCCTTTATACACCAAGAGCGTTTCACCGGTGTAATATGAAACGCCCGGCATTTAGTTGGTGATAATGCCATCTGGAGATTGCCGAAAAAGTCATTTGTTGTATTTAAAAGATGCTTTGCATCGTTAACAGTGTTGGCAAATAAGACAAGATCATCGGCAAACGCAATGCTTGATATTTTTGTCTCTCCAGATATGGTGTATCCTGGATTGTTTTCCAATTCTAAGAGGAGCGGTTCTGTAACGCAGTTAAATAAAAAGGGGGACAATGGGTCCCCCTGTTTCACTCCTCTTAGAATTGGCACCGAAACCTTAAACCTATCAAAGTCAGTGTACACACCTTGGTAGGAATTCACGATCATTTTAGTTATGTGTGATGGAATTCCTACCCTACGTAGCGCGGGTTCGATCACCTGGTGAGGAACTGTGTCGAACGCTTTAGCTATGTCTAGTTGCACTACGACCAGGCTCTTTTGTTCGCGTTTTGCGGATTGTAATAATTCCGCAAGGATGTGTACGTTATTAAAACACCCGCCTTCCGGGACAAAGCCCTTCTGGCGGGGAGAGAAACGAACGACCCTCCTCAGGGATTCGTCAATAAAGAGAGTCATAGTTACTCCCGCCGTTTACCCGCGCTTCTTTTGAATTTCTTCACATTGACATTCAGAGCACTGGGCAGAAATCACATTGCGTCAACACCCGTTGGGGCCATCGCAATGCTTTGTTTTAATTAGACAGTCGGATTCTCCTAGTCCGTGCCAGTTCTGAGTTAACCGTTAAATGGCGGCCGAAGAGAACACTTACGCATATATATTTTTCATTTTAATATAATATAATTAAATAAATAAAAATATAAATATAAAAATTATATGATATATATGTTGAGTAAAGTCTCGCAGCAAGAAAGTTCCGTAGGTGGCCAAGGCACGGGACCGAGTTCGGATCCACAGAAAAACATATACCCAAAATTAATTCATTAATAGCATACAAGTAAATAATAATTTAAAAAATTTTCAATAATTACATAGATATGTAAAGTATTTTTCGAACAAATGAAAAAACTTTTAATGAAATTATTATAAATAAATCATATTTAGTTTTATTATATAAATAATACAGCATTTGTATATAAAAACTTTAGCCATCATTTTACATAAATGATTATTATCAAATATATATTAAATCCCCAAATATTCATTTATTATACACATAATAACTAATTACTTAGAAAATTATGTAATTTATAAATTATTCTTATGGAGTACATATTAATAAAATAACAAAAATAAAAAATCAGATTTTTATATATCAGTACTGTACCATACAATAATTAAATATAATTACAAATAAAATCGATTTTTCCAATAATTGTTCTATATAATACATAAATACACACATTATAATTATTTATTATTTTAATAAATAAAATTTACAAAACATATGTATAACATTTAGTAGGTAATATGGTATCACCTCACCCAGGCCCGGCACGTTAGCCATAACCTACATCCCAATCAAGCCCGACACGCCCCGGTCCTCAGAGCCAATCCTTATCCCGAAGTTACGGATCTAATTTGCCGACTTCCCTTACCTACATTATTCTATCGACTAGAGGCTCTTCACCTTGGAGACCTGCTGCGGATATGGGTACGAACCGGCGCGACACCTCCACGTGGCCCTCACCTGGATTTTCAAGGTCCGAGGGAATGATCCAGACACCGCCGCAACTGCGGTGCTCTTCGCGTTCCAAACCCTATCGCCCTGCTAGAGGATTCCAGGGAACTCGAACGCTCATGCAGAAAAGAAAACTCTTCCTGGATCTTCCGACGGCGTCTCCAGGCCTCTTTGGGTTACCCCGACGAACACTCATATACACATATATAATGTGAATGAGGGCCCGACTTATATACGGTTCCGCTGCCGGGTACCGGAATAGGAACCGGTTTCCCTTTCGCCCAATGGATGTAATTATTTATTATTTATTTATTTATTTTATAAAATTTTATTATTTTAAATAATAATTATTTATAAAAATAATTATATAATTTATTAAAACACATCAACATTAACATCGGTTTTCACCTAGGGCTTAGGATCGACTGACTCGTGTGCAACTGCTGTTCACACGAAACCCTTCTCCACGTCAGTCCTCCAGGGCCTCGCTAGAGTATTTGCTACTACCACCAAGATCTGCACCGATGGCGGCTCCAGACCCTCTAAGAAGAATTATTTGTACGCCGGCAGTAAAAACCACATCAAAAAACTGATGTCACTTTAGTTAATGTATCATGTTAAATATATCATTAATGCAGATTAAGTAATTACACATAGAAATTTATCCCCAAAGAAATAAAAAACATAAATGAATATTATCAATCATACATATTATAAATATATTAAAACAAAATATACAAATAACATTCAGTAACAATACAGCCGATGGGCCTTGAGATGCCGGTAATAAAGTACGTCTATTTAGTAGGCTAGAGTCTCGTTCGTTATCGGAATTAACCAGACAAATCGCTCCACCAACTAGGAACGGCCATGCACCACCACCCACCGAATCAAGAAAGAGCTTTCAATCTGTCAATCCTTCCGGTGTCCGGGCCTGGTGAGGTTTCCCGTGTTGAGTCAAATTAAGCCGCAGGCTCCACTCCTGGTGGTGCCCTTCCGTCAATTCCTTTAAGTTTCAGCTTTGCAACCATACTTCCCCCGGAACCCAAAAGCTTTGGTTTCCCGGAAGCTGCCCGCCAAGTCATCGGAGGAACTTTGGCGGATCGCTAGCTGGCATCGTTTATGGTTAGAACTAGGGCGGTATCTGATCGCCTTCGAACCTCTAACTTTCGTTCTTGATCAATCAAAACATTTTTGGCAAATGCTTTCGCTTCTGTCCGTCTTGCGACGATCCAAGAATTTCACCTCTAACGTCGCAATACGAATGCCCCCATCTGTCCGTATTAATCATTACCTCGGAAAAACTTCCGAAAACCAACAAAATAGAACCGAGGTCCTATTCCATTATTCCATGCACACAATATTCAGGCACTATTTAAATTTTAAAGCCTGCTTTAAGCACTCTAATTTGTTCAAAGTAAACGTACCGGCCCATCTCGACACTCAATTAAGAGCACCGCGATAGGATTATAATTGGGAGGCTGTCTCCATTATTTAAATTATAAAAAATAAATAACTTTAACACTTACGATAAATTATACTTTAATGTATATATTAGTATATAAAATTTAACTAGTATACTTTAAACTTTTCAAGCAAGTAAAAATATAAATAATAACTTACCATAAAAATAAAAATTTAAATAAAAATACAAGTATTTATAACCATATTATACAATATATAATTTATACCTCACCACCGGTAGGACGTCCCACAAAACATGCCAGTTAAACACCGCGAGCGGTGAACCGACAGTGTAGGACACAAATTCGACTACGAGCTTTTTAACCGCAACAACTTTAATATACGCTATTGGAGCTGGAATTACCGCGGCTGCTGGCACCAGACTTGCCCTCCAATGGATCCTCGTTAAAGGATTTAAAGTGTACTCATTCCGATTACGGGGCCTCGGATGAGTCCCGTATCGTTATTTTTCGTCACTACCTCCCCGTGCCGGGAGTGGGTAATTTGCGCGCCTGCTGCCTTCCTTGGATGTGGTAGCCGTTTCTCAGGCTCCCTCTCCGGAATCGAACCCTGATTCCCCGTTACCCGTTACAACCATGGTAGGCGCAGAACCTACCATCGACAGTTGATAAGGCAGACATTTGAAAGATGCGTCGCCGGTACTATAAAGACCGTGCGATCAGCTAAAAGTTATTCAGAGTCACCAAATTATTACGATGCACATATATTAAATATATATATGAAATTATAAAAAAACATAAAATATATTATAAAAATATGTTAACATCGATTGGTTTTGATCTAATAAAAGCATTCCTTTCATCTCTGGTCGGAACTCTGTTTGCATGTATTAGCTCTAGAATTACCACAGTTATCCAAGTAAATGTATGTACGATCTAAGGAACCATAACTGATATAATGAGCCTTTCGCGGTTTCACCTTAATATGGCTTGTACTGAGACATGCATGGCTTAATCTTTGAGACAAGCATATGACTACTGGCAGGATCAACCAGGGAACTGTATGTTCCAAACTTAATAAAATTATTCCAATTTAAAAAAAAAAGAAATATTTTAAAAAGTTTTTCATTTATTAATCAGTATGAAATTTCTTCATAAACTGATATAAACATATAAAAATTATAACAAAAATTGAAATAAAAATAAATTTATTTCTTTTGTTACTTTTTATATAAAAAATATTTTCTAAAATTTTTAATATTTAAAAAAATAAAAAAAATTCTTTTTTGAAAATATTCATATTTGAATAAAAACTATTACCATATATTTTAAGTAATATAGTTTTATTGAAATAATTCAAACATTTGCTCATAACTCTTCGCTAGATTGTATGCGACAATTTTTAAATATATAAAATATATATTTATTTTACGTTCAAATAACACACTTCATTCTCGCTTGGTATGTAGTGAGTTTCTTGCATTATAAATTTATTAAAAAATTTATTTTATAAAATTGTTTGTCCACATAAGAGCCTAAGGTTTAACACCTATAGCCCATGGACTTGCTTTGACATAGTATAAGATGGAAAAATTATAAAAATTTTATATATATATACATATAGATACATATATATATATATATATATATATATATATATATATATATATATATATATATATACATATATATACCATTTTACATTTAACACAATAAAATTATAATAACATTTATTAACATATGATATGTTATCCACCCACCTCCTAGCCACTGCAATACGCAGATCCCGATTAACAGCCCGGCATTGTTAACTTGAAGTGTCGAATCGGAACTATGCCATCAGAGCACCGTTATCCCAACTATGATCTCTATTATCTTTATAAAATAATAAGTACATAGCAATCGAGATAACTGTTAACGTACTGGCTGCAATCAAGTCTAGGGACGAGGACCATATTAATAATTTATGATTTTAAAAAAAAAAATCTTATCAATATGCTCTTTACAGATATATCACATTCAAATAAATGTTTAATTTATTATTGTGAAATACATACAACATTGTTTTACATATATAAAGTTGCATATGAGGATAAAGAACCATCATTACCAACTTATTTTTATACAATATGTACGTATTACATGTATAAGATATATATATATATATATATATATATATATATATATATATATATATATATATATATATATATAAATATATATATATATATATACATACATATATACATATATGTATATATAAATGGTTTACGGTTAATAAAAAATATATGTTAACATATTTTTTAATACCAAAACACTTACTTTATACCTTTTCATAATTTTTCGATGAGGTACCTTTACGATGTTATTACAGTAAACAAAAATTATTTGAAAATATCATATTATAAAACATAATATTTTCAAAAGAACAGAACCTAGTCAAAATCAAAACTATTAATGTAATGCTCTTACACATATACACAATAGTTTCATATACTTCGACCGATCCATTCATAACGTTTGTCAACCATATACATCGATATTTGAAAAGGCACCACCATCTTATAATAATGTTTTGGAACCAGAAGCGTGGTAAATTTTACTTTTTTTTTATATTTTTTTGTTTTAATTCGTTACAAAATTGATTAAAACTATAAAATAAGTTATTAGAATTGAAGTTTTTTAAAGTTTATATTGAAATATAAGAAACTTTTTTTAAATTTTTCATTTATTTTTCTGTTTTTTATGTTTTTATATAAATATATGAAACATATTGTATATTTAACATACAAGTGAATATGAAATTTTTAATACCTAAACGAAAGTCATATCAGTGTACATATAACAGTAAGTTATAAGTAAAGATGAAATCATCCTACATGTAAATTTTTTCAAATAATCCAAAAGTTGCAAAAACGTACATTTAAAATACAAAAATTTTTTTTTTCAACTAATCAAAAATTTGTAAAAACGTACATTAAAAATACAAATTTTTTTTTTTTTTTTTTTAAACAGATCAAAAAGTTGTAATGTACATTTAAGACACAAAAACTTCATTTTCAATCAAACTATTAACTTTACATATACGAAGGCAAATGAATACCCATAAGTTAAGGTATTGAAGTGAATATGAAATTTTTAATACCTAAACGAAAGTCATATCAATGTACATACAAGTTATTAGTAAAGATGAAATCATCCTACATGTAAATTAATTCTGTCATTTCAACCAAACTATTAACTTTACATATACGAAGGCAAATGAATACCCATAAGTTAATGTATTGAAGTGAATATGAAATTTTTAATACCTAAACGAAAGTCATATCAATGTACATACAAGTTATTAGTAAAGATGAAATCATCCTACATGTAAATTAATTCTGTCATTTCAACCAAACTATTAACTTTACATATACGAAGGCAAATGAATACCCATAAGTTAATGTATTGAAGTGAATATGAAATTTTTAATACCTAAACGAAAGTCATATCAATGTACATACAAGTTATTAGTAAAGATGAAATCATCCTACATGTAAATTAATTCTGTCATTTCAACCAAACTATTAACTTTACATATACGAAGGCAAATGAATACCCATAAGTTAATGTATTGAAGTGAATATGAAATTTTTAATACCTAAACGAAAGTCATATCAATGTACATACAAGTTATTAGTAAAGATGAAATCATCCTACATGTAAATTAATTCTGTCATTTCAACCAAACTATTAACTTTACATATACGAAGGCAAATGAATACCCATAAGTTAATGTATTGAAGTGAATATGAAATTTTTAATACCTAAACGAAAGTCATATCAATGTACATATAAGTTATAAGTATAGACCGGATGAAATAATTTTTCACAGGACCGGCTTAACGATTTCAGTGTAATACTGTTAGACTGTTTGTATTTACGTATGAGTCTGCTACAACAGAAATAACAGAATCCTGAAAATTTATTGAAATTCAACATAGAGAAGCGAAAACTTTTTAGAAAAATTTTATTATGTGAGATTTATATCAAAAATTAAAAGGGGCCCCAAATTTTGTTGAATTAAAGTTTTGCAATATTTATTTGTCTAACTAGCTCGCAGTTACATATAAAACAAAATTTATTGTCTTCTTTCCCACCGGCGGCTTTCTTTCAGTATCAATTGATAAACAAACTCCTTATCTCTTTTTAACTTTTTAAAATTTAATATATGTACCTTGTTTACAATTTTTTAAAATTTTTAGTTTTCCACATAGGTACATACACATGCAATGTAAATCAAGCAATATTTAATCTAGTTGTCCATTTCACTCAAAAGCATAAACAAAACATCATTTTGATGACATCGTAAGTGTCGTACGTATAAATATGTACGTATGTATTATTTGTATTTAACCACAGATACTATTGATATTAGAATATTTATATGGACTAAACAATCGATTTTTAAATTTTTAAAGTTTTTTAGATATTATTTTTTGAAGCAAAATCGTTATATTGGTTAACACCTTTTATAATCTACAAACACAGAACACCTACAAACTATCGATGGTAATGAATATTTTTCAATTTTTATGTGATTTTTGTTGTAATTTGAGATTATTTATTAATAAATGTTCTAAAAATATTTATACTAACAAATATAACATCAGTTAATCTAGGAAAATTTTAAATCGCCTCTTGTTTAACCATCCATATTCGTCAAAACTTTAGTCACTTTTCATTTTCATATAAATTGTGTATATAAGTGTATTCCCACTATTTATTCAATGCTCAAAAGTATATACAAAAAAATATTAGTTAGCAAAAATGAAATAAATACCTACATAATATTTTATTAGATAACACATTATTAACGTTATATCTTTTTTTCTTAATATGGATACTTTTATTTGTGTATAGTTTGTTGGCAAGATATACTAGTTTTGTATGAACATTTTTTAAGGAAAAATTAGTAATATTTTCTAAAACATATTATGTTAATTCGATTTAATTTAATCAGTTTATGTATGTATGTATGTAAAGGAACATTATTTGCTCTAGCAGACTCATACATAAATACAAACAGTCTAACAGTATTACACTGAAATCGTTAAGCCGGTCCTGTGAAAAATTATTTTATCCGGACTATAGTTATAAGTAAAGATGAAATCATCCTACATGTAAATTAATTCTGTCATTTCAACCAAACTATTAACTTTACATATACGAAGGCAAATGAATACCCATAAGTTAATGTATTACAAATAAGTATATTCAATTCATCCTACATGTTAATTATTTCTATAAGTTTTTTCAACTAATATAAAAGTTGCAAAAACATACATTTAATATACAACTGATTTTAAAATATACGGTAGCGACAACACACATATAAATATATATTGCGAATGAAATGTGTCTTTTACAACGTCCCCTCTTTTAAAAGAAGTATACATATAGGTAATATAGCGTTGTATACGGTAGAGACAACACACACACATTCGTGATGTTTGCATTTATAGTTCGTTATAAGAGAACTTCCCCCTCATACAAATTTACCTAAACGAAAGTCATATCAATGTACATATAAGTTATTAGTAAAGATGAAATCATCCTACATGTAAATTAATTCTGTCATTTCAACCAAACTATTAACTTTACATATACGAAGGCAAATGAATACCCATAAGTTAATGTATTGAAGTGACTATGAAATTTTTAATACCTAAACGAAAGTCATATCAATGTACATATAAGTTATTAGTAAAGATGAAATCATCCTACATGTAAATTTTTTCAAATAATCCAAAAGTTGCAAAAACGTACATTTAAAATACAAAAATTTTTTTTTTTCAACTAATCAAAAATTTGTAAAAACGTACATTAAAAATACAAATTTTTTTTTTTTTTTAAACAGATCAAAAAGTTGTAATGTACATTTAAGATACAAAAACTTCATTTTCAATCAAACTATTAACTTTACATATACGAAGGCAAATGAATACCCATAAGTTAATGTATTGAAGTGAATATGAAATTTTTAATACCTAAACGAAAGTCATATCAATGTACATATAAGTTATTAGTAAAGATGAAATCATCCTACATGTAAATTAATTCTGTCATTTCAACCAAACTATTAACTTTACATATACGAAGGCAAATGAATACCCATAAGTTAATGTATTGAAGTGACTATGAAATTTTTAATACCTAAACGAAAGTCATATCAATGTACATATAACAGTAAGTTATAAGTAAAGATGAAATCATCCTACATGTAAATTTTTTCAAATAATCCAAAAGTTGCAAAAACGTACATTTAAAATACAAAAATTTTTTTTTTTCAACTAATCAAAAATTTGTAAAAACGTACATTAAAAATACAAATTTTTTTTTTTTTTTTTTTTAAACAGATCAAAAAGTTGTAATGTACATTTAAGATACAAAAACTTCATTTTCAATCAAACTATTAACTTTACATATACGAAGGCAAATGAATACCCATAAGTTAATGTATTGAAGTGAATATGAAATTTTTAATACCTAAACGAAAGTCATATCAATGTACATATAAGTTATTAGTAAAGATGAAATCATCCTACATGTAAATTAATTCTGTCATTTCAACCAAACTATTAACTTTACATATACGAAGGCAAATGAATACCCATAAGTTAATGTATTGAAGTGACTATGAAATTTTTAATACCTAAACGAAAGTCATATCAATGTACATATAAGTTATTAGTAAAGATGAAATCATCCTACATGTAAATTTTTTCAAATAATCCAAAAGTTGCAAAAACGTACATTTAAAATACAAAAATTTTTTTTTTCAACTAATCAAAAATTTGTAAAAACGTACATTAAAAATACAAATTTTTTTTTTTTTTTTTTAAACAGATCAAAAAGTTGTAATGTACATTTAAGATACAAAAACTTCATTTTCAATCAAACTATTAACTTTACATATACGAAGGCAAATGAATACCCATAAGTTAATGTATTGAAGTGAATATGAAATTTTTAATACCTAAACGAAAGTCATATCAATGTACATATAAGTTATTAGTAAAGATGAAATCATCCTACATGTAAATTAATTCTGTCATTTCAACCAAACTATTAACTTTACATATACGAAGGCAAATGAATACCCATAAGTTAATGTATTGAAGTGAATATGAAATTTTTAATACCTAAACGAAAGTCATATCAATGTACATATAAGTTATTAGTAAAGATGAAATCATCCTACATGTAAATTAATTCTGTCATTTCAACCAAACTATTAACTTTACATATACGAAGGCAAATGAATACCCATAAGTTAATGTATTGAAGTGAATATGAAATTTTTAATACCTAAACGAAAGTCATATCAATGTACATATAAGTTATTAGTAAAGATGAAATCATCCTACATGTAAATTAATTCTGTCATTTCAACCAAACTATTAACTTTACATATACGAAGGCAAATGAATACCCATAAGTTAATGTATTGAAGTGAATATGAAATTTTTAATACCTAAACGAAAGTCATATCAATGTACATATAAGTTATAAGTAAAGATGAAATCATCCTACATGTAAATTAATTCTGTCATTTCAACCAAACTATTAACTTTACATATACGAAGGCAAATGAATACCCATAAGTTAATGTATTGAAGTGAATATGAAATTTTTAATACCTAAACGAAAGTCATATCAATGTACATATAAGTTATAAGTAAAGATGAAATCATCCTACATGTAAATTAATTCTGTCATTTCAACCAAACTATTAACTTTACATATACGAAGGCAAATGAATACCCATAAGTTAATGTATTACAAATAAGTATATTCAATTCATCCTACATGTTAATTATTTCTATAAGTTTTTTCAACTAATATAAAAGTTGCAAAAACATACATTTAATATACAACTGATTTTAAAATATACGGTAGCGACAACACACATATAAATATATATTGCGAATGAAATGTGTCTTTTACAACGTCCCCTCTTTTAAAAGAAGTATACATATAGGTAATATAGCGTTGTATACGGTAGAGACAACACACACACATTCGTGATGTTTGCATTTAAAGTTCGTTATAAGAGAACTTCCCCCTCATACAAATTTAGTGTAGATTTGAACCTTGTACAGTAAACAACACATACATAACGATGATTTTTGTACTTAAATTAGAAATCGTTTTTATTTTTTTCACTTTTATTTGTTTTTAACTAATTGTTAGCAAGATTATTCAAAATTTTTGTAAATGCGAACTTGTTTTTACAATTGTTAACCAATTTTTAAAAGTTTGGTCATATTTCAATTTGTATCATTTATAAATAATAAGTAAGTACAATTTTTTCATTAATAAAACTATTATTAAGATTTTCTTTTATTAAATTTTTGTTTCTTACTTCTTTTAGATATGAGAAATTATAAACGTAAAACCGAAAGAGGGCTAATACCCATTGAAATTTTTAATAATGCCGCAAGAACAATAATTTTTGGAAATAAAAGTATCAATGCTGCTTCAAAGGAATTTAATATTAAACGTACGACATTATCACGTTATGTAATTAAATTTAAAGCATATAAAGATAAGGAAACGCAAGATTTACCTACAATGGGTTATAAAAAATCTAGACAAGTATTTTCTAAGGACCAGGAAATTGCATTAAAAGATTATTTGCTACAAATGGCTTCGATATTTTATGGATTGACTCCCAAAAATGTTCGTCAGCTTGCTTATGAGTGTGCTGAAAAATTTAATATTAAAATGCCTGAAACATGGAAACTTAATAAAATAGCTGGTAAAGAGTGGCTTACTAGTTTTCTAAAAAGGAATAGAGAATTATCAATTAGAAAACCTGAACCAACAAGTATCGGACGAGCAACATCGTTTAATGTTGAAAATGTAAAACCATTTTTCACAAAATTAGCTGAAGTTATGAATAAATATCAATTTACCGCATCAAACATTTGGAACATTGATGAAACTGGAATTTGTACAGTACTAAAACCTATTAAAATAATTGCTGCCAAAGGTAAAAAAAATGTTGGCTCCATAACTTCTGCTGAACGGGGCACTAATGTGACACTAATATGTGCTGTTTCTGCAAACGGAAATACAGTGCCTCCTATGTTCGTATTTCCACGAAAAAAATATAAAAATCATTTTATTAATAATGGACCAAAAGGTTGTATTGGTGCAGCCAATTCAAGCGGTTGGGTAACAAATAAAGAATTTTTTATGTACATGCAACATTTCATCGCACACGTAAAACCATCTATTAATAATCCAGTATTACTCGTATTAGATAATCATTCCTCACATTTACATGTACCAACCTTAAACTTAGCGAAAGATAATGGGATCGTAATGTTATCCTTTCCACCACATTGTAGCCATAAATTACAACCACTTGATGTAGCTGTGTATGGACCATTTAAGAAATATGCTTCAACTGCACAAGATTTATGGTTAAAAAATAATCCAGGTGAAAAAATAACAATATATGATATCCCAAAAATAGTAACAGATTCATTACCATTAGCTACAACTAATAAAAATATCATAAAAGGATTTAAAAAGACTGGAATATTTCCATATAATGAAAATATTTTTACTCAAGATGATTTCGCTCCGTCATTCGTAACTGATCCCCCAGAATCGCAAATTTTAACATCATCAACTACAATTTCAACACCAATATTTTCTCCAGAAATAGTTCGACCGTACCCGAGGGCTGTTTCAAAAGAACGGGGTCAAACCAAAAGGAAAAGAAAATCTAGTATTTTAACCGATTCAATAGAGATAAAAACATTAGAGAAAGAACAAAATATAGCAAAAAAGTGTAAAAAAGTTACTAAAAAAATTAATATTTGTATTAATAGTGATTGTTTAATATTATTATCAAGGATTTCTTGCTTAATATGCAATGAACTATTTTCAAAGTGTCGCTCCAAAGAAACGTGGATTGAATGTCAGTTGTGCAAAAACTGGGCGCATATTAATTGTGTGCCTAATACTAGTGATACATATATATGTATTAATTGTGAAAATATTTCAATATAAATTTTTCAAAAAAATTATTTATAAATGATACAATTTTTTTTAATATTATATATAGGATAAAAGCCACTATACACGAACGCTATTCAATACTCGAACAGTTTTTATATTTTATATATTAATTAAGTTATTTCTGAAAGAAACCGATAAATATAAAAACTGTTCGATAAATATAAATACTGTTCGATAAATATAAATATAAAAACTTAAATATAAATATTTGGTATTATTCCTTATTAATGTGAAAAAATTTTTCTCAGTTCAAATATACACTAATTTTTGTATGTAAGAAATATTGTTTTATTATTTAGTTTAAATACAAAAATCATCATATGTTATGTGTTGTTACTGTACAATGAGTTCAAATATATACTACTTTTTGTATGTGACCGGTGTTATTACTGTACAATGCTATTTTACCTATATCTATAGTGTTTATAATGTACACTAACTTTAGCAAAATATTAATTTTTTCCTAAAATATATATTTAACATATAATTAATCAAGTTTAGTAAAAATTTTCTAAGTTCAAATATACACTTATTTTGTATGTTGTAAGCGATGTTGTTGTTTCGTCTTCTTTATGTTACATATGTACAAAGAGCGTCTTACGGTATCTGTTGTTTCTTTAATATGGTGAATTGGATATGAACGACTTATTTAAGTGTTGTAATTTTGTCATAATTTTTGTATTGGATAATTTTTGCATGTTCAACTTACCTCTCTCTGTATGTGGTTAATTGGATAAGAGTGACTTATTTAAGTGTGGTAATTTGGTCATATCATTTGTGTGGGGTAATTTCTGCATGTTTAACTTACCTCTGTAATTGGTTAATTGGATAAAAGTGACTTATTTAAGTGTGGTAATTTGGTCATATCTTTTGTGTGGTGTAATTTTTGGATGTTCAACTTACTTCTGTAAAGTGGTTAATTGGAAAAGAGTGGCTCAAATTACCTCTTAGAAATTTTATTGTCCAAATAACCCCTGTCTACCCTATCTGTTGTTTCTTTAATATGGTGAATTGGATATGAACGACTTATTTAAGTGTTGTAATTTTGTCATAATTTTTGTATTGGATAATTTTTGCATGTTCAACTTACCTCTCTCTGTATGTGGTTAATTGGATAAGAGTGACTTATTTAAGTGTGGTAATTTGGTCATATCATTTGTGTGGGGTAATTTCTGCATGTTTAACTTACCTCTGTAATTGGTTAATTGGATAAAAGTGACTTATTTAAGTGTGGTAATTTGGTCATATCTTTTGTGTGGTGTAATTTTTGGATGTTCAACTTACTTCTGTAAAGTGGTTAATTGGAAAAGAGTGGCTCAAATTACCTCTTAGAAATTTTATTGTCCAAATAACCCCTGTCTACCCTACCTCCAATTGAGTTGAAATTTGGTGTACACACTCTGTTTGGCTTAAGAAGTTACCCCCTAGACGGATTTTTGGCGACGCGAACCGGAAGTTATACTTTTGAGCGTCTAAAGTAGCAAAAAGTAGTATAATCGTTTATCTCCGACTGAGCTAAAATTTGGTATACATATTCTTTTTGGCTTAAGAAGTTACCCCCTAAGTGGATTCTTGGTGACGTGAACCGAAAATTGTATTTTTAAGGGTCTAAAATAGAAAGAAGTAGTATAGTAGATGTAAATAAATATACTATTGGGTACCTCCAATTGAACAAACTTTTTTTAAATATATTTCTCATAAATTAAAAATATTTCTGAATGAATTTTAGGCAACTCGAACCAGAAATGTATTTTTTAACGCAAAACTAGGTGGTGAGGTTAGTTAAGGTTAGGTTAGTTTGGTTGATTTTGACAATATACTTCGACTTCGATATAAAAACTAGGTAGTGACGTTAGTTAAGGTTTGGTTACTTTAGTTAGTTTTGACAATATACTTGGAATTTGATATAAAAACTAGGTGGTGAGGTTAATTAAGGCTAGGTTAGGTTAGTTTTGGTTAGCTTATTACTAAAACTTCGGGCAAAGGGTAATTACTTACAAATGGGCTCCTGCCTTGTCACTACCTGAATATTATTTAATTACCCTTTGCCCGGAAATGAGATTTCAATGGTAAACTAACCGAAACTAACCTAACCTAACCTTAATAACCTCACCATCTGGTTTTTATATCCAAGTCGAAGTATATTGCCGAACTAATCTAACCTAACCTTCGGGCAAAGGGTAACCTTAACTAACCTCACCACCTAATTTTTATATCAAACTCGAAACATATTGTTAAAACTAACTAAACTAACCTAACCTTAACTAACCTCACCATCTAGGTTTTATATCAATGTCGAAGTATATTGTCAAAACTAACTAAACTAACCCAACTTAATCTAACCTGACCATCTAGTTTTTATATTAAAGTCAGAGTATATTGTCACAAATAAATTAACTAACCTAACCTAACCTTCGGGCAAAGGGTAACCTTAATTAACCTCACCACCTAGTTTTTACATCAAAGTCGAAGTATATTGTTAAAACTAACTAAACTAACATAACCTTAACTAACCTCACCACCTAGTTTTTATATCATATACTATTTATAGCGTATATTAGACCTAATTTTTAAACTATTTAAAAAGTTGAACCTGAGAAACATATTATTTTTTACGATCAAATAGTAGATGACCTAAAAACTAGGTGGTGAGGTTAGTTTAGTTAGTTTTGACAATATACTTCGACTTTGATATAAAAATTAGGTGGTAAGGTTACCCTTTGCCCGAAGTTAGGTTAGTTTAGTTAGTGTTAACAATATACTTCTACTTTGATATAAAAACCAGATGGTGAAGTTAGTTAAGGTTAGGTTAGGTTAATTTTAGTTAGTTACCATTGAAATCTCATTTCCGGGTAAAGGGTAATTATTAACAAATGGGGCTCCTGCCTTGTAATTACCTCAATATTATTTAATTACTCTTTGCTCGAAAATGAGGTTTCAATGTTCTCCCATTCATTTTGCACTTACTTCTATCACTAAAAACCGTAATATACTATCAAGAATATTATATTTAAAATAAGCTAACATACATTAAAAATTTATAATAAATCTGTATACATTATACAATACATAGTATGTATAAGATGTATAATACATTATCTATCTATTCAATATAGTAAGTTTTAGAAGTTTAACACGTCATATCTCGAAAACGAAGCAAGATATCAAAAAATTTTATTCTTCTTTTTTTGCTCTACTCACCAAGTTCTACAAGAATCTATCTTTAATTTTTGTTACCATGCTAACGGAAACCATCTTTTAGTAACCCCTTGATTTAGACATTCGGAGGGTTGAAAAATACACTTCCGGTCCGCGTCGCCAAAAATCCGTCTAGGGGGTAACTTCTTAAGCCAAAGAGAGTGTGTATACCAAATTTCAGCTCAATCGGAGGTATGCGGTTTTCGGAACTCCAGCCAATTTAAAATTTCACTGTAGATATATATGCACATATTCTGTATATGTAATATGCAAAATGTAAATGCAAAAGGAGTAACGTAAAATTCTAGAATATTCTAATCGTCAACTAGCAGAGATATCAAAAAACAGACTTCATCGTTGAATTGATCATTAAAAATGAGATTAAACAGTGTAGTTTGATAAAAATTCTAGAATGTTCTATTTGTCAACTAGCAAAGATGTTGAAAAATCAATTGTAACATTTAATTGTCCATTGAAAAAGAGGTCAAATTACACATTTTGACAAATGTTCTGGAATATTCTATTCGTCAACTAGCAAAGATATTCAAAAACAGACGTCGCCATTGAATTGGCTACCAAAAAGAGAGACCAAATAACACATTTTGAGAACTGTTCTAGAATATTCTATTTGTCAACTAACAAAGTTACTGGAAAATCTATTGTACCACTTAATTGTCCAACCGAAATTAAACTAATGTAAACCAAATGTCCGATTTTGACAAACAATTTTTGCTATTTGACGAATAGAATATTCTAGAACATTTGTCAAAATGTGCTATTCCGTCTTTTATTTGATGACAAATTAAATGGTGCAATCGATTTTTCGATATCTTTGTTAGTTGATGAATAGAACATTCTAGAATTTTTAGTGCCCAATTCAATAGTGAAGTTTGTTTTTTGGTATCTTTGCTAGTTCACGAGTAGAATATTCTAGAATTTTTGTCAGCTTCCGCTATTTGGCGTCTTTTAAGCTAATGAATGTGATAGTGAAGTTGATTTTTCGACAGTTTTCTAAAAGTCGTCACTCATATTCATTAGTATAACATTTGATTTCCTTTGTCTACACAACTGAATTTTAGGTATAAATTGTCTCTTAAGATAATATTGTTTTAAATAAATTCAGATAAATAATATTTACCAGCCCCCGAAACAAAAGTTTACCGACGCCCCTGATCTTCCGATTTTACGTACTTCCCCTTAAATTTGCACCGACCACTACGTAAAATTGGATTTGTGGTGTATTATGAATCGCGCTGACAGTTGTAAACCTTATTCTAACCCTTTAAATGATTAACAAGGAGAGGATACGATCTGGGAAATTGACTTCGAGATGGGATTTCGCAGGATTATAGTCCTTCCAAAGATTAATTAATTGTGAAGATATAAAGACCCATTGGCCAGTCAATTTCGTGAAAAACGCTTTAAAAATTCTAGCTTCATTTACTAAATGTTTATATACAAATTATATTGGTGTGTCAAATCAACAGTTAGGTAGATCAGTCAGTAGCGTGCTAGACTGGCGACGAGAGTGCACGGGTTCGATTCCAACTGACTGTAAGTATTATTATTGTTATTTTTTTTTAATTTTGTTAAATAAATATTAAAATTAATAAATTTCAAAAATAAATAATTATTTCTAACAATAAATATCATAAATTAAAATATAATTGTATTTTTTTTTAAATTCGTAACCATTTACTGAATACTTTTTAATAATTTTTTTTTTTTTTTTTTTAACAGGTAAATAAGAAAATTACTAAAACCATTTTTTAGTTATAAATTTACTTATAATTATATATACAAGAACCGGAATAATAATTTTTATAAAAACATTCAAAACAGAAAATATTTTCGCATCTTACACAGTTGATAAAAGACGATTTTGTACATGAACATGAAAATTATCATTCCGGTTCATGTATATAATAAGTAAATTTATAATCAATAAAATTCTCAATTTTTTTAATTTCAAAATGGTTTTGGTAATTTTATTATTTACCTGTTTAGAAAAAAGCCAAATTACTTATTAAAAAAGTATTCAGTAAATAGTTACGAATTAAAAAAAAATACAATTATATTTTAACTTATGATATTTATTGTTAGAAATAATTATTTATTTTTGAAATTTATTAATTTTAATATTTAATTAACCAAATTTAAAAAAAAAATAGTAATTACTTGCAGTCACTCGAAATCGAACCTTCAACCTTCAAAATTGCTTTATTACATATATGTTAAATGGTTACAATTGATATTAACAATAAATATTTACAGTAAGTTCTTACATTAAAGATTAATAGCGCTAAGCGCTTTCATTCTTAAATATTACGTTTAATATATACAAGTGTTTGACGCAAATTTTTATTTTGGTATTTGATCATTTTTGTTATATTGTGATATTTTGTTTTATTTTATAAAGGAAAAACTGGAAAAAACCTTTTTTATTTCTTTTTATTTAAACTTTAAGACTAATTTTATTTACACTATTTACAATCAAATATATACATTATTTATAGGAAATGATTTACAATATTTACAAAATTATTTATAATTTTTATGTTTTACTTAATGGGTGAGCTCTGGGCAAACTAGTTGTGATGTCAACGTACTTCCTTGTGTCTGTTTGTCGTAGAATTTTCTAGTCGTTTGTTCGATGTAGTCAGTCAGTAATTGTATGTCCGAGTCTAGATATAGGTCTCGTATTCTTGCATATCTGTCTTGGCCCAGAACCAGTCTAAGTATCTTATTTTGAAGTCTTTGTAGTTTTAGTAGGTTAGTCTTTTTAGTTTGACACCATACAGGAGCGGCGTATGTTATGATTGGTCGGATTATTGCAGTATACATCATCCTTTTATTTCTTTAATTCATTTACTCTTGGCGTTTAGTAGTGAATACAATGCATGAAGGGCACTAGATCCTTTTTTTAGCGCCTTTTTAATGTGTTCATGAAAGTTGAGTCGTTTGTCCAGGTCCACTCCAAGGTACTTTACAACGTTTTTCTGTGATATTTTTTGGTTATTAATAGTCAGTGGCGTGTATACTTTGACGTTCGTAAATTTTCTTGTATGTATTATGTGTTCAGTCTTCGTTTCGTTCAGTCTGATCTTCCAGTCCCGAGCATACTCGCATATCATGTCAACATGTATTTGCGTTTGTTTTGTTGCCACTTGAGCGTTGAACGAATGTGCATAGATAGCAGTATCGTCCGCAAACATGGCTATTTTAGTTTTTGCAAACTTTGGAATGTCGTTTATGAATAATGTAAACATGCTCGGTCCCAGTACAGATCCCTGGGGAACTCCCGCCTTTGTCATTTTAGTTTCCGAGTATTTGTTATTGATATTTACTTTAAATTTTCTGTCACGTAGATAGTCGTTTAGTAGTTTGATTAGGTAGAGCGGGAATCCGTATGTTATTAGTTTATATATTAGTCCGTCCGTCCATACTGTGTCAAAGGCTTTTTCTGTGTCTATAAGTACAAGTGAAGTCACGTTATTCTTGTTAAAGTTATCGTTTATGTCTTTTGTCAGCCGAGTAACTTGCATAGTCGTGTTATGTCTCGGTCTAAATCCAAACTGTTCGGCTATTGGTATTTGGTTGTTGCTGTTGTAGTCATTTATTCTTTTTACTATGATTTTTTCAGTCAATTTCGCCAGTTTAGTAGACTTATTGGTTTGTAATTAGTAGGTTTTGTCAGGTCCTTTTCTGGTTTTGGTATCGGTATTACTATTGCAATTTTCCATTGCTTGGGGAAATACCCGTTTATAATAATTGCGTTTATTATATGCATTAACTGGATAATTGCTTTTTTTGATAATTTTTTTAATATTTTGTTGTCTATTTGATCCGGTCCAGGTGCTTTGTTGTTCGGTAAAGTTTTTATAATGTCACGTATTTCTTGAGGGTTAGTTTTTAATTTATTTTTTGTTTTTTCATCCATTTTGTAGTCTCTAATTGTCACTTCCAAAAATTCTTTGATTGTGTCCTAAGTTTTCTTTTTCAGATAGCTTGTCGTTCGATTGTATTTTTTCTAGAGTGTTTGCAATAAGTTCGGCTTTCTCTTGGTCAGTAAAGTACGTCTTGTTATTGTCTGTTAAAGTGGAAATTTGCTCTCTGGGTCTCCTTAATGCTTTAGTCATCCTCCATAAGGAATTATCCTAGACATTGAGGTTCTCCAAGAGTTTTCCTCACTGTTTATTTAATCCAAACCTCTACAGTGATGTTAGCCTTTATTAGTCTGTTCAAACGGTTTATTGTAGTTTTGTGGTCTCTATTGCCTGTTCTTTGGAATAGTCTTCTGGCCATATTTCGCAGTTTTATTAGATTTTTTGTCTCGTCACTTAGTTTGTCTTTTCTTGTGTTCAGTTGTATTTTTTCAGTGTGTAATTCTTTTGCATAGGTTATTGCTTCTGTAAGTTTTGTGGTTTCTTATTCTAGGTTGTCAAGTCCTATGTTTTTGTTGATTTGTATTTTCGAGTCTAGTGTCTGTTTGAATGATTTCCAGTCAAGTTCGTCGTTAGTAATTTCGTGGTTTGGATAATTGTATACTGCAACCAAACAGAGATCTTTTTTTAGTTTTAAACTGATGTTTTCTATCTGGTTAATTGTATTCATGCGTTGATAATTTATTCCTTTTTTTTATTAGGATTGCTACACCCCCGCCATGTGCAGTGCCGTCTTGTCTTATGGTGGTGTAGTTTCTAATTTTAATTTTATTGTGGTCAGTTAGTTTCGTCTCATTAAGTGTTATTATGTCTAGATTTTTTTCTTGTATAAATTGTTTTAGTTCTGTTAGTTTAGGTTGTAGTCCTTTACAATTCCAGTGTCCCAGTCTAAGGTCCATCGTTAAAGTTATTTTAAGCGAAATTAAACATTGTTATGAATTTTTCATATTCAGTTGTACACTGTCTTAGTTGTTTGTTGAGTTCAACTACCAGTATTGTCATTTTGTTTAAGTCTATAAGTCCTTCTAGTTGCTTTAACTCACCCATCAAGCTACTCGTATTAAAGGTGGTGAAGATTAAACTCCCAGGCTGAGTATTGTGGGTTTGGTGTGTCATAATAGTGTTGTTTATTGGTTAGGTGGTTATTAGATTTCTGTTTGTTTGCTGTGTATTATGTATGTTAGTAGCGGTTTTTGGAACGTTCTAAGCCAATCCTTTCAGGATTGAGATACGTATATTATACCCTTCGTGTAGGGGGAAGGCTTAATGAATGGGACATTTTTCTTAAAAATCGTCTTAACTTCAAAACCAAGTAATCAAATATTTTAATTCTTGCGGCATAAGATACTTCAAACATTACTTTATATTCTAAACTAAAAGAAAAATTTTATTCTTTTTAAATAATAGTAAATTTTTTTGTTTGAAAAAAATTAGATTTTTGTCCCATTCAGTAATTTTATTCTCATTGAATGGGACAAAAAGAATATTGAATGGGACATATGTAATACAATGTAAAATTCATGCGGTTTATAAAGATTAGTAAAAATATGGAAATGGTCAAAAATCTCAGCGGGCAAGCATTTTTGGGATAAATGATGAGGACAAAAGTTTCAACATTTTTCACGGCGCATCCGACGGTGACCTTGACTTTGAGGTCAAGATCAAAATTCAAGGTCATATTCATAATGTCCCATTCAATATTCCTTGTCAAGTAACAAGTTAAAGTCAAGAAATAAAAAGTATACATAGTCTCAATGCGCAAACAATACTTATTTAATTATAGACTATACTAAGCAGTTTAATAATCAACTAATACAATTAATCTAAGCATAATAGTTATCATAGAATATTTAGTAATTTATAAAAAAATAAAAGTTACGTTTTTCTATTTAAAATCGCATTTCCTAATTTTTGTTGAAACAAACGGAAAATCGTTAGCACATATATCGCATATAAAAATACTTATATAAAAGATACCTAATGACTGTAATACAAATTTCCATTAAAGGTTCCTTGTTAGCTAAAACTCATTTGTCCCATTCAATAATATATATATATATATATATATATATATATATATATATATATATATATATATATATATATATATATATATATATATATATATATATATATATATATATATAGCGTACTCTTCGAGAAGTGATATATGGCACATGCTAGTATGTACGGAGTACATGTAGAATACTTTGATGGACGAACGTTAACCTAAATTTCGTCAGCAACTGAATGACCGAGGCAACAAATTTTTCAGAATATTCTGTGAGGTAATAAATTCAACTGAGTTTTTCCTGGAATCAAGTTTTGCTTAATGTTACAAAAAGGCTCCATTATAGTAAAGGTTAGAAATTTTAAATGTGAATTTCAATTAGTGATACGTGAATCGTTCTGCAAAATCGGGAGGTGGGGAGGTAGTCCCCAAAAGCCCATATTGCTACTACTTCGATTCATCAAAAATGAAGACAGTTTTGGAATTAGAAATTGGATACATATATAGGTAAGAAAAGGGAGTCGCCTTGTTTTCAACTACCATGTTTCAACTACTTTTTCATATAGGGTAAGAAAAGGGGGTCGCCTTGCTTTCAACTACCATGTTTCAACTACTTTTTCAAGGTCACCATTTTCACTTCGGATGTTTTCGGCTTTCGTCGCTAATATTTGCGCCCGACCAATATAAATATATGTAGTGGAATTTTATGTTTTTAGTTAGTTATTAACGGTAGTTGAAAGAGTGAAGATGAGCTCCTCTAAAATGTATAGTATTTCTCAGTTGTTTGGAAATAAATTAAGACCAATTAACCTGAGGTTTGGTTTATGGTTATTGTTGGAAAATTTGGATAACAACAATCTGATTACTGATGTCGGGAATATAAATTATACAGAAGAAGAAAAGCTATTGTCCAACAGCAATTTAAAACTGCTAACACCAATTACAGAACCTTTTTGTGACAATATAATGCTTGTGAAAATAAGTGATATTCGGAATTGAGTGATATGCGGAAGAACGAGTGCTAAAGGAAAACAGTTTTGTTGCGAAAAAAGAAATATGTGGTGCTTTTAATAGTTACTTACAAGGAAAATTTTCTAAATTTATTTCTGCAAGACATGCAGTAAAAACAAAACTACCTTTTCTTTTACAAAGTGAAAATGAAATGGCAAAAGGAGTTAAAGAAATTATTGGGAAGGAAGAAATGGAAAATATTAATAAAAAATATATAAATCCAATATGTATTCCGTATAAAGTGGGACTAGCGGATGTTAAGGTAGAGACTCTGCTGGAAGAACTGCCAAACATTTTAAATCAACTTAAAGTGGACGACTACTATCTTTTAGATTTGGACATAAGACAACATTTTGCGGGAATATTTAACAAGATAGAAATGTGTCAGTTTTTAACGAATAATTGCAACTTCTGTTACCAAGGAGAGTACAAAGAGAATTGCAATGTAATTGTGGATAATGATAAAACAGTTGGAATTGATTGCTTAACATGGCTTAATTCAAATGCTAGAATTAAAATATATAACAAATTTGTCTGCCAGATAACAAGTCCCGGAGTCAATAAACAAATTGGTAATCACATCATTGACTTTATCAGTTGTCCAGATATGCGATTAAACGAAACATTTTCATCTCTATTGGCTAAGGAACACGGAGTTACAAGGTTGGAAGCAACAATATATAACTATAATATTGGAAATTATTATAAGATTGAAAATACATTTAATCCATTAGAAGATTGCTTAACGTTATTAGAAGATAGTAAAAGCTACTTCCAAAATGCGCCAATATATTCTGTTTCGATTGCCAAAATGTGGACAAAATTGACGGAGAGTTACAGAACAGCTGTTGCCTCGTGTTTAATAATCTTTTGCAGTATTTATATTGGGAAAACAAAAACACCAAAAAGTTGACTGGATTACAAATTAAGCTACCACATAATTCGGAAACTAGAAATAAAGTAATTAATTACTGCATCTCTGCGTTTAGTTTTAATTGCTTACCTATTAATTATATAGAAATTGTGGAAGATGCTACTGACAAAAGTAACATACGTATTATACAAAAATGCTATATTAAAAATGAAGGAACATTTTTCTCTAAATCCAGGACAGTTTTTTCCACGATCTCGAAAGATATAAGTATTGAGTACACTGGACCAATCAAAACTAATAATGTAATTCCGCAAGTCCTAAGGAAAAGAACCAATATAACTAACAAATTGACTCCATATACAATTAAGGAAATAGAACCGGTACTACCAGTTTATGTAATATCAGCAAGAAAACGAAAACTAGAGCTGGAAGAAATAGATTTGAAGAAAAGAAAAATAGAGTATTTGGAAAAAACCGTCGCTATAAAAGAAGAATATAAACATTTGCTAGAGAAACAACGCAGAATGGCAGAATTTGGATATAACTGGAATTTATAATATTTTCGCATTTACTGTTAATAAAAAGGGAAAATACCCCTATGTGGGAGTCCTCGCAGAAAAATATGGAAATAAATGCGTTTATTTCTTAAAAGGATACTTTAAAAATTGGTTTATAAATATTTATGACACCAGGGAAAAACTTAAAGACAATGGATACTTTATTATTCCATATAATGGAAGGGATTTAATCCTTTTACAAATTGAAGAGCCGTTTATGACATTTAAAACTAATACAGTTACTACATTTAATGATCACTCATTTGAAAAAATAAAGAAAGTAACAGTTTACTCGGAAATATGGGAAAATATTAGTATACTGTATTTCAGTTACAATTGATCAAGTGATATTATATTCGAAACAAATCAATCTTCCATTCTTTTCTAAAAACAAAGTGCAGATTTAAAATATACGCAATTGCAATAATGAAAGAGATAAAGCTAAGAAGGAATGTTCCAATGTATTTGTATAGGAGACGTCCAGAAACGTCAAAAACGTTTGCCGATTCTTATGTTTACGTTTTACATATTTAAATCTACTGCTGAAAGCGTTGGCAGTTTTCAGTTTTTTAAAAAAGTTCGATTTTTTTATTAATACCTCTTCTTATTAAAATTAAAAGGTAAATTGCATTATTTTTTAAAATAAATGACTTTGTTAATTGTAACTTTAAAATTTATTTAGCTGTATCGTTTTTTATTCGAACTTTTTTCTTTATTTCGTTAAGTTTGACAACAATCAAAAAATTCAAAGAGATTATTTCTATTGTATGTACATAGTTTTAATTGTTTGAAAGTTGGAATATATTTACGAAATAATGGTCGGCGAAAGTGTCTTTATTTTTAAAATTCGTGTTATGTTTTTATTTATATATTTTAAAAACTGTTTATTTCTTACTGTTAAGATTATTAAAAATTATAGTAAATTGTGTATCCGTATTCGATAATAGTGTATAAATAGATACATTTTTGATTTTGTACGTTTGTGGTAAAATTTTGTGTGTTTTTCGAACTGATTAATAAACATTTTGTATTCCAGTGAATTTTTTTAGTTTTGTAATACTGTATAATTATTAGTGATTAATAAAAATTTATATTTTGTACTATTTCATATTGGTTTGTTTTTGTAACATAACCTCATATCAGTAAATTTTGTATTACTGTTTTTAAAATAAAGTTAAAATAAAAAGTATGTTTTGTTTCATTTAATTCTTAATATAATTTGTCGAATATGATAAGTTTTATATTAATTTATTGAGAAAGTACGTAGGGTTTTACTAATTATTGACCATATTCTTGGTTTGTGCAGTACTTATTTTAGAAAATCGTTAACGTTTTATCATATAACTATATGTCTAAAACCTATACTTGTATTTTATAATTACAGTTTTTTTTGTTGAAAATTCACCTTATTTTACTAATTTTGAATTTTATTAGTAAATTAAAATTACTGTTATGACTGGCTGCCAAAATCAGTCTTATCAAATGCATATGTATTATTAAATTATGTTTAAAGTTTTAAGTATTTTAAAACCGTAGATTTTCAAAAATAATGCAAAATTAAAATGAACTCAGTAGTGATAACAAAAAGATGCTATAAAAGGTAAAAAAAAGTCACATCAAACGGCATCTACATCATCTACATAGCCAAAATGGCCAAAGACATAAAAATGCTAAGAAGATTCTGACTTTAATTAAGCTTTTTATTTCAGAAAAAACTATGTCACTCTAATTTTAATAAAAAAATAGTATATTTGAATGTAAAGAAATACATTTTAATTCAATAAGTTTTATGATTAATTTTATTAATTTAAATAGGTATATATAATTTTTTTTAAATTTTGAATTGTTCGGTTGTCGAATTCTATTTTCTAATTGGTTATTGTAAAACAATAACATTATCAGAAACACTTTTAGTATATTTTATCCATAGAAATTATGCTATTACCTAAGACAAACGTTTTCTTAAAGTTGTAGCACTGGAATTCCTTAAATTCCTAAGTAATGAGTCATGCTTAAATTTAACTGAAAGCGCCTATAATTTAGCTTATAATGACGACGATAAAGTCAGTGATGTGATTACCAATTTGTTTATTGACTCCGGGACTAGTTATTTGGCAGACAAATTTGTTATTTGTTGTTTTTAATTCTAACATTCGAATTTAGCCATGTTAAGCAATCATCAGTTCCAACTGTTTTATCATTATCCACAATCACATTGCAATTCTCTTTGTACTCTCCTTGGTAACAGAAGTGAAAAGGTGACCTTGAAAAAGTAGTTGAAACATGGTAGTTGAAAGCAAGGCGATCCCCTTTTCTTACCTATACGAAAAAGTAGTTGAAACGTGGTAGTTAAAAGCAAGGCGACTCCGTTTTCTTACCTATATCATATGTATCCAATTTCTAATTCCAAAACTGGCTTCATTTTTGATGAATCGAAGTAGTAGCAATATGATAACGATTCACGTTTCACTAATTGAAATTCACACTTAAAATTTCTAATTTTTACTATAATGGGGCTTTTTTGTAAAATTAAGCAAAACTTGATTCCAGGAAAAACTCAATTGAATTTGTTACCTCACAGAATATTCTGAAAAATTTGTTGCCTCAGTCATTCAGCTGCTGACGAAAGTTAGGTTAACGTGCGTCCATCAAAGTATTCTACATGTACTCTGTACGTACTAGCATGTGGCATATAAAGAGTACGCTATATATATATAGTTAAATTATCGAGATGATAATTTGAGTTTTTAAAAAATTTTATTATCCCAAATTAAAGTACAATATGCTTTTGTACCAACACGGAGTGATCCAATATCTTTAAATTGACGCAACAAGACTGACTTCTTTTGTGAGATTCCTCTATTTATATCTTTTTATGATTGTTCTAGAATAATCACTCAGAGTTGGTGGTTCCAGGAAAGAAACATGATATTTTAAATTATTACAATGTATCAAAATTATAATTAAAACAATGAAATTAAAGATTGTGCAAAATTAGCATTTTATAAGATAACAATTAAAATATAGATATGAATTAGCAAAATAAGCAATTATTTTATATATAGGATGTCCATATTGTACAGGATGTTACTCCTCCCTCCTAAGATTGAAGCGGTGGCCATAGAAGTTTCACTTCTCTGGACGGCGCTGTGGGTTCGTAGTTTACTTGGATTGCCGGATTCTCTTCTTTATTCTTCTTAATGTAGTGGATTATTAACCCAGTGATGATTGCTATGGTTGCCAAAACCATGAGGTAAGTTGCCGGTGTATGAACGTTGTTATGATATTGCAGTAATTCAATCTTCTGCCGATTTTCCAAATGAAAGTTTCTTAATTTGGCTAAGTCCAATTTTTCTTGAATGTTCGACGTCTTGACTGGAAGATTGTATGTAGGCAGTAGATATAATTTTTCGGTGTTTTGTATTATATTTTCGTATGCTACTCCATTAATGGTAACGGAACAATTTTCGAAGTAAATCAGGATAGTTCCCATAATTTTTCGATTGGTGATACCGCACGTTGAACTGATGTTCGTATCGAATGAATTTTTAATGATGATATGATTATTGTAAATTTGTTTGATTTCCGTGATATTGTTGAAGTCCTCGTAGTCGCATGTTGATGGCTGGTTAAGTAGCAGGCTTCCCAGGCACTTTGAATTTTTCAACTTGGTTCCCTTGTTCTTGAACTGGCATATGTAGATGTTCTCTATTCTGGGACACTCTGTGTCAATCTCGTACAATTCATACTCATTGGAAACCGTATAGGGTTTAAGGAATTTTATGGATTTTAAGTTTTTATTTGGTAAGGATTCTAAATGGTTTAACCGATAGGTATCAGGATAGAAATTTGGTATTTTTATATTGAAAATTATGTTAGTATCATTGTAGTATGCTTGTAATTTAAGGAATTCATAGACTTGTTCATAGGATCTTATAGGTATTCCCTGTTTGGTTAAAGATTTATACGCATATTTTAATTCGTTTGGGAGTAGAATTGGTCCTGCTATTATGTTAAGTTTTGCCAAATTTACTGCTTGTATTATTTCTTTAATATGTTCATTAAGTATTCCCATATTAAAATTTATTCTATATAAATATTGTACAAATTTGAAATCATATTTTTCTTTTGAATCGATATTCTTCGATAATGATTGCAAATAATTATTGATTGTAATTTGTTGATTATTTATGTGTTTTGTAATGTTTTCAAATCGTGCGATCATCTGTGAATTTATGCTAACTTGTGTGTTTAATTGAGTAACTATATTATTTTGATTTAATTTTAATGTTTCAATATGTTTATTTATTTCCAAAGCGTCGTTATGGTCCATATTACCTGTAATTTGTTTGATAAGCGTTCCCATTGCATCGATCAAGCCCCTCTTTACTATTTTTCTTGGTAGGAGGATCTGAAGATTTTTATTTAATTCTTGAAATTTTAAACGGAGTACATCCTCAAATTCTTTATTGGGGAATTTTTGTGAAATAATATTAATTGATTTCTTTATGTTACTTAAATTTTCTTTATAATTTTCTAAGTTAATAATATGAATGTAGTGGTCGAAGTTATTGATAACTCGGGCCTGGCCTAGGGTTATTATCAAGATTCCTGGGTTGTTCGTCTGATCTAGGATCTCTATTTTCGCTATCGTCGTCGTTAACATCGTCCTGTAATTTGAGTGGTCGTTTTAATTTTTGTTTATTTAGTTTCCTATTTTTATTGTCTAAAATTGTAACTCTATTGTCCTTACTTACTTTAATTTGTTTAAATTTTGAATGAATTTTGTTATTATGTGGATTTTCAGTGAGATAAGCGTTAGTACCGGGTGTGTAGGCTAATGGTTCGTCTCTATTAATGTTTAGTTTAATTATTTTTTCATGTTTCTTCCTTTGTACATGGTCGTATACTTTGTCAAATAGTTCTTGTCGTTTTCCGTTAATGTCATTTCTATTAGGTTTTAAACTAATATCGTATTTACGGCTAAAGAATAATTCGAATGGTGTATGTTTTGTGGTTGAATGAATGGAATTATTATAAGTAAATATAGCTGTTATTAATTTTTGTTCCGGTATCATTTCTTTATTTTCAGGATCATTATGAATTAATCTATAAGTTTCTAATAGGGTTGAATGGAAACGTTCAATTGGGGAATTCGAATTTGAACTTCTTACAGATGTCATGTGTAACTGTATGTTGTAACGGTCACAAAATTGTCTAAACCTAATTGAATCAAATCCTCTATCAGAGTCAACTGTAAGCATGGTGGGTCTACCGTATGAAGCAATAAATTTTGAAAAAGCTTCAATTAAATGAATGCTATTTCTACTTGGTAAAATATAACCTTGAGCAAATTTTGAAAATTTATCAATTATTGTAAATATCATTAATTTATCAACAAAGAATATATCTGCATGAGCAATTTCGAGAGGTTGTTTTGGAGTTTGTGTTAATTGAAATTTTTGTTTCGGTGGTCTACGATCGTATTTGTTTTCTTGGCAAATTTTACAATTATTTATGTAATACGTAATTTTACTTTTTAAATTTGGAAAATAATATGTTCTTTTAAGGTGTGCAAGTGTTTCATTGATTCCGCGGTGATTACTGGATTTATGGTAGTCACTAATAATACGGTCTTGTTCTTCGTCGTCTTCAACGTCTTCCAAAAATTTGGTACACCTAACAATTTTAAATTGACGGCCCTGAGAGAAGTATTGATGATATATTTCTTGAAATTTATTAAATAGTTCGTCATTGGTACAGTATACGGCAACGAATTTTTTAGTTGGTATAAATTGTCTAAAGATTTCAATAAAAATTTCGTCATTGTTGTCAGGAATTTGGAATGTTTGTCGTTTTTTTGTTCTAAAAAGGATTTTTGATTTCCTATGCGCCATTTTAAGTCTTTTTTCAAGAATAATTTGTTGTCCAAAATCGTTTAATGGATTTTCGGAAATTCTAATGTATGAAGTATCGTCTTCGTCTGCACTGTGGACAGTGTTCGAATCTGTCGTGTGTTGAGTTACGTGAGTAGATGTGTTACTGTTAGTTTCGTTTACGTTAAGTTCGGGAATTATGACACGGGAAAGTGCGTCTGCATTGGTATTGCTTTTTCCAGATTTATGGATAATAGTATAATCAAATTCCTCGAGTTTGAGACGCCATCTGACTAATTTGCTATTCGGATCTTTAAGTGACATTAACCAAGTAAGGGGTTTATGGTCAGTTATTATTTTAAATTTTCGACCGAAAAGGTATGGACGGAAATATTTAGTAGCCCAAACAATAGCTAAAAGTTCCTTCTCAATCGTGCTATAATTTTGTTCACTTTTAGTAAGCGTACGGCTAGCATAACATATCGGTCTATCTTTTCCAATGGGTCCCTGTGATAATATTGCGCCAATTGCAATGTTACTTGCGTCAGTAGTCAAGTTAAATTCTTTTTCAAAGTCGGGATAAGCTAATACGGGTTCGTCAGTCAATAATTTTTTGCACGTTTCAAATGTCTGAATGTATTCGGGGGTTATTTTAATTTCTTCTCCCTTTCGGAGACATTGTGTAAGAGGTTTTGTAATTTTTGCAAAGTCCTTAATGAATTTACGATAATATCCGAGAAGTCCAAGAAAGCTCTTGATTTCTTTGGGTGTTTTTGGTAAAGGAAAATTTAGAATTGCTTTTATTTTATCCGGATTTGGTTTTACTCCTTCCGAGGATACTATATGACCAAGGAATGCGACTTCCTTGTGTAGAAATTCGCTTTTGTCAAGTTGAATTTTGAGGTTAGCTTTGCGAAGTTTGTCAAATACTTTTTGTAAATTAGTAATGTGTTCATCTAATGAGGTTGAAAAGACAATAATATCGTCCATGTATACGAAACAGACTGTTCCTTGTAAATCGCGCAAAACGTTATCCATTACTCTTTGGAACGTGGACGGAGCATTTTTTAATCCAAATGGCATTCTAAGGTACTCGTAGTGTCCATTGTCAACAGAAAATGCGGTCTTAGGGATGTCTTTAGAATGAACTTCAATTTGGTGAAATCCACTTGCCAGATCTAAAGTAGTAAAATACATACAACGTCCTAATTTGTCTAAAATGTCTGTAATATTTGGTAGGGGATATTTGTCGTCAATAGTTTTTTCATTTAACCGTCTATAGTCTACTACAAGTCGCCATTTCTTTTTGCCACTAGCGTCGGTCTTTTTAGGAACGATCCATATAGGTGAAGACCAAGGTGAATAACTCGGTCTAATTATTCCTTGTTTTAAAAGACTGTCAATTTGCTTTCGTATCTCCTCTTTATGGATTTGAGGGTATCGGTAAGATTTAGTATATATGGGAATGTCATCTTTCGTGTTTATGTGGTGTTTAATTTCGTTAGTAAAACTTAAGTCCTGTCCTTCCTGATGGAAAATGTCATCATATTGTCTACATAAATTAATTATTTTTTGTTTTTCTTCCTTATTAAGGTGATCTACTCTAATTAAATTGTCTATTCTATTATTTGAATTTTGAGATTGCGGACTGATTTGATTTTCTTTAAACTGTATTAATTCGTGATTCAAGATTTCAGCTTTAAGCGGTTGTTCTACGAATAATAATTGTTTTTTATTAGTTAAATTAATTACTGGACAGACAAAATGCCAATCATTTGCTGAATAAATACCTTCTGGAATTAAGAATTTATTTTCTATGTAAGTATTTTTTAAAATAAATTCGCCTGATTGTATGTCAATAGGTAATTTTACTAAAGTTTTTGAAAAAGGTTCTGTAAGATATTTACCAGACATAAAATTTGGTTTTGATAAGAGTTTTAATTTAGAATTTTTTGTTTTTAATAACTTATTATTAATATCAATGTTTGCATTAATTTTTCGTAAAGTGTCAAGTCCTATTAAACCATCAAAGTATTGGTGAAATTTAAATATTAAAAAGTCTAATGTGTCGTTAGGTTGATTAAATTCTTTAAACATTGGTATAGTTATTTTCTTATCTAAATAGTAAGTGTTAAGAACTGCTTTAATTTCAATCGGTTCAATTGTTGTAGTGTGGTTTATGTTAACATGTTCCGGACTCAAAAATGAATTTGAGGCGCCAGTATCGACCAAAAACTTTAAATTTTTGCCTGTAGGGGATTTAATATGAATGTAAGGGAGTGTGTTACCATGACTATTAAGATCTAAGTATCCGAATTGTTGTTCCAAACAAGTTGAAAATTTGAATCGTCAATTTCATGTTCAGTAATTAAATTTGTATCGTTTTCGTTATAATCTTCAGAAATAAAATTTTCGTCAGAAATATTTTCAGTAATTTCATATTGATCTAAGTTTTCGTAATTTTCGTTATTAAATAATTCTTCACTTGTAAATGTAGGTCGAGATGAGGGTGCAAATGTACGGTTTTGGTTATTATGGGGTTGTGAGGTAGAAGGTTGAGGTCTAATATTTATTCTACTACTTCCAAGTTCCATAGGTTCAGGTCTAAATCGTTTTATTTGTTGGGTATTAATTTTTGAATTAGTTTGTTGAAATGAATTATTTACGGGTCTTATCTGAAATGGTCTGTACGGTGTCTGTTGTGTTTGAATTCTATTAAATGGCTGTTGTTGATAACGTGGTCTAAACTGCATCTGTTGTACACCTACGTGATTTTGATTAGAGTGTGTACGAGTGTTGTAATTATTATTATTACTATTTACATGTGTAATTGGCTTGTGTTTATTGATGTTTGTGTTCTGTATGTTTTGAGATTTGGTATAATAAATGTTTTGTTCTTTGATACAAAATGCAAAAGCTTCCGCTAATGTATTTGGTTTCATCGCTCTGATTGTTGACCCTAAAGGTTCTTTCAAGCCAGATAAGAAAACATTTAAACACATTTCATTATATAAATTTATTTTTGATTGTTTAACATCATTGTTGTTTTCATGAATCTTAACATGATTTGAAATTGTGGACAATATTTCAATTACATTGCTATAAAAAGCTTCAACCGTTTGATTATTTTGTTTTAAATTGTGTAAATCTTTAATTAAGCTCGTTTCGTTACGTTTATCAGAATAATGAGTTATTAAATTTGTTTTTATTTGGGTCCAATCGATAGGGGTCCCATACATATTTAAAATTTCGTTTGCTTGACCAGTAATTTTATTACGTATGGCTCTAAGCAATAATTTTCCGTAACTAGTACCATTTACATCAGGAATTAAACATAAAATTTCCTCGACATTATTAATAAAATCGTATAATAATCGTGTATTACCATCAAAATTGGGCAAATCTTTGATTGCGTCGGGAATTCGTAATGCATTAAAAATATCTGTTGGCGTTGCCATTGTATTATTTGAATTATTAACTAAATTAGAATTATTTGTTCGATTTGAAATATTTAAATTAGTGGTACTGTTTCCTAAAGCTAAGTTTTCGCTAATATTACTCGTCGTATTCCCTGACGAATAACTAGCAGAATCAATATTACTTCCGTTTGCAGCGGCGTTAGTAATATCGTGAGAAATGTTGCGTGGATAAGGATCGCTACGTGTAAGGGATAGTTTTGGTTTAGGAAATGTAGGCATTTAATTTCCAATGAATAAAAATTGCAAGAAAATCGACTTACATGAGCCAGAATAATGCAACCATTGGTCCTCTCGATGATGTGCTTTCACCAAGGAACTGCTGGTGGGCGATGTCCTCTCGTCCCGTATTCTGGAGTGGTTGGTTGTAGGTTCTGGATTCTCCGCGCACTGTCGTAGATTCGGGAAACCCTCCAAAGCCAAATATTCTTTTCAGCTTCGAAAATTGCACTTTAATATTCTTTTAAAATGCGTTTTCGCGAGTTTAACCACTTATACGACTTTTTAATACGCGTTAAAAATCCGCACGACTGCGCCAGTTAAATTATCGAGATGATAATTTGAGTTTTTAAAAAATTTTATTATCCCAAATTAAAGTACAATATGCTTTTGTACCAACACGGAGTGATCCAATATCTTTAAATTGACGCAACAAGACTGACTTCTTTTGTGAGATTCCTCTATTTATATCTTTTTATGATTGTTCTAGAATAATCACTCAGAGTTGGTGGTTCCAGGAAAGAAACATGATATTTTAAATTATTACAATGTATCAAAATTATAATTAAAACAATGAAATTAAAGATTGTGCAAAATTAGCATTTTATAAGATAACAATTAAAATATAGATATGAATTAGCAAAATAAGCAATTATTTTATATATAGGATGTCCATATTGTACAGGATGTTACTATATATATATATATATATATAGATGTAGGATCTGGAATAATGTCTGATTAATTTTTTTTTAAAATGATAAATGTGTTGCTACGTTATTGAACAATGCAAATAGAACATTATATAAGGCGACGCAGGATGCTGTGTGATGCAAGATGTTTATTTGTTTTTTTGTTATAAAAAATTAGTTGTTTTTTTGATGTAAGACGGTGTAGACGGTGAATTTGTAAGACGTGTGAATTTCTTTTTCATTTGTGTATTTCATCAATTATTATATATTAAATATTTTGTTAACTCCCGTAATAAATTACCTGACTAAAAAAAAAACATTTTTTTTTATTTAAAAAAACTAAAATCCTACAAATCTTCAGGTGTGGGGTTGAAGAATCAATTGAAGGATCAGTGTAATGGGACTGATAATATATTTGTGTGCTAGAACTGAAATTTTCATTAAATTGTGCCGATAATTAACGTTTAATTGACTGTTTGTGCGCCGTTTGAACTAAAAATTTAAGTGTTGTGAACTGTATTTCGACGAAACAGCGAATTTAATTGAATTGTGCGTACTTAGACAGTTCGGAATGGAGGAATATTATGATTCAGTAGCCACCACAAGTACACCAATGGTTTCCAATGATAGATGCGACTACGTTAGTTGGGAGCGCGAACTTCTGAGGCGTGAAAAAGAATTATTGGAACAACAGCGAACACTGCTTGCTGAAGAAAAGAAGATACTAGCAAGATCAGAAACCTCAAGTTACCGAACACCCGTAGATTTCCTATCGAATAATCTGCCTGAGTTCAACCCAACTGATGCAAATAGTTTGACGGCAACAACGTGGCTCCGAAAACTTGAGGATCTGGCGAAGATCTACGAGTGGGATCACAAAATTTTATTGTATAACGCCATAAATAAACTACGAGGTGCTTCCAAATCCTGGTTCGACGGTCATGCAAGCGAAATTACATCGTGGACTGTTTTTAAAGAAGAATTAGTCAAAAGTTTTCCAGTTTGTTATGATGAGTCCGACATTCACCTAAAACTTCTCAAAAGATTTAGAGGCGCAAACGAGGCAATTGAAGAATACGTTTACGAAATGGTATCTACAGCGAGAAAAAGCCCACACATTACTTTCCAAGCAACCCTGAAATACATCACAGCCGGTCTGAAGAATGATGAACTGTCGAGAGCATTATCAGTAATGGATTTTGTAGACGTTCAAACGCTAATCCATAAAGTTAAACAGTATGAAGCAACTATGGATCAAGTAAAGGAAAGAAGAACCACATTTGGTAAAGTAGGACAGCAACCAAGGGTCGCTGACAATAGCAAGCAATTTACCAAAAAAATGAAATGTTATAACTGCGGGTTAGCTGGACATTTATCAAGAGAGTGTAGGCAGAAAGAGAAAGGAACTAAATGTTTCAAGTGCGGTAAGTTCGGACACATCGCCACCGCCTGCGATCTGAAAGCTAAAATCGTACAGTCGAATGAATCAGCCCAAGTTATGTTAACTGCTGCCCAAGAATCCCAATCCAAAATGATGAAAAGCGTTTCTATAGACGGAATTTGGTTTGAAGCACTTGTCGATACTGGTTGCGACATAAATCTTATTTCGGCGGAAGCATACTTCAAATTAAATGATCAGAAAATTATCATGAAAGAAATTAAAGAATTAGTTGGAATCGGCGGAACCAAAGTGAATACGCTAGGCGCTTTTGAGACGAAAATAACTTTCGACAACAAAACTATCGAAACCAAGTTCCACATTGTCAGCTCCAATTCCGTGAAATATGAAATGATCTTAGGAAAAGAACTTTTGGCAGACTGTAACTTAGTCATTAAGAAGGGTAATGTTTTCATGCAAGATGATACGAATGAAGAGGTAATTTACAAAATTGACGTTATCGACGAAAAAATAGAATTAGATATTGGCGACGTTAGTGAGGAAATTAAAGTGGAAATTGAAAAAATGGTTGAAAGCTACAAACCGACCGGAAATTGTACAACCAATATTGAAACTAAGATTATACTTACCGACGAAAAACCTATTTATCAAGCACCACGAAAAATGGCCTACTGTGAAATACAAGACGTTCGTAATCAGCTGGACGAATGGTTAAAAGAAGGCATTATTAAACCAAGCTGCTCTGATTTCGCGAGTCCGATTGTACTGGTGAAAAAGAAGTGTGGTTCTACGCGAGTTTGTATCGATTACAGGAAATTGAATGCCAAAACGGTTAAAGAACGTTATCCGTTGCCCAACATTGAGACGCAACTAGATAAATTACAAGGGGCAGTTTATTTTACAACTTTGGACTTAGAAAATGGTTTTTTTCACGTGCCAGTGGAAGCAACATCTCAGAAATACACTTCATTCATTTGTCCTCTAGGTCAGTTTGAGTTCACGAAAACCCCGTTCGGTTTCTGCAACGCACCGTCAGTTTTTCAAAGGTTTGTCAACACAATTTTTCAACAGTTAATTCGAGATGGAACAGTGATAGCCTATATGGATGATCTGATAATTCCGTCGTCCGATATTAAGCAAGGTTTATCGCGTTTAAATCAAGTACTTACTTTAGCTGCAAGTTATGGGTTACGTATTAAATGGAAAAAGTGTCAATTTCTGAAAAAACGAGTTACGTATCTTGGACACATTATCGAGAATAGCACCATACGCCCATCAGAAGAAAAAATACGTGCCGTTGCTCATTTTCCAGAACCAAGAACGGTCAAACAAGTCCAGTCGTTTCTAGGATTGACCGGTTATTTTAGAAAATTTGTGCCAGGCTATTCAAAGATTGCGAAACCACTTAGTGATCTTATATCTAAAAATTCAAATTTTTGTTTTAGTGACTCGGAAAGGTTAGCTTTTACAACTTTAAAGGATATTTTGACGAAGAGTCCAGTTCTTGCCATCTATCGATATGGTGCGTATACAGAATTACATACCGATGCGAGTCAAATTGGTTTTGGTAGTATGCTATTACAACGAGGAACTGATAATAACATGCATCCAGTTCACTATTTTAGTCGTAAGACCTCACCTGCCGAAAAAAAGCTTCATAGCTACGAGCTAGAGATTTTAGCTATTGTGGAATCTCTGAAACGGTTCAGGCATTACTTATTGGGCATCCAGTTTAAAATAGTGACAGACTGTGAAGCATTCCAGGCTACAATCAACAAAAAAGACATGGTGCCGAGGATTGCAAGATGGATTATGCTGATGCAGGAATTCAAATTCGACGTGGAGCACAGAGCCGGAAAACGAATGGCACATGTCGACGCGCTAAGTAGGAATCCTGTGGTAATGGTCTGCGAATCATTATTATTAAATAATATTAGGGCTGCTCAAAAATCTGATGAATATGCTAAAAGTATTATTGAAATACTGAAAGAAAAAAACTATGAAGACTTTGTTATGGAGGATGGTCTCCTATACAAGGAGCTCGACGGCAGGAAACTTTTGTTTATACCTACCTGTATGCAAAGGGAAATTATACAAACGGCTCATAACACCGGACATTTCGCCGTAAAGAAAACGATCGAGTTAATTTCCAAAGATTATTACATACCCAACTTATTGCCCAAGGTGGAAAAATTCATTAATAATTGCATTCGATGTATTCTGGCAACCAAAAAACTTGGTAAACAAGAAGGATATTTACAACCTATTTCCAAGGGAAACGTACCGTTAGACACGTACCACATAGATCACTTAGGACCGCTTACATCCACGAAGAAGGGGTATAATTATTTATTTGTCGTGACCGATTCTTTTTCCAAGTTCGTATGGATCTATCCAACAAAAAGCACAGGTGCGGCCGAGGTAATAAAGTCTTTAAACTCCCAAAAAACAATTTTTGGTAACCCTCGACGGATAATTAGCGACCGAGGAGGCGCGTTCATCTCAAATGACTTCAAAGATTACTGTAAAAATGAAAATATAGAACACGTACTTATAACAACAGGAGTGCCCAGAGGTAACGGCCAGGTAGAGAGATTAAATCGTACGATCATCTCCGTACTAACAAAATTGAGCATGGACGAGCCGGATAACTGGTACAAGTATGTCTCGCAGTTGCAACATGTCCTAAATAATACCTACCATAGGAGCATCTCAAACAATCCATTTAAACTTATGTTTGGGGTCGACATAAAAAGTAAAGACGACATCAAACTAAAAAACATGATCGAAGAAGAACAGAGGTTACAATTTTTAGAAGAACGTAATGAATTTAGAGAAGAAGCAAAAAAATCAATCTTGAAAGTACAAGAAGAAAATAGAAAAACATTCAATAAGAGACGCAAAACGTCAAGAAAATACAACAAAGGAGATATCGTTGCTATACTGAGGACACAGTATGGAACTGGTATGAAATTAAGGCCTAAACTTTTAGGACCGTACGAAGTGACGGAAGTATCGGGACATGATAGGTACAAAATGCAAAAGACTGGAGACGGAGAAGGTCCGGCTGTAACGACCAGCAGTGCGGATCACATGAAATACTGGGGCTTTGACGAAACCGACGCATCCGGGACGGATGAAAATCAGGATTGGCCGGATGTAGGATCTGGAATAATGTCTGATTAATTTTTTTTTTAAAATGATAAATGTGTTGCTACGTTATTGAACAATGCAAATAGAACATTATATAAGGCGACGCAGGATGCTGTGTGATGCAAGATGTTTATTTGTTTTTTTGTTATAAAAAATTAGTTGTTTTTTTGATGTAAGACGGTGTAGACGGTGAATTTGTAAGACGTGTGAATTTCTTTTTCATTTGTGTATTTCATCAATTATTATATATTAAATATTTTGTTAACTCCCGTAATAAATTACCTGACTAAAAAAAAAACATTTTTTTTTATTTAAAAAAACTAAAATCCTACATATATATATATATATATATATATATATATATATATATATATATATATATATATATATATATATATATATATCACTATATGTACGTATAGTATACACGAAGGGTATACTATACGTATCTCAATCCTGAAAGGATTGGCTTAGAACTCTCCAAAAACCGCTACTAACATATATAATACACAGCAAACAGACAGAAATCTAATAACCACCCAACCTAATAATAAACAACACTATTATGACACACCAAACCCAAAGTTAGGTTAACGTGCGTCCATCAGAGTATTCTACATGTACTCTGTACGTACTAGCATGTTTCTCGAAGAATACGTTATATGTATCACTATGTGTGCACGAGGGGTATACTATACGTATCTCAATCCTTAAAGGATTGGCTTAGAACGCTCCAAAAACCGTTACTTATGTTTGAGTTAGTCTTCAAGCGCTGTTCTCAAACATTTATTTTGGGAGCAGGTGCAGGAATGTATGCTGGTTTAAGGTGTGTGGATGTTGCTTGTGTTTGTGGTTTTGAATATTGATTTTTGTGTAGGAATTCAATCCTCCTTTTGTATATCTCACATTCCACCGAGTTGGCTGGATGGTCTCCACCACAGTTCTTGCACTTGGCCGGTTCTTCATGAGATTTGGTACAATATTTAGTCCAATGTTGTTGGGCGCATTTCATGCAGGCGGGCTTAACGCGGTAGTTGCTGGTGGCGTGTTCCCATTCCTGACACCTGTGGCACTGTATTATTTCTCTGCTGTTCCTGTAGCGCTCCCATTGAATTTTAGTTCGGTAGATAAATTTGCAATTATTATTGAGAAATGTTTCTGCGTGGTTGTGTTCATCCATGGTAACCATGTATATTGGAGAATTCGTATTTTTAAGTTTATATACATTATATGTTTTATTTCATATAAGCTGGATATTTCCTCTTTAATTTCTTTAGGTTCGAGGTCCACCTGAAGCCCTTTCAAGACCAAGGCGTGTTGTTTCTCATGTTTAAGAGTATAAGTGTGAAACTCTACATCTTTACTCTCGAACGTGTTGACACATTTTTTATATTCTTCTAAATCTTCTATATATAAGTTTGTATGATTCTTCGAGTTTTTTATATAAAAGTTGTTTTTAAGGTTTTCTGCTAAGCCTTTTATAAAGTTTTTGTTGTCTACTTTACCGTGTACCGCTATTGGGAGTGGTTTCCTGATCCTTTTGTTTTCATTTATTAAGGTTTTCTGTGTGATTCTTCTGAAGTTGTTTCTTCATTCATTTTTTCCTCTGCAATTTCATCGTCTTCGTCATCTGATGACAGAGGTTCATATATTCTGTTTTGTAACGGTATTTCCATATTAAATGTTTTTAATTTCTTGAGTGGAGTTGCTTTACACTTATCTGTGACATTCTGTGTTCTTTTGTTTTCTACTTTTTTGAAATCACTTACTTTCTTTATCAATATTTTGAAATCTGTTTCATCCATTTTAATGTGTTTGATAAATCCACCATCTTGACATAAGTTAGGAACGTTACTACGGTTACTACATTTGCTCTGTTTTATTTTCTTAATTTTCATTCACTTAATTGATTTTTAAATGTTTTCAATTTTCAACAAATTTCGCGAAATTTTATTACAATTTGACATTCAAAACAACACTTAGTTTTCTTATTCACAACAGGATACTAATATTGTTCACACCAGGCTTAAATCTCAGTATAATATTATTTTTTTCACAACCTGACAGAAACACGTCCGTTCGCTGCCGTTGCTAGGGTAAGAATTTTAGAATCGAACCGGTGCACTCTAGTTGCCAGTCTAGCAAGCTGCTGACTGGGCTACCTAATCGTTGATTTGACACACAAATAATTCGTATATAAACATTCAGTAAATGAAGCTAGAATTTTGAAAGCATTTTTTTCGAAATTGACTGGCCAATGGGTCTTTATATTTTCACAATTAATTAATCTTTGGAGGGACTATAATCCTGCGAAATCTCATCCAGAAGTCAATTTTCCAGGTCGTGCTCTCTCCTTGTAAGATATGTTAACTCGTCCTGCAATATGGCGGCTTAAAATGCTGTGTTATGTATATATTCACTGTGGCGAGGTTGGTACCAGTAAACAGCACGAGCGCTGTGTGCGGGACACGAAGGAACTAAAAAGGAACAACGTCAGGGAATAAAGCCGACAATGACAATTCTTTGAATGGCGCGACAACAGCAATACTGTGAAAAATATAAGCTATATTCCAATCGGTGTAAATTCTTTAATACTTTAATAAATATTCATTTTGTATTCATTTAAGAAGTATTATTGTGTGTTTGTGACAAATAAACCTCACAATTGGTGACCCCGTTCATCGATTGGAACGGATAACCAAAAAGTTAACTCACCACGTGCCACTTTAAGAAGCCATTCGTTACCATTTGTTTTTCCTCAATAAGTGTTTTGCCTGACAACACTTCACCAAAGACAATCAACAGTGCCAAAGTGCGTTCAAGTGACAACAATAAAAAATCAACTCGTAAACAATCAAATCGGGCTCAAAAACAAAGTAGCCAACAAGTGAGCAGCAACATGGAAGACATTAGAAGCACTCCTATGCACCAACCGACGTCCGGATCTCCCACCTTACGATCCACAGAACATCGATTTATGATTCATTCGGGTAGAAACTGAATTCGCCGCTTCAAGAATAGACAATGATGACATTAAATATTACTCGGTGCTAAGAGCCCTTGACGGTCCGATCACACAGCAAATCACCGACGTTGTACGACGTCGTCCAGCTCAAGACAAGTACAATTATCTTAAAGCCACTCTCATTGAACGCTTCGGTATACCTGAAAAAGAAAAACTACGACAAGTACTGAAAGGAATTCCACTAGGTTTCGAAAAGCCATCACAACTTTTACGCAAGATGCAAGACATGGCGGCACAGAACCTCACAGATGTTGCAATTCATGAACTGTGGATTGAAAAGCTACCACTAGAGTTACCACCTTTCCTAGCGATGTCTGATGATCTAGGTCTCAATGAGCTGGTCAAAATGGCAGACCGTATTATTCCCAAGGTTTCACGAGACAACTCCGTCATGGCCGCGTCGACCACAGACTGTCGCGACGCACTAACACATGAAACGTCTACTCTACGTGCTAGGGTGGAATATGTGGAGAAAGTAACCGCTGATATCCTACAAGAAATCAGAACTCTGAAACTTCAAATACGCCAATCAAAATCACCGTCACGAGGCACGAACGTCACTCCTTCGCCTACTCGAAATGAAGTATGTTTTTACCACAGAAGGTATGGCAACAGTGCCCGGTGCTGCACAGCTCCGTGCTCATTCACCCAATCAATTCAGGGAAACACCGGTCGCTGTTAACAGTAGGGGCCATGTGTGACAGCGATGCTTTTTCATCTACACCCATAGAGCCCCGCCTTCACCTGTTTGACAAGAAGCCAAATTTAAAGTTTTTAATCGATTCTGGTGCCGCCGTTTCCCTTGCTCTCCAACTCATCACAAATCAAAACGTATGGCTTCAGAGTTTTTTTCTCCAGACTTTAAGAAGAAAGCTATTATTGTCTTTCCTCATCGCCGACGTACCGACACCCATCATAGGGGCCGATTTTTTGAAACATTTCAGCCTGCTGGTTGACCTAAAAAACGAACGAATCATTGACTCCACCACGCACCTATCTTCAAAAGGCGAAATCATCAAAACCAATCATTCCAGCATTTCCAAAATTCATTCAAACATGGCCTGCTCCGATCTACTAGCGGAATTCATTGATGTAACAAAACCGAATTTAAACATTTCTGCAGTTCTTGAAAAGAAAGATTACGCTCATAGAATTATCACCCATGGTCATCCAGTTTTCACCAAGTGCAGAAAGCTCACAGGGCCAAAAGCTGACGCCGCCAGGGAAGAAATTCAGCATTGTCTTAACAAAGGTATCATGCAACCTTCAAGCAGTCCCTGGGCAAGCCCCATTCACATTGTACCTAAAAAGAATTCTGGTTGGAGATTATGCGGCGACTATCAAAAACTGAACGCTATCACCCAGCCGGACAAGTATCCACCACCGCAGCTTCAGAGCCTTTTTCCACTTCTTTATGGGAAATCCATGTTTTCAACATTGGATTTAGACCGAGCCTACTATCAAATACCTATGCACGACGGTGATGTACAGAAGACAGCCGTCATAACTCCATGGAGGCTATTTGAGTACCTGGTCATGCCCTTCGGCTTGAAAAACGCCACCCAAACATTTCAGAGGCACATCGCTACAGTTTTCCGAGGACTGATAAAACCAAGACTGTTTATTAGATAGTACGTTGTGCTATATTCTGTAATTTTTACAGAATTATCTAACAATTTCTACCACCTAAAAAAATTGAAAATTAAAAATTCTTATTTTTTTTCCATAGTTCTCGTAGAGGTACATCACAGAAAAAATATCTAAAGTAGCTTAGTATGTTTACTATTATCACTAAAAAGTGCATTCAGATCAGATGGGTGCAACACCGAAAAAAATAAAATATCCTTATGACCGCTCTAGAGTACTTACCCCTTCATATCTCTCTTTCATTTAAACTTGCTTATAAATGTATAATTAAGTAGTAGTTACGGTTGATATTCAACTAAAACGGAACGATTTTTATGAATGACGAGTGTATGAGGTAAGGGGCGTATATATACAATACCATATGCATGATAGAGATATAGATTGTATAGACTATATGTACGGTGTGGATTAATAAGAACGATTAAGGGAAAATGGAAGGGATAGATTTGGATATAAAGATCATGGATCGTTTCTATTTAGAAGAAAACGCGCTGTATTTATAGAAGTTATGTATAGCTTACTATTAGCACGTTGATAGTCATGAATTATTATAATGAAAATCCAAACTGATACACTATTATGACAACTAATCATTGATATAGAAGAATATGGGTGGAGACTATTTCTTAAGAGAGAGACAAGATATAATATACCGTCGTCCCTCAACTTATTGACAATTTAACTTATTGACAATGATCGTAGTTTACCTCAAGTTATAGACAAACCATCTATATGTACGCACTACCACACTACGACACAGCACGTATGACCTTGGGTACATACATATGATTTGTCTATAACTTAAGGTAAACTACGATCATCGTCAATAACTTAAATTGTCAATAAGTTGAGGCACGACTGTAATATGATATGTTAGAATGAATACGTAGATTCTTTTGAATGTACCACAAAAAATAAAAAACAAAAGAGTAAATATACACTAGAGCACGTGCAAATAAGCACTAAACATCTAGTCCTACAAAAAATTAAATTTAAAAAAAAATTAGTTAACGTAATACACCGTAAATATAATATTTGGGTAAGTAAATATTGTATTTATCAAAATCAACCATTTCTAGCGAAAATTTGTTAATTTTTCTAAATTTTTAATTTAAAAAAACAGATTTATAATAAGCGGAAAAATACCAATTTTGACATTACACAAAGTAAAGGAAATGCCGAAAAAGGAATCATTCTACGTAAATAATTTAGTTAAAATATGTGATAATAATGACAAAAATTTTAAAAATATTGCAAAAAATAAAATTATGTAAAAATTAAAATACAGGTTAGATTGACCCTTCATTTCAGTAGCGTCTTATATGTAAAATTAATGAGCATATAAAAATTTAAGTTCAAGATTATGTATTTTGTTTGTATTTATTTATCTATACATATAATAAAACTGTAAATCTGTCTTTGTCTATCTGTCTGTCTGTTCACGCATCACGTAAAAACTACTGGACGGATTTTAATGAAATTTGGTGTGATGATAACTTTTTACCTGAGTCAACATCTAAGATACTTTTTATTCCGCGAAAATGTCTCATTGCCACGGGAAAATGGAAAAACTACTTTGAGCATCTACACACATTACGCCAATTTACATATTTCATAAAAAATTTCATAACTATAGTAACAAAAATTGTAAATAAATTTTGTAGTTTGGAAATTTTTTTGAATTTTAAATAAAAAAAAAATGTTGCTAATTGTGTACCGAAAAATACAATAAATACACAATTGTCAATTTGGAGACAATTTAATGCATTTTGTGTTGCAAGAAACTACAAATTGGAAAAAGAAACTACTCAACGTTTCGCGTGAACAATGTCACGGGTACGGCTAATTTATTAAAACGCCGTGAGCAGCGGGGCCCCATCACGGTAGTCGAATTTTCCCCTTCATCTTCGGTATTGAATGTCTACAAGCGAAATGTGATTGAAAGTCTACAACCGAATTGTCATTTTGTTGGTTTCAAAACTGGTGATGAGTGTTCGGCTGATCGAGGCTTTAAAAAAAGGTTTTAAGTATTTAAGGGCTGTATCTCAGTAAATTTCAATTTTGTGCCGAAAACAGGTAGCAGAAAAAAAACCAACACAATTCGTACGAGGACATTCCTGCCCATGTTTATCCGCTAATTGCCTTTATGTTTTAGTTTTAAATATTAAAAAAGGACCTTCAATAGTAAACTGGAAGGCCTTTATAAAGATATTTTTTCTTTCCAAAAAAATCCAAAATTTCTATTTTATAAATACTAAAAATCCAAAATTCCTAATTTATAAATAAACAGTGACTTTAATAACATTTTTAAATTACTTAATATGTATGTATTTCATTTGTCATAAAAAAAGTTCACTTTTTTTTAAATTTTTTAAAATTACTATTCGCCTACTTGTATTTAGAATAAACATAATGCTTTTAAAACACATTTAACAATAGCATTCAATTCCGATGTAAAAATGGGAGAAGTGGGGGGAAAAGTGATGTGGACTCCCTACAAGGTACTAGCTGGATACTAACTGAATACACGTACAAAATTTCAGCCCTCTAGGTTTCCTTATGGAGTCTCTAGACGTGTTAGAAAACAAGCAAAAAAATTAAGGAAATATTGGCGTAAAAATCGTGGGGGTAAGGGTTAAAAGTTGAAACCTCCAAAAAACAGTGTCTGGCTATTAGCTTAACCTGTACACCAAATTTCAGCCCTCTAGGTTTATTTGGGGAGATTTTGACCCGAACGAAACTGTTAAAAAACAAGAAAAATCATGTTCTGTTGGGTATAAAAATGGTGGGGGTGGGGGTTAAAAGTCGAGACCCCCAAAAGGCACCCCCTTGATACTAACTCAATCTGAATACAAAATTTCAGCCCTCTAGGTTTATTCGGGTGACCTGTGCAAGTGGTACAAACTTCGAAAACGTCGAAAATGCATGAAATTGTAGCTTAAAAATGAGGGGGGTGGGGGTAAAATATTAAAACCTCCAAAAAGCACAACCTAGGTACGAACTTTATCAACACACCAAATTTCAACCCTCTACGTTAATTCTGGGGGGCTGGGGGCCTGTTAGATCCAGCGAAAATCGTTTTTCCCCCCTCTACTCCCACCATATCATCCTAGGAAGCTGAATTTTGGATATGTTGTAGATAATTGACCGAAACATTATTTAAAACCGGTTTGGAAAAGTTTTATTCCTTTTCCGCCCTCCACCACCCCTTTAAAGGTCGGGTCAGAAAAAAAATTTGCCCAAAATTTGACCCCACTTTGATAGTATGAGGTGCCTCGAAAATGAGCCCCATTTACCAAATTTCATCTCTTAACTTCCATAGGGGGGCCCTACACAAATTAAAAGGTGGCGGGAATATATATATATATATATATATATATATATATATATATATATCAGACATTTTTTTTTCTACATATTCGTGTTCTACGGGTCCGAAAACGGATAGCGCCCCTACTCTCGCCTCTCGCAGCTCTTATCGTATAGACTGTATAAGTCTAATTTTTCGGAGAAAATTCGACTAATAAAATGATAATTTAATAAATGTATATTTTGAAATATAAAAATAATAGCGAATAATAACGAATAATAGCGAATAATAGCGAATAATAATTCAAACTTAATCGATAAATTAATAGCTAAGAAAGAATTTAAACAAATTTTAAAAGAAATTTACCCCTCCGTTAAACCAGAACTTAAAACTACCTTTAAAACTATAACATATTTTGGTAATATATCGGATAAAATTAAAAAAATTCTAGAAAAATCAAACATAAATATAGCATTTAAATCAGGCTTTAATCTAGGAAATTAATATATAACAATAAAACAAAAATTGATAAACTTAAAAAATCGGGTATCTACAAATTAAACTGCCAAGACTGTAATAGTTTTTACATCGGTCAGACTGGCAGAAACTTTGAAACCCGGAGAGCAGAGCATTTCAGATTCTATAGGAATAAGAAATCCGACTCTACTTTTGCGAGGCATTTAATTGACACCGGAGACACACCAGAACGGGAAATTACCGTGCTACACGAGGCAAACAAAGGACAGAAGTTAACAATCCTAGAAGCAATAGAAATAAATAAACATAACTCCGATCACCTTTTAAATGACTACACCGATATCTACAGTTCAACTTTATTTTCAATATTATAATTCTATTAAACTTTTAAAATTGTATTTTTCTGTAATATTGTTTGTTTGTCAATTTCAATGTAATCTTGTTTTTCTTGTTTTTCGGATTCTCCCACTACCCCCGCTCTTTCTACTTCCACACCATATACCACTCCCCTTCATAAGTATAGGTAGATAAAATTAGTATATAAAGGCATGTATCGAATATAATTTTTATTCTGTTTGAAAATGAAGTAACGGTTCGAAACAATATTGTCACAGTTTCAAAAATAAAAGTGGTATTTTGCAAAGTAAAATATTTGTTTATTATTTACAAATATGGAATACCATAAAGTAACGCTCAAATCTATTAATATTAAATCAACTTTATTCTGGACCATTAGAAATTAATTTCTTTAAAATGAAGGACATAAGAAGACTCTTTAAAGTTCTAAGTCCTGAGAGCTGTTGTTTTTATGAAACATTAAAAGGTCAAAAGGAAAGTCACACCAGAAGAAATGATATCGATTCTTCAGATAATAGTTCGGGAGACGAAATTTGAGTTTATTATTATTATTTCTGTTTCTTTTTCGTTTATTGTAATTTTTTTATATTAAATTCATTTTAAAGCTGAATAAGTTTTTTGTTAAAAATTGTAAAAAATTGGTTTTAGTGCTATTCAAGTAGTTTTCATATATTAGGTGAGCCAACTTAAGTGTGAAATTTTTTCTTAATTTTACTGATAAACAGAGTTAGCAGAGAAAATGTAGAAAATAATGAAAATTTTTCCAATTAATAATATTTAAATATTTGAAATTAATATACTTTTAATTTCAAATTTCTTTTAATAGACACATTTATTCTTCTTTACAAGGTGATGGTGGTGTAAATTCAGTTATGTTTATGTAATGCTTAAATGATCCCAAAGTAACAAATAATATATTGCAGCAATAAGCAATTTAAAAACAAAATTATAATTAAAGGAAAATATTTTTTTCTGGTTTTTCTACAAAAACAACACTTAGTTTTGAAAATTTCTTACAAAAATTACATTAGTCAGTAACTTTGAGGAAAAATGAACCTTATAAAGGCACGAAAAACGTAGTATAACTATAGAGCAAGATTTATAGATCTAGCTAAAAGATGTGTCGTTCTAAAAATAGTTGGAAAATGACTAATATAAAATATAAACTACTTACAAGTAACACTACTCAAGTGCCAATCGCCAATCTTCTTGAAACTGTGCTGGTGTGCAGAATACGTAAAAATAAGGGACCCGTATTTTTTTTTATCGGCCAAGGCCCACGTTCACGGAGTGAAACCAGCCCCTAAAGTAGGGGGTTCAAATCATATTTCTTAAGATATCTCGAAAAGTATAAGAGACAGAGGAAAACTTTAAACTAATGAAATGTTCCTCTTTAAAAGACCTATTCACCTGTATAGGCTAAACCAGGGTCGGGTTTATAAGAGGGGCTGAAGGGGTGAAAATCGGGGTAAATTTTTTTGTACGTATTTTTCAGTACTTACTTAATTGGTAATTTAGCAGTAGATGTGTATATTTGGTTACTAATTTTCTATAATTTTTATATCTAGGGTAAAAGCCCCCTTTGTGGAACGGTATCTAATACTGGAACAATTTTGACATTTACATATTTATTTCTTTAATTAAGTAAGGAAACTTTAAATGCGAGGTGAATTTAAATTGAAAAGGCTTTTTTGATCAAAATTATTTGAATTTATTAGGTTTTGATAGTAACATTTATATAAAGTGCGTTTTAAAACAGAAATTATAAGGGAAATTTATTAAAAAAAAACTTGATTCAGCAATATTGGATGTATCAGGGTTAGACGATACAATTTGTTTTGTAATATTGTAAACTATTTTCATTTTGTCACTTAAAACCAAAGTGCTTACTTAGTAATTCATTTACATCTACGATTTCATTATTTAAAATTTTAGATAAATACTAAAATACAAATTTTACGTGAAAACATAATTTTATACTTCATACGTCCCGCATGTCAGTGAAACAATTAAAATTTGAACGGTTAAAATCTAAAATATAGGTTTTGTATGGGTATTTAGCAGGATTTGAAAATTATGTTATATTTCAGTTGCAGATTTCTTTAGTAAGCAGTTAAAATTACAACAAAAAAGTTAAGGGGCATATGCCTTGTTGCGTTTAAAAATTAATGGCCCTAAAAAATCAAAAAATTCGAAAAGTGCATTGAGTAGATTTTGATACTAGGCGACAATATATATATATATATATATATATATATATATATATATATATATATATATATATATATATATATATATATATATATAAACACAGGACTTTAAACAGTGCTATTTTTTGTGCTATTTCTAAAAACTTTATCTAAAAACTATTTATTTTGGTGCTCTTATTAATAAATTGTTGTTTAATCGAAATTTTTGTTATTTTGAAACATATCTGAAGAAAGTTTTTAGTTGTTTTTATTTTTTATTCAGAGGAAATAATGAGGACTTGATATTTGGGTTAAGTTGGAGGTTAACAGGGACGGAGAAGGGATGAATACGGACAGTATATGCGTTAATAGGGACGCTATATTAGTATAAGGGGGGAGATGATTGTAGACGGATTAAAAATGTATTGGAATATTAATAGACTTGAGCGTTAATATATGGTGTTCCATATTTGTTTATTATTTACAATGTATTGGAACATAGAACAGAGTACTTTCAAGGTTATCAAGTCATTTGATATTTTTATAAACAGATTCAGTATGATATTTCTATACTTTATAAACTTTAATATAGTTTTTGTGTTTATTTCTACACAAAATCATGAAGTATAATTACTTCAGTAACTAAATTATGTTATATGTCAATTTGAGTTTTGATTAGCCCTCCGTTTCGGCCCTATTTACCCTCTGACCGTCTCTTTTGACCCCAAATTACCATAGAAAATAAATTACATGACTTGTGTTATTTTTGCAAAATCCAGGGATATTTTCAAAAATTTTTGATTACTATAATAAAGTGACTATCCTCGCATAAATTTTTAATATATTAAAGAATAGGTACTTAAAAAAGAAGTACAAAAAAATACGGTGTGAAGTCTGAGTTCGTGCATATTCATTCTAATTTACGGTATCTATTTTTATGACTTATTATTTATATCGCAGTATTTGTGAATTATAATTATAAAATGTGAATAAAATACATTATTTATCCTTTGTTTAAGAATTTATTTCATGGGTGTTTAATTTCTAGTGTTAATATTTTTTTTCCGTTCCGGTATGAGGGCTTCCAGTTTGTAAAAGAAAAACATTCATAAATCAATATTTTCTTAAAAACATATTCATTGGATTAAAAAAGTTACTTTCATGTTTATTAAGAAAAAAAATGGGTGTTTAATTTATTTATTAATTTTTAGAAGCTAGTTTAATTACACACTTAATAATAGTGTTCCGGTATAGGGGCTTTTACGTTATATGTATTGAATACCACACATATTTCGGAAAAACGCAAAAACACGTATCTTCTATTTTTTGGTGCTCTTTCTATTTATGATGGTAAAAATTTGATACATTGAACCACTCAAGTTGTACAAAAAATTTACCCTGATTTTCACCCCTTCAGCCCCTCTTATAAACCCGACCCTGGTTTAGCCTATACAGGTGAATAGGTCTTTTAAAGAGGAACATTTCGTTAGTTTAAAGTTTTCCTCTATCTCTTATAGTTTTAGAGATATCTTAAGAAATATGATTTGAACCCCCTACTTTAGGGGCTGGTTTCTCCCCGTGAACGTGGGCCTTGGCCGATAAAAAAATACGGGTCTCTTATTTTTGCCTATTCTACACACCAGTATAGTTTCCAGAAGATTGGCGATTGGCACATGGGTAGTGTTACTTGTAAGTTCGCTTAGGTTCCGTTAGGTTAGATCAAATTTCGTTGGGCTTGGTTAGGTTACATCGAGTTTCGTTGGGTGCCGTTAGGTTACACTAAGTTTAGTTAGGCTCGGTTAGGTTGGACGTGAAAACTCTTTTCCACTCACTGAAAAAATCGGGAGGTGGTGAGGTGGTTTTGAAAGCCCCATATTTCTACTACTAATATACATTGAGAATGTACTGTGAAAATTGTAGACCGAAATTCAAATTACTTACGAAGTTATAGTATATAGACGAGCGTATAGCGAATAGCATATAGTGTTAGCGCTGCAAGAAAGTGATCCTTACGAAGAAGTGGAAGGGTTATTCTATGAATCAGGTGTAGCCGATGTCGGTAAGTATCAGGGAACGGAGTACACTGATCTCTAACAGTGCTGGAGTGAGTGGAGTGCATAATATTTGTGAACTGGGACCAAAAATTTTACTGTTTTGTGGAAAATATATACATCTGCTCTGACCTAGATATACATATATGTACTTATAAAATAAAATGTGCATAGCAATAAAATTGACTTTTAAAAGAAAATTAAAAATTTTTATTTCGTTTATGACCAAAGCAAAAAAAATTATTGCTTCCCAGTTCAAAATATTGTACATTCCGACGCTGTTAGGGTTCATTTTGTCTGAGGTCTAGTAAGTATATATGTTTTATGAAAATATTTTTTCGTAATTATGACATATTTTCTGAAAAATTTGTTATTAAAACTTTAAACATGTTTTCCTAGAACTACATTTTTTCAACTGGTGGGCAGTAGAGACGAAATTCTAATAAACCGATCGAGCTACAATATTAATAGGTTGTTCTACACACTAGTGGCTATCGTGCGAACTAGAATCATTTATTTTTAATAATAATTTCTTAATTTTTTCTCGATTTTCAATGAAAAAAATTACAAATTTGGAATTTTTTTTTAAAAGTCTCCTATTTTGTTTGTTTAATCTTAGTTCGGACGACAGAGACAAATTTATAAAACGAGAATATGGTTGATTTTTTCATTTTAGGTCATTACAAATGGAGATCTACTGCCCACCACCCACTCATGTTTTTTTGAGTTCACTTTGACCGCAAAAATCATAAACAAAGCATTGTAAAATTGAGTAAGAAAAAATTTTTTCGTACAATCTTAGATCCAAATAGAAACATAAAAAAATTAAAAAGATTGTATTTTATTTTGATATAGAAAAAAATCTTGAAATAAGCCTAAAATTCTGCGCGTTATACACAGGAATATGGATTTAAGGAAAAATAATTATTATAATGTATCTTTTGGTTTTCTTATATCCAATCAAAAAATATTTTTTAAGGTATATTTTTAGATGTTCTGTAGTTAATTGTGAAAAAAATATAGGCAGACCAAACAAATTTTTGTACTTTAAGACAGTATAAGCTATTATTAATTTCGTAAAAATGCAACTAATTGATTTTTTTTATAATAAGGGGCATACTAAGAAGTCTTTTAGACACTTTTAAGAAATAAGGTATAAAAACATGCCAGATGTTACTCATTTTATAGCAACAATACATAATGAAAGTGACACTTTTTTTTGACACTTTTCTAAAAAATATCATTCAATTTGTATGTGACCATATGATGTAGATACGATGTACCCGATCAACCTTTTTGACATAAAAATACATAAATATTAAAATCGTTTGAAAAGTGAATTCAGTTAACAAAAATTCGTACAGTACTTTTATAATTTTTACGTCCCCAGATTTTTCACGCCCCTCGATTGCTGACGCCCTAAGCGGTCACCTAGTTTACCTATGTGGTCACGCCGGTCCTGCTTTTAGAGATTCTGTATTATCAATTTCTTTTCTTTATTTTTAGAGTTAATAATTAAGAATAGTTTTGTTTATAAATTAAAAAATGGACGTAGAAATGATAAATATTAACGGGGAGCAGATGCAAATCATTGTGTCTATTATTAGGGATGGGGTTTACCTGTTTCGAGCCCCTTCTTTTTTAATGCATGGTAATCACAAAAATGCTTTAGAAGTACGTTATCTGCCTTTTGTATTTAAGCGACTCCAGTTCCCTCCAAAAGTTTGCCTTACAATGACAGTAAATAAGCTACAGAGCTAAACTTTTAGATTTGCGGCATAGAGGGATAGAGCTCACCTCGTAACCTGGTTATTTTGACATCATCCATCAATATGGTAAAAAATATGGTCTATAAAGTAATATTACAACTTCATCTCCGTGGAGTCTCTGAAGATTAATTAACTGTACTCGTTATGTTGTTATGCACAGTCAAAAAATTTGTGTTAAAATTAACACATTTCACATGTCCAGAACGGTCCACTCAATTTTTTGTGTTATTTTAACACAAAGCATATGTGTCAAACCTTTACACAAGATTTGTGTGAATGATTTAACACACAAGAGGACATACATTTTGTGTTAATTTTTCAGATTTATCAGAGTTAGTTGTTAAACTTTTTTATTCAATATTTTACTCTCACTGCAGCTTAAGATATTTGAAAATCGTCAAAAGTTATAACGATTTTGTTCATATATTATTATAAATGAGACTCAAAGTACGCAGTCAGTACTTTGTAAAAATTCTTACTTGTTTCCATATATATCTACCAAAATATATATAATAAAAAAGATGAGAGTAATTCTTATTATTAAACAAAATCGAAAAATTATAAGTTTTTTCAGTTATTGCCGAATATAGTTTTATTAAAAGTTTAAAAATGAAACGATTTTATTACATTTTAAGGTTATTTTGTTACAGATTCAGTTACAAAATAACCTTGTGAGCTTACTTGAGATTGTATATTATAATATACATTCTCAAGTAAGCTTACATGATTTTTTGCGACTGAATATGTAACAAAATAACCTTAAAATGTAAGAAAATTGTTTCATTTTTAAACATTTAATAAAACTATATTCGTCAATAACTGAAACAATTTATCATTTTTCGGTTTTGTTTAATAATAAAAACTACTCTCATCTTTTTTATTATATATATTTTGGTAGATATATATTCTAATGTAACGTAAAGGGCCACTAGTTTTGTGTACGTATGACACAATTTTTGTGTTGAAATATACAAAAAAAGCGTTCTTATTAATTGTGTTACTTTGTTGTTGTTCAAAACAGATTAACATTTTTATTCTGTTAAATCGAAATTTGTGTTAATATTTTCATTCAACACAAACACTAAATGTTACATTAACGCAGGGTTGTGTTACTTATTTAACACAAAAATTTTAACCACTAGTTTTTTTTTCGCAGAACACAAATTTTTTTACTGTGTGGATTTCACGCGGACGAAGTCGTGGGCAAAAGTTAGTCTAACTATAAGATGCTGGTACTAAGTAATTTATAAAGCCGGGCAACTAATTATGTTAATATATCAGGAAACTCGGACTAGAAGGATAAGGTCGGGACAAATCTAAAAATGCTAGGCATGTGGATATCCTATTTTAGTGTAGCTGTACTGGAATTTTCCATCCTATCGATATATTGCTTTTTAAATATTATAAATCACAAAACCATTGTCGTCTGTACTCCCACTACGATTATTTATTGAAATATGCATTGTTAGTATGTATATATAAAATAACTAAAATATATTAACAAGTGATTATATTTTAAATTTATAAACTTTAAAATGCAGTGTTACGACAAATTCAAATTGTAAGTTTTGATTGTAATATTTTGACATAAATTTTCATTGTTGTACGTAAAGACATGTATTAGTAGCATATGTTTTTATTATTACTTTTTGTTCTGTTTTGTAAATGGTGAAATTAAGTATTTGTTACATAGTATATACTTTATTAATGTTAACATAATATTTAGTTCCTACATACCTATACGTGGATAAGATTTTAAGATAGTTTGATTTAACTATCCATTCAATTTCTTTAAAAAATTTCTTATAAAGTCAGTAAAACTTTTTTTCGCTTTTATTTTTTAGAAATTTTTTGCATATTTTGATCATTGTGTACCTAAGTGTTGGATTAAATTTTAATGTAAAGAGTTTAAATGATAAAATTCTCTCTGAGCTTTATCTTAGGAATTTCAGTGATGAAAATGTTATGATTTCGTGTGATAGTTACTTGTGTTGGGAAGATGGTAATGAAAAGCAATTATTGACATATACAATTTATTTTCACTATTACTTTTTTTTATTCTTATTCAATAGCAATACTCTTAGAAAAGTCATTGAATTTTTCAATAGACCCTTGTGAAAATTTTTATGAATTTGCTTGTGGCCAATGGATGAAAACAAAAAAATTACCAAAAACTGAAGTCAAGTGGGATCGTTTTAGAATTGTGCAAAAACAAGTTAATAATTACTTAATAAATTTATTAAAAGATATTAATAATGGTGATCAATTTATAGAACAAAATGTAAAGAATTTTTTTAAAGCATGTACAGATACAGGTAAGTAATTTATGTTATTTAATTATAAAATATTGTCTAATTTTCGTTGAAATCAAGCACAATTGGAGAAAACTGGAATAGAACCATTAAAAAAAATATTAAAATCGTTCGGTGGATGGCCAATAATATATCCATACTGGTTTGAAGGGAAATTTCACTTGCAGAAGGTCATATCTGAGTTGATTCGCCGTCTTGGATTAGGCATCTTTTTTGAAATTTTAATTCACCAAGATTTAAAAAATGGAAGCTTCTATAGTTTAAGTGTAAGTTGTTGTTGTACTGTTTTTTATCGTGTATAAATTGTACGTATATAATATGCAGATTACATATTATTCTGTTTGAATGATCATCGAATCTTGTATAATGTAACTGTGATAGGAATGTAATTGTGATAAAAGTATCAAAATTTCATTTACCCGTCTGTTGGTTATCGAACTTTTGGAAATCTCCAATTCCCACCATATCACGTATAAAATTATATTTTAGTTATGTGTCAAACAGGGTTGGCAAATTGGGCTACTTCTCGCCAAAATGGCGACTTTTAAAGCTTCTGGGTGAAAGATTTTGTGGTTGGGCTATTTGTCGCCATTTGGGATATTTTGGACAACAGTTTGAATCGTATAATTATTTATAATAATGTTCTTTATTTCAGTCTTTTTTACTTCAGTGAAACAGGCAACAAGAAAAACAAGTCTTTTTTTTTTGTTCGCCAATTGATTTCTTTACGAAAAAAATTTTTTTTTTATTTCAGGACAACAATGAATGCGTAGATGTGAGAACAGTTTTCCGTTTTTTTTCTTGTCAATTAATTTTACGGAAAAATTAGAAGTTGCTGTTGGGCGATTTTTTGTTACAAATTGGCGACTTTTTAATAGCGATAGGGCGACTTTTGAAAAATTCATCTGACAACCCTGGTGTCAAATTATTTTTAACTCGAGAATTCCCAGTGTCACCTGTAGGTGACAGAAATTTTTAATTGTAAACTGCATGAATTTGTTTGTTTGACTTATAATGTTGTCACAACAGAGAAATATAAAATCACTTATTGGCCTTCTGATGGTGGTAGCAGAATTTAAATATTTAATTATCTTATAGTTGAAAAAAATTAAAAATATCTGTCACCTCCAAATAACTCTGGGAATTGTCGAGTTAAATTTAATATTCAGAAGTTTTGCATAAAATCGGTACTTTAGTGCTTCGCTTCGCTTGTCAAATAATCTGGTCAGTTACATATGGCGCTTCACCTCGCTCATCAAACGACTCTAAAAAAGCCATGTTAATATATTTAATTTCCACACATTGAGATTTTTCCGTAGATACCCACATTAATAATTTTAGGACTGCTTTAATTTTGAATCTTTTTTGCGACTCCAGAACTCTAGGGAACAGTTTTAAAATTATGTTCATTTCTTCCGTAGAAAAAAATTTTAGAATTTAACATTCCTATTTTTGAATACTACTTTGAAGTAACTGTAGTAATTATTTGTTTTTCTTTTTTCTTGTCTTTTCATTTATACGAATTTATTTCATATATCAGTTTTAACGAATTTTCAAAACTGGAAATACTGTATTAAAAAGTTATTTCGCGCTACTTCTCATGGCGGTACTTGAGGCCGGGACTATAACAGAAATATGTTTTGATGTCCCTGGAATACGAAAATGATATTCAATAAAATTTATATACAGTGATCTTTCTCAATAGTTCCGCAGAATGAAACGAGGGGAACAGCTTTTCCAGGAAATGCTGTTCCCCCACCAAAGTCCTTATAAAATTTCTTTACGTCTAGATTCAGCATTTTTAGTGGAGTTCAATAATTTATGATTCTGTCAAAATTAAAAAATTTTCAGGAGAGTCAAAACAAGTAAGGGGGTCTAAAAATAATAATGTAACTTAAAAATTTAAATTACTATTTATATATAGCATTTTAACAAAACTCTAGTGGTTTAAGTTTAATTTATGCATATACATAGAAATTCATAATTAATATAATTATTCTATGTGCGTATAATGTACCTGTAAACAGTATTGGACTTAGGTATATAATCATTTAATGATATATCTATCATTTTCATTACAATCATCTATTTATGTACGCAGTTAACAAGTTTATTTTATTGCAATTCATTATTTAAAATCTAATTAGAAAGTATTGACTACTGTGTAACATTTTTCTTTTACTGATTATCTCCTTATAAAATATTGCAAGACTACGCTCGCTTCTCTAAATGTTTTTTCATAAAATCATAATTTTTGTTTTGTATAAACATATCAATTTTTTTTTATACCTGCGTAACATAGATTTATCTCTAACTGTTTACATAAAGAAGATATCTGAATACACTAATTGATAGTTTGATACATATCAGCGATATAGTGGAACAATATAAGTAGTGCTGATTAGTTAGTCGAATAATGATGTTACAAACTTAAGTTGTCTTACGATGTTTATTTCATTTAGGTAATTTTTCTTTCACTTAATATAAACAAAACCAACTTTTTGATTCTTAGCTCTTATGAGATATTATAAAATTTATAACAGGTGGTAAACTGTGGGTAACGCTCGAGTCTCAAACTGGGGAAGAGCTACGAACTATTGAGAGGGGAAATATTATATATATATATATATATATATATATATATATATATATATATATATATATATATATATATATATATATATATATATATATATATAGTTACGTTCGTTGCCGAGTTGTAACAATAAAAAATAAATTTTATTTTTAATATTTACAAAGTTTTATTTTGACGGATTTCAATTGTTACAAATATTTCTATGCAATTATGGTACAAAGTACAAACTCCAAAAGACTAATCGGTAGCTTGGCTGAGCCACGTATTTATACTTTTGTTTCAATGTTCTAGAATATTCGTCGTGCTTATTAAGCTTTTGGTTTTAATTTACATTTTGTGCTCAGCCAAACTATTACAAATGTAATATAATATTTAAGTTAAAATTGCTTATTAAACACTGAAATATAATATTACTAGCCGTATACCCGATAGGATTTCCTATCGACAACATCTTTTTATTAGGTACTCATTGTTCACTTTCAGTATTTTTCAAAAGCCTAAATACCAATTTCGACGTTTCTAATTTCAAAAATGACGAACTTCCCATACGAACTTTCATTTCCTGTTTTAACCCCTTAGGGAATGAATTTCCAAAAACGTTTACACAACTGACTTTTATTTATAAGTAGTAATGCCTAAAAATTAATCTTCATATCTTCTGTACTAAATTTCGTCCTTCTAAACCCAACAGTTTAAGCTATGCGTTGTCGGTCAATCAATGTATAAAATATCATTTATTTGAATAGTCATAGTAACATATTTTTATATATCTAACTTCAAAAATGACGAATTTCCATAAAAATTTGTACTCCCTGTTTAACCCACTTAGGGGGCGAATCTTAAAAAATTATTTCTTAGTGGTCACCTACATTACATAGGGAACTCCTGTGAAAAATTTCATTCTTCTAGACCCAACGGTTTAGGCTGTGCGTTGTCTGTCAGTCAGTCAGTGTTAGAGATTTATTAAATACATTATTATTATTTAAAAATTGTTTACTTTAGATAAGGAAATATTATAATTGATAATAAAGTGCTGATCTAATAAATAATATATTATATTAAGATACATTATTCTAAGAACGTAACTCCTCCCCCCTGAGACGGAAGTGTCGGCCATAGAAGTTTCGCTTCTTGGGCAGGTGCTGACGGAGTATAGCTGACTCGTATCGGCTGATTATATTTCTTGGATATTTGCGTCTGATTATGTGGATTGTTGTTAATAATACCATAGTAATGGATCCCATTATGATGCAATACATCGTTGTTATATGGAAGGTTCCTTGCTGTTTTATTAGGTGAATTTCCCCCGTGTGTTTGATGTCGAAATTTTCTAGCTTCTTGAGATTAAGTTTTGTTTCGACGTTGGAAACGTTGACTTGAAGGCTGTAGGTAGGCATGAGATGAACTTCACTCCAAAATTGTGTAGTTTGACTTTTGTATTCCATTTGGTTTACTTTTACTGAGCAGTTGTCGAAGTGTATTATGACTGTTCCAGTTACGTTACGATTTTCCATACCACAGGTGGATGTCAGGTTTATTCCTCGTGAATTTTTTATAATGATGTAGTTATTTTGCAGTTGCTTGACTAAGGAGACGTTGTCGTATTCCACGTATATGCATCTACCATATTGATTGAGTAAAAGTTTTCCTAAACATTCTGAATGTTTCATTTTCGTGCTGGTTCTTTTCGGTTCGCATATGTAGATTTGTTCAAATTGACAAATATTGATTTTGACAAATACAATTGATGCTCGTCAAAAATGGCATATTGATATGGGATTTTTATCGTTTTCAGGTTAATATTAGGTATATGTTTTAAATAAGTAAGTGAGAATTTGTTTAGGAATATGGATATTGAAAATAATGTTTGAATCATTGTAATAGGCTTGCAGACTTAAAAATTCGTAAACTTGTTCATATGATATGATGGGTATGCCTTGGGTTTTTAAGAGGTTAAAGGCGTGCTTTAATTCTGGTGGTAAGAGGATAGGTTTGGAAATTATATTGAGCTTAACCAAATTTATTGATTGAATAATATCTTTAACGTGATCGTTAAGCGTATTAGTATTAAAATTTATCTGATTAATATATTGTATGAAAACAAAATAATTTAAATCTTTTGAAATGTTTCGTAAATAACTACTTATTACGTTTTGCTGTTCGTTTACGTGTTTTGAAATATTTTTGAATCGTTCGATCATTTGTGAATTGATAGTTGTTTGTCTGTTCAATGGGTCTGTTATTTTATTTTGATTTGTCCGTAATAAATCGATGTCTTTATTAATGCGTAAAGCGTCTTCGTTATCCATGTTACCAGAAATTTGTTTGATTATCGAGCCTAAACCGTTAATGAGTCGACGTTTTACTAATATTCCTAGGAGTAAAATTTTAAGATTATTTTTGAGCTGAGTAAATTTTAAATTAATAATGTTTTGAATTTGTTTTGTATGTTCGTTTTTTGGGATTAAATTGATTGAATTTTCGATATTGTCCAAATTTTCTTTATAGTCATTTAAATATATGATATGAATGTAGTGATCACAGTACTTTTGTTGGGTATCGGTCAGAGTTCTACTAGCGTAACATATTGGACGGTCGTGTCCTATTGGTCCCTGAGATAGGACAGCTCCTAAAGCTACATTACTAGCATCTGTTGTTAAAATGAAATTTTTTGTAAAATCCGGATAAGCTAAAATTGGATCGTCTGTTAATAAATTTTTACAAGTTTCAAATGTTTTAATGTATTCGGGTGTTAGATTGACGCTTTCTCCCTTTTTTAAACATTTTGTCATTGGTTTAATTATACGCGCGAAATCTTTTATAAATTTTCTATAATAGCCTAGTAGACCTAGGAAGCTTTTTATTTCCTTTTGCGTTTTGGGAATTGGGAAATTCTTAATTGCTTTTATCTTGTCTGGATTGGGTTTGACGCCATTTTTTGAGATTATATGTCCAAGAAAGGCTATCTCGCGGTGTAAAGATTCGCATTTGTCTTGGACTTTTAAATTGGCTCTTCGTAATTTTTCGAAGACCTCTTTAAGATTTTCTACGTGTTTTCGTAAAGAGGTGGAAAATACTATTATATCGTCCATATAGACCAAACAACTTGTACCCTGCAATTATCTAAGGACGTTGTCCATTACCCTCTGGAATGTTGACGGGGCGTTTTTAAGGCCAAAGGGCATTCTAACATACTCGTAGTGTCCTCCTTCTACAGTAAAAGCGGTTTTTGGTATGTCTTTCGGGTGAACCTCAATTTGATGGAACCCGCTCGCGAGATCTAATGTGGAGAAATACATACAACGACCTAACTTATCTAGTATGTCGGTGATGTTGGGAAGCGGATATCTATCATCGATGGTCTTGTCGTTCAATTTTCTATAATCAACGACCAGTCTCCATTTCTTTTTACCACTGGCGTCCGTTTTTTTCGGGACTATCTAGATGGGTGAGGACCATGGTGAATAGCTAGGAGTATTATGCCCTGTTTTAATAACTAATCTATTTGCCTACGAACTTCTTCGCGATGAATTTCCGGGTAACGATACGATTTCGTGTATAGCGGAACGTCGTCAGTTGTAGTAATTCTATGTTTAATTGCCTTTGTAAATGTAAGATCTTGGTTTTCTTTAAGAAAAATGTCTTCATGTTGACGACAGACATTGACAATGGCTCTACGTTCTTCGTTGTTTAAGTGGTCTATACGTATTAGATTTTCTATTTCTGTTTCACTATTAGGATAATCAGTATTTATTTGACTTTCGTCAAACTGGACAATTTCGTGATTTAATAATTCTGCTTTTAAGGGTTGTTCAATGAAAAGTAATTGGTCTTGGTCAGTAAGATTTATCGCGGTAGCGACAATGTGCCAATCTCTGGATAGGTAAATTCCTTCGGGAATAAGTATTTTGTTGTTTACATAAGTATTTTTTAAGAAAATTTCCCCGTTTTTAATATCTACGGGTAGCTTAACGAGTTGTTTTGTGAACGGTGGAATTGAATATTTTCCCGACATGAAATTTGATTTAAACGACAAATTTATAATTGAGTTTTTTGTTTTCAATTGTTTGTTTGTAATATCCATTTGTGCGTTAAGTTTTTCAAGCGTATCTAAGCCTATTAGTCCATCGAAATATTTATGGAATCGAAAAATTAAAAGTTCTATACTATCCTGAGGTTGATTGAATTCTTTGAATATAGGTAAAATTACTTTTTTGTCTAATTTATAAGCATTTAAAACAGCTTTGATTTCTATTCATTTGAATCCATTTGAATTGTATTGTTCGGGTCAATATATTCAGGACTGATGAACGAATAGGATGCTTCTGTATCAATAAAGAATTTAAATAAGGAACCGGATGCGGATCTAATGTTAATGTAGGGTAGTGTGTTTGCATGTACTTTCTGGCCTAAGTAACCATATTGTGGTCCCAAGTGTATTGAAAATTTGATTCGTCTATTTCGTCAGTTATTTCGTGTGTACTGTCATCTGTGTTATCATTAGTTTGATTGTATTGGTCATTATCTATTTCTTCGTAAAATTGATCTAAATTTTGAAAATTTTGTTCTTCTACATTGTGTAACTCTTCGCTTCGAAAAGTGGGTTTCGACGTTGACTTAAAGAACGGATTTTGATTCTGTGATTGATTATGTTGTGGTGCTCTAATACTGAACCTATTACTACCAATTTCCATTGGTTGTGGTGTGTAATTTACAGATGGACGTGTTGACTGAATTGGTTTTAACGAACTAGGTTGTGGAAATTGTCTTTGTTGTGGAGGTTGTGAATTAAATTGTTGGTGATGATACTGAATCGGTGGATATGGGGATCTAAATTGTGGTATTGGTTTAGGTGGATATGATTGGTTGATTTTTGGTTTATTTAGTTATTTGTGTATTTTGCTTAGTGTAGTAAATGTTTTGTTCCTTTATACAGTATGAAAAGGCTTCGGAAAGGGTGATAGGTTTCATAGCTCGGATGGTAGATCCTAGGGGTTCTTTTAATCCTGATAAAAATACATTTAAGCACATTTCTGAATATAACATTAATTTTGAATTTTTTACAGCCGAATTAGTTTCATGTATTCTAACGTGATTCGATATTGTAGAAAGAGTTTCGATTACATTACTATAAAAGTTTTCTATTGTTAAATTTCCTTGTTTTAAGTTATGAAGATCTTTAATAACACTCGTTTCGTTTCTTTTGTCTGAGTAGTGTGTAATTAAATTGTTTTTAATTTCGACCCAGTCGATGAGAGTTCCGTACATATTGAGTACCTCGTTTGCATTTCCTATTATTTTATTTCGTATAGCTCTAACTAATAATTTGCCATAGCTAGTGCCATTAGCTGTGGGAATCAAGCTTAAAATTTCCTCTACCTTATTTATGAAATCGTATAAAGTTCTTTTGTTTCCGTCAAAATTTGGTAGGTCTTTAATAGCATCTGGGATTCTTAAAGAATTAAATATGTCTGTTGGGGTAGTCATTGTAATATTATTTGTATTATTATTTGAACTATTTGAATTACTTTTCTCTAAATTATTACCGTTTATATTATTATCGTTATTTTCTAAAACTAAAATTGACTGACTAACACTGGACAACTCAATATTATCTCCGTCTACTGCGGCGCTGATATTATTGGAAGTCTCTGGTTTTTGATAAGGATTGGATCGTAAGGAAAGGAGTTTGTTTTTAATTGGCATAGAAAAGCAAAATGATGCGAGCAACAATTGAAAATCGATTTACATGACCCAATGAACAAGCATTCCTGAACCGGGATTGTTGTTCCTTGATGATGAACCGTCACCGTTTGGGTACTACGTCTCCTCGCTGTGATGGACCGTCACGTTGAAGAGGACTGCGTGGACGCCTGTTGTAGATGTGTCCCGATGTGTGATAAGCCGTCACTCACTGGAACGATGTTGACGTCCTATCGTAGATTCCGTCCGTAAACGTTTGAAAACGTACTTGATATCCTTGCTCCTCGTGAAGTTGAGTAAACCACTATAACTTGATGAACCGTCAAGTTCGACAATGGATAAGTTACGATTAACCGTCGAGTACTGTACCACGTCGCGAGTTTAACTACATTACACGAAGGTGCCAGCCGGATATCCTACCGACTGCGCCAGCTCCGTTCGTTGCCGAGTCGTAACAATAAAAAATAAATTTTATTTTTAATATTTACAAAGTTTTATTTTGACGGATTTCAATTGTTACAAATATTTCTATGCAATTATGGTACAAAGTACAAACTCCAAAAGACTAATCGGTAGCTTGGCGGAGCCACGTATTTATACTTTTGTTTCAATGTTCTAGAATATTCGTTGTGCTTATTAAGCTTTTGGTTTTAATTTACATTTTGTGCTCAGCCAAACTATTACAAATGTAATATAATATTTAAGTTAAAATTGCTTATTAAACACTGAAATATAATATTATTATTATTATTTAAAAATTGTTTACTTTAGATAAGGAAATATTATAATTGATAATAAAGTGCTGATCTAATTAATAATATATTAAGATACATTATTCTAAGAACGTAACTATATACATATATATATATATATATATATATATATATATATATATACATATATATATATATATATATATATATATATATATATATATATATATATATATATATATATATATATATATATACCATGTGATTTTTTTGAGAGTTGCCATTTCTATTACAACCAAATTTTTATGATAGAAATGGTACTGGAAAAGGTTCTTTTCTTGTAATGGAAATGTAAGCAAGAAAATCACTATCGGTTGAAGTAGCCTCAAGTATATATGCATATTTTTACCGCCTAACTGATAAATTAAAGAAAAATTTAAAAATAAACTTACGTAAAAAAATTTTTTTGCTCATTTATGTTGTTAATTAATGTAGTTAATGGTATTGTGTGTATATATTATATACAGGGTGGAAAGGAAATAACCCTTATCCTTTAGAGAGGTGACGCGATTGTTAATTCCGAAAAAATTCCTGCGGTTTTAGTGTTTACAGTGTGCTATGAGTTACCCCTCAAAAGGACCTCACTTATTTGTCTGACACCCTATATACACCCTATATATATATATATATATATGTATATATATATATATATATATATATATATATATATATAAATGCGAGGTGAATTTAAATTGAAAAACAATCATTCTATTAACAATAATTTTTCTTATCAGAGGTTTCTTTCATAAATAACTTCATTAATATATAAATGTCAAAACTGTTCCGATTTTTATTGTATGTTTGTATATTTTTACGTCTCTTTTCTGCTGTTTTTATTTTTATATTTTTTATATTTATATATTTCTACTTCTGTTTTATTTTTTTTTATATTTATTGATTATTCTTTATTATTATTATTTTTATATTTATATAGGTAATTTTAACAAGAAAATATTTTTCTTAACCCTTTATCTTATTATATTATTATTACCTTTCTATATTTCTGGTATTTCTGATTTTTTATATTTATATTTTCTAGTTTTATTGTATTTCTGATCTTTATTTTTTTATGCTGCTGAAGAGGACTACCAAAATAGTCAAAACTGGCCTAGCGAATATTTTTTTATATTTCATATTTTTTGTGGGTCCTTAAGAGGGGGGGGGGGAATTATTATGTATAATCCAGCCTACAGTACAATCCATATCAAGCGATCCAAAGACAATTACCTTACTATTTTATATTAACATAAGATTTTGTCCTCTGGTTATACTGAAAGAAGACGGAAAGAAGTGAAAAAAGAAGGAAACCAAAAGATTCTGTTTTTATCTCATGTACTTTTTTATTAAACAATTTTTTAAATTGTGAAAAATGTGAAATTTAGGCCCACAAAATTTTTTACATTTCTAGCTATATTTCGGGTTAGGATAAAGATATGCTTTGGAGCAAAATACCATTTTTTTTTTAGAAATTTACAAGCTTTAAAATGATATGCAACAAGCTAATTTCAAAAAAATTATAACTTTTAATTTTTCAACTTCAATTTTGAAAATATTATTCCAAAAAATTAATATGATAAATCTTTTTGAAAAATTTTTAGGTAATTACTTAAGTATTGATCTACAAACAAACAAAATTTTAAGTTGGGATCCTATAGGGATCATATTTAAAAAAAACTGTTTTTCCAATACAATGTGCCTCCCAAAAACACTCAAAAGTTATTATAATTCCTACTATCCTTTTTCAATATATTAGATAGTAGATCTTGTGATAGATAGCTATATTACGAGTTTGTCTAAAACATAAATTTATGTGGATGAGTCATTTCCAGTTGTCGTTCTTTTCACTAGAACTCTGGTTTTTTTTTTGAAGCAAGTATTTACGCTGTATACCACTGAAAATTATGACGACCATGACAACAATCCAATATAAGCAGTTTATAAGAGTGTGACAACAACATTTTAATATATTGTTATCTTTTTATAGCCCTGCCTAAAAGTTAGTATTTCTTTAAGAAATATATCTTGCCATTCATTAGATAAAGACAAAATATACTATAGGAATTTAAATGACTGTTGCTATTGCTTCCGAGACTACTAAAGCAGCGGAAGCATTGTGATCACTTTTGAAAAATAAAAAATTTTTTCCCTCCAAAATAAAATTTTTTACGCTTTAGAACTTCCTGAACAATTTTAGTTTGGTGTCTGTCCGTTCGTCCGTCTGTGTGTCACCAGTTTGCACCAAGTGGCATAACTTCTGAACTATTCGATTAATGAAATTTTCAGAAATTATGCAGTTTGGTTCCTAGATGGTTCCCTATGAATTTAATCGAAGTCGGAGTAACGGTAGTTACGCCGCTATCATGTCATTCCATTAGTATACTAAATTGCACCAAGTAGCATAACTTCTGAAGTATTCAATTCTTTTTTATGAAATAGGCAAAAATTATGCGGTCTGGTTCCTAAATGGTCCCCTACAAATTTCATTGCATTCGGAGCAATAGTATCCACAGCGCTACCATGAAATCCCATTAAATGTCAATATCTTATTTACTGCTAGTACCACTTCGCTCAATTTTTTAAAGTATTTTGGGGGTGTATCTAAAATATTTTTGCTCTTATTTTATAATTTAGCCTTTAAGTATTTTGAGTTACAACAATTTTTTTCGAACTTTGGGGTGAAAATATTATAATTTTACGGTATACTTATATTTGGTAGAATACTGTGTTCAAGTCTATTAAGAGTACGAGGAAGCTGTGTGCCACACCCCATTGGCATCGTATTTTTTCTGTAATGATAATTTAATTTTTTAAGCGACTTTTTGAGTTGTCTTTCTATACTATTCTATGGTTGAACACCGAATTGCTGGATCAGATTGAATATAAAGACTGGGGTTACACAACCCACTTTTAGAAACTAGCAACACTTTCAATAGGGTACTGGGATTATACAACCCACTTTTAGAAACACTGAGCAATTAACTGAACTGCACTGCTTAAGGACTGGTATGAGATCGATTCATATCTAAAGTTCTGCTTGCAAGATCCTACTCGTCTGTTTCCTGTCACAGCTTGACTGACTCAGGACAAATAAAATAACTGTATCTTTATCGGAACTTATTGAAACTCACAGAGTTTCTTCCATAACATACATAAAATTGCCATTTACACATATAAACCCTATATCTGTTAATAAACTGAATTATAATTATCAGAACACACTAACTTCAAGATTTTTTAGATGCGTATTTTAATGTCTCTTCATAGATAAATTTAAAAATATATATGATCCCATGAAGATCTCAACTTGATTTTTTTAAATTCTGTTTATAAAAGGTAAAAGAATAACTAGGATTTTTTTCGAAATTTTTGAGAATATTATTTTCTTGGAATCTTTTTTGAAATTTTAAGTTTTTATATAAAAAATTTTAGTTGCTTTAAACACACACTTGTAATATATCAAATTAAAGCCTATCCAGTTCTGAAGAGAATGATGTTTTTCTTATATTTCTACCACAACCCTAAACGGAGTTAGAGTAAAAACCGTATTATGTTACACTGTCAAAATTTGCGAATTTTCCAAATTTCAAAATTATTTAAAAAGGCGACTATAAATGATAGAAATCTAAAATTTGAAATTTGTACTAAGTTAGAGTAGCTCTTCAAGCAAATCAAAGGAAAAAAGATATTGAGTGAGGTCAGGAAAAAAATTAATTCAAATTTGGATCACTTGATAGGGTTGACCGGGGTAATTGTGAATGGATTTTCATGAATTGAGATAAAAGCGTTGTTTTAAGTATTTTTTATTTTATATATCACATTATGGTTGATTTATTTCTAATTCTACATTATTCAGGATGCACCACACAAATTTTGAGCAAATTCGTATGAAAAACAAAAATTTTATAAGCCATTCACATTTCCCCGGTGCGGTTTTGCAAATCTTATGAATTTCGGGGTAAATGTGAATGCCATCAGAAAAATTATTTAGAATGGATTACAAGAGGAGTGAGGTACATCAAAGTAAGGGCCAACTCAAATTCTTCATATTTACCCCACTTTCAAATTTTTCGTCCTACTCTAGCGGTCACAATTTCTCTTTGTTTAATGCAAGTTACGCATACCTCAAATTTGTCAAAAAAAATAAAGGTTAAATAAAAATAACAAAAATTGTAAGAACAAATTTGTTACAAGCTAAAAATGATATTTTGATGATATTTTGTCATTTTATCAAATAAAAAATCAAAAAATTACATGATTTTCACACAAAAACAAGAAAAATAAGACTTTTTCAAGGAAATACATTCAGTTTACATGAACAAAAAACAACAATATATTTTTTTTTTTTGTGTTGTTTGTACAACGGAAACTTGTACAATAATGTCATTGTACATCATCATCAACATTTTCAACTGTGAAAAGGACACTACTGAAATTTTTGACCGGATGGGGGTATTTGTGAATGACGTTCACAATTACCCCGAAATTTTAAAATCATGGGGTAATTGTGAATTGGTAATAAATTGTCCAATTTCTTTAGCAGTTAATAAGGAACCCCTTCAGGCTTTAGACCACTTCTTTAGAAGTACCTTTATTCATTTCTTACCTTTTAAAAAAAAGAAAATGTATTTGAAAATTTTTTTTTTGTGGATTGGTCGAAGTAAGATACACAAAATTTTGCAAGGGTTTTTTCAAAATTAAAAAAAAATACTAATACTCGGAGAATTGTGATGAAATCTTAATAGCATATTAAGAAAGGACAGAAAAACATACTAATATTTGATTTTTAACAAAATTAATGTTATTTTAGAAATTATAGGCGCCGTTCACAATTGCCCCAATTCACATTTACCCCGGTCAACCCTATGGATTGACCCCTTTTTCTTACTTCGTTTATAAATTATAATTATGTAAATATCTCTGGAACCGTTAGAAATTTTCATCCAACTTTTTACGTTTTTCATTAAAATAATGGAAAAAAATCGATTTACTTTGTACTTTGATACCTTGATTTATTTTCTTTACTTTACAAAGCACTTTGATTTATTTAAAATGAAATTTAATAAAACATAAGGCTTTTTTATAAACATAATAACTCAGAAGTCAAATTAAGCTCAATACACAAAACTGGTATGACTTCAAAAATTGGGGTAAAAAGGACCCTTCAGGATAAAGAGGGGTAAAAGTGCCTAAATAGGAAATTGAAAAACTAATAGTAGCATTAAGTGCGCTATGTGCTAGTAAGTATTATATACCAATATTAGGGCTTTAAACATAATCGTCTTTGGGTAAAACCACTTTAAGTGAAATTAGAATATTTCCCGTGCTCGGATCTTTTTCAAAATAGACTTGGATATAGAACAGAGGAGAGCTAATTTTTGGTGTATATTCCAAGGTCATGTGCAGAAAAAGGATGCAAAAAACTGTACTTGATGTGCTGTAAAAATATGAAGACGCCACGGAATAAGAATGAGACCATGATTTTCTAACAGAACGTGGTAAAATTAGTATGGAAACAGAGTCTGTCACTCATTTAAAACAATATTTTTTTGGATTGCCCGAGTTGGCAATTTCTTAATTGCGAGCGTATTGAGCCGCCAACTCAGTATATTTTCCTGAAGCGAACTCATACCCGTTGTCTTTAGTATTCCACCAGATTCGAAGGTGTCATTGTTTAACCTGATTGACCATAAAACAGTGCGCCTAACGTGTGATATTCAGTATTTATGCAATTAATCATCTAAAAACCATCAAATAATAAAAATCAACACGAATTTAATTAATATTATAGAATAAAAAATAAAAAACAACACATTGAAGTGTAGCTCAAGTCTTGAATAAAATCTGAAGGACGAAAAGTTAAAAAATTAAACAGTTAAATTGTATTGCAGAGATTATTATTCCTACTAAACGCAGTAATACAGTAGAACCTGTTTAAGTTGGACACCCGCGGTGCAATCAAAAACTGTCCTACATAAACAGGTGTCCAACATATGCAAAATACCAAAATCATCTACGCTTAGTAATTTTAAGGTTAATAACGGGAAGCTCCTTACATCTCATTTGTTTAAAAGCTCTAGGACGTGCTGATTTCCCAATTACTAACGGCGTTAACTTTTCTCCGACCGAACTCGTACATAATAGAACAGTTAACCGTTCTTTAGACAATTTACCACCTTTGCATGGATCACCTTGTGCAACATAACTTTTTTTGTCTAATAAACGCTAAAAAAGACCAGTTTCGTCTGCATTAAACCGATCTTCTGGCGCATAATCTTGCAACAGATTTTCCAGTTTTCTTTTCCACTCTTCCGCCTCTTCTAAGTCTGATGATGCTGACTCTCCACACAAAGTTTTAAATTTAATATTATGTCGATTTAGAAAACTTTCTAACCATCCATTACTTGCTTGAAAATTAATGTCTAATTTTAAGGCTATCGCTTTTGCTTTTTCTTGCAGTAGAGGACCGGATACTGGAAGATTCGATGAACGGCACTTAACAAAAAAGTTATAAACTTTTTGATTTATTGCTTCATCACCAGTTTTACGAATTTTTCGTTTTCGTTCGGCGCTGCAATTCTTTTCGTAAGCTTTCAAAATTTCGTCTTTACACTTCAAAATATTCCCAACAGTTGATTTGGAAATTCCAAATTGGTCGGCTGCCTTTCTTAAACTAACACCATTCTCTACTAAGTCTATAACATTTTTTTTCTTTTCAATGGTCAATTCTACTAAACATTTTCGCTTCGAACTCATGGTGCTAAATTTGTAACTAATAAATATTCAAGAGATCTGTACACATGAAATCACTGCTGATTATTGACTAATAACCATTGTGACTGCCGAGCTTTTATATTTTTAGGACATAACTAACACGTGTTTCGGTCACGTGTAAAAATTCAATTATTATAACTGTCATAACATAACTAACACGTGTTTCGGTCACGTGTAAAATACATGAATGTCCAACGTAAACAGGTCAAAATATCAAAAATCATTTTAAAAAACTGTCCAAATTAGACAGGTTTCCAACATATAGAGGTGTCCAACTTATAAGTATTAATATGCATTTAAAACAATGTAATTTAGCCAGGCCAATTGAAAAGTGTCCAACTTGAGCAGGTGTCCAGTATACAGAGATGTCCAACTTGGCAGGTTTCACTGTAAATAACAGATTATGACAAACATATCTCTTAACGAAAAATAACAAAATAAGTAATTAGTTGTCCGGGAGGAAGAACGGAGGTCTGATTTCCTACCAACCCCAATACGGGGAATACTAATCGCCGTCGCTTTCTTCGTGAACATTTGGCGACTCAACATATCACTCATAATTTCAAATTATGTCTTTTTATAATGTTTTATATGGTTTTTACTTTTATATTTTCATAATATCAATTGACTTTTTATGTTTTATAAATAAATGAATATTTAGCTTTATATATTTGCATTTTACTATTCTGAATACCAATGGGACATATTATCCCAATTTTGGGTACAATTGGGACATTATGTCCCACTACATTTTGTGCTTTTCTCAGTTTCCATGGGTCAATGGATTTTTTTAAATAATTTTTCACTTGTATCCTGGCCATAAGTAATTGGCCAAATAAATTATTATTATAATTCGGAAGAAAAAAGGGTTGGTAGTGTAAGGGTTAAAGTGGTTTTACTCGAAGACGATTACGTTTATAGCCCTAATATTGGTATATAAGACTTACTATCACATAGCGCACCTAATGCTACTATTAGTTTTTTAATTTCCTATTACTTAAAACTACTTTCTACTACTATTAGTTTTTTAAATTTGGACTTTAACAGAAAAAAAGGCACCATAAATTTATCTATCACAATTCATTTCATTCCATTGTAATTCAACTAAGGAAAGTAAAATAAAAATGTTATAAATATTGTGTATTATTTTATTATTTACTTAATTTATTTTCGGATTCTTTATACGTACGTATAACAAAATATAATGCAATGAGTAATGCCACATAATGCTTAGAAAAAGTAACCTAAAAATGTATAAAATTAAAAGGTGTCTACAGAAGTTTACACATAAATTCTGTGATGACAAGCCAAAGTATCTTAAATCAATTTAAGTAAAAAAAAGAGATATTTATGGATTATTACATATTGTTCATTAGAACATTACATAATAAGGTTAAGTTGTCATACGTTTTACTCAACTTAAATAGAAAAAAATTTACAGCAGAAAAACAAGTTATTTTTTATAGGCATACTTATTTGCTAATATCGTAAATTAAAAATCACAAAATGATTGAAAAAATTATCCGGATCGGCCGGGAATCTAACCCAGAATCTCTCGGTAACTAGCCAGGTTTGTTTGCCATTATACCAACGATCCTGTGTTCGACAGCCACCCTATACAGACAATCATTCAAACACCTATGTGTATTGGTACTCTCTCTAATGCGAGAAACAGTTACAATTTTTCAATTTCAAATATTATCGAGTGCTTGTGAAACATTACTACGTATAAAGGACCGGTCCGACCGGTTCGGGCGATCGAAACGTGCCCGCAATTTGCCCGCAAAATGGCACGTGGCACAATGCGGTCAAATTCGACATTCACACCGAAGCGGGCACCTCATAAAAACTATTTTTATAAAAATACAACAGAACCAACAAGTGGGGAAACGTGTCAAACAAAAGGTTTTGAAATTGTAAGCATACAGGGCCATAAAATTATGTATATTTTAAGTAAACATATTTTGTGTCTATTGACAGTTAAATGCAAAATCTGGAATTCTCAAAAAATTTTATTACTTCGTTTTTGAATAGCGAAGGATATGTAAAAATAAAAATACATATTAAAGGAAGAAAAAATAAGATGGATTTTATTGCATATTGACTGCAAATACCTTCTATTTTTTTTATCTTTATGTTTATTTCATTATGAAAATGTAAGTTTTTATTTTCCGACAATGATTCATGTATTTCTCAGTACTTACCTAATTGGTAATTTAGCCGTGTGTATATTTGGTTACTCATATTCTATATTTTTTATACCTGTTTCTGCGAAAGTTCTCTTGTCTACAAGTGCTAATAAATGTTCGGCAAGAAGTAGGAATGTCTTTCGTTTACTCTTCAAATGCTTTGTAATAAATTTTTTGATTTAGAAATAAACCGCGTTTATTTGGTTAAAAAATAATTGTTAAGAAGACAAAGGCATATGGTATTATATTGAATACTATTAAATGTATTTAACTTTCATTATTTTAATAAACTAAGTTTTAAATATTATTTAAAAATTTTGTATTTAACTAATGTTATACGCAAAAGATGAAACAAAATTGAATACGTGACCCTTACAATAGATTTAAAATTGTGTATTATTTTAATTGCACTAGTGAAAACATTTATGTTTAGATTTTTTACCTAACAGTTTGTTAGAAAGTAAAAAAAAATTTTTTCAAGGGTTTGGCGGCTTGAAATATTTTATTACCTACCCACTTCAAGTTCGTAAGATGCCCGCAGATAGATTGTCCGTCAATTTGCCCGCAAAAACCGGTTCGTATTGGTCTGAATACGTACATTTAAATACATACATAGAATTGTTCGTGCGGGAGGTCGCACGGGCAATGGGGAGGGCGCCCGTCACGGTTTGTCGACACACTATAACGTATTCACAAGCTCTCGATAATATTTGAAATTGTAACTGTTTCTCGCAATAATATATATATATATATATATATATATATATATATATATATATATATATATATATATACACATATATATATATATGTATATATATATATATGTATATATATATATATACACACATATATATATGTATATATATATATATATATATATATATATATATATATATATATATATATATATATATGTATATATATATATATATATATATATATATATATATATATATATATATATATATATATATATATATATATATATATATATATATATATAATAAAAATATACAAATAATTTTTATTAGTCCATTTAAGAGATTAGGACAGTTAAAATACCTTTTTATATTGGTTAAATATTATTTGCAGAAGCGTTTTAATATACGTTCGAAAGTTGACTGTGGGTGTTTGGTCATTTCAATGGGGTATTTGACAATTTTTTAAAAACCATCTTAGTGTGTTTATTACTTCTTACTAAACTCATAATACACATTTTTAAATTATTTTGTACTATATTTTTAATAAAAATCACCGATAAAATTTCAGTTTTTAAAAAGATCGCCAAAACGATGCTTTCTGTGACGTCAAATCGTATGATGTCATTGGCTCTAAAACATTGAGTAGTAGTAGTAGGTCTAGTAATGAACATTAATAATGAAAAATTTCTTTCATAGTTACCAAAAAAGTAAACAATTTTTTTCCTAACTACAATATAATACCTACATATTCGAACGAGCTTGTGACGTAAGCTGCTTTTGCTTGATGTTTTTGATTACGTCATTTTTAACGTAAATTTTGTAATTTTATTTAATTAAAATTTTTATATTTTTGAATGAAATAACTTGTAAAAAAGCAATATTCAGTATTACTATGACTCGAGCAATTATTTAAAAATCAAAATAGATATTTTTTCAACTACTGTCAAAACTCAAATACCCCAAAGCCTTTTAAATTTATTTTTGCTTCTAAAACACTTAGTCACTGTTTTATGTGTTATCCTTATCACATATAATAATTTTGTTTATGCCGAAACGAATAATCATTCATAAATCAAACATATTGGTTTAAAACTTCAAAATGTTTATTATGCATTGAAAAAAAAGTAGCCATCTTAAGTTTAGAGATTTCTAAGTGAACTACTTAAAAATTCACTCTGGCTTATGGTTTAGTTAGAAAGTATACGATATTTTTTTAAAGATCACCTCGAAGGCGAAACCTTATTTGTAGAAAATACAGATTCTTATCCTTAATTTATATCTAAGACTTAAACCATTCTATGTTTCCTACTTTGACGTCTGGATGTCACACTCAGTGTGTCATATTGCTCATGTGTTCGCTTATAAATTCCGGACTATTGATGTTAATGATTTCCGATATGGGTACTTACAGCTTGTAAAAGAAAAACATTAATAATTAAAAATTTTTGGGTTGTATTTGTTTAAAAACTTATTCATTGGATTAGGAAACTTGGTTTCATGCTTATTGGGAAAAAAATGGGTGTTTAATTTATTTATTAATTTTCATAAGCCAGTTTAATGACACACCTAAAAATAGTGTTCCGGTATAGGGGCTTTTATGTTATATTTATTTTTAAACGAATTTAATACCGTAAATACATAAACAAAAACAAAAAAATTAAGCAATTTAACGAGAAGAATAACTATCATCTAACAAAAATGCGAAAGCGAAGTATTTATTAAAAAAAAATATATATAGAACTCACTGTCAGTGTAATATGGTAAGACAAATTAACAGATAAATTCATATATTATTATATTTATTAATTACTAAATAATGCATAGTGATAAAAGAAAATTATTTATTTTTCTAAATTTCTTATTATCTGGAAGTTTTTAAAAATTCTAGTAAATTACTAATTAATAAGTCATTTTGAAAGGCGAGTGAAATTTTGATAACAATATCTGATAAATTTGCTTGTTGGTTCCCGCTTTGCCTGTTGGTTCCCTCTTAAATCTTGGTATTGGTCTGTCAGGTTGGATCGAGACAGTCGATTTTATTACTGGGTATTGAAGCACATGAAAATAAATATTGAAAATAGGACATGATTTCATTATTTTCCATACCACAATAATCATAATTAACTAAATGTATTAGAACTTTAAAGAAATTAATTATTATTATTTTTTTTTAATAAAAATAAATCACCGGCCACTGACTAATGACTATTTTTTAAATTTTTTAAAATAATTTGTCGGGTTTTTTCTCCGATTATTGATTAAAAAAAAAAACACCGGTAATAACCGAGTCAAAAAATAACCGAAATGAGCATTATATTCTGCATGTTAAAAAAACGTCGTGAGCAGCGACGCCCCATCACGGAAGTCGAATTTTTCCCTTCATCTTCGGTATTGAATGTCTACAAGCGAAATGTGATTGAAAGTCTACAAGCGATTTGTCATTTTGGTGGTTTCAAAACTGATGATGAGTGTCCGGTTGATCGGGGCTTTAAAAAAAGGTTTTAAGTTTTTAAGGGATGAATCTCAGTAAATTTAAATTTTGTGCCGATAGCAGTTAGCAGGAAAAAAGCCAACACAATTTGTACGAGGACATTCCTACCCATGCTTATCCACCAGTTGCCTTTGTGTTTTATTTTTAAATATTAAAAAAGGACCTTAAATAGTAAACTGGAAGGCCTTTATGAAGATATTTTCTCTTTCCAAAAAAATCCAAAATTTCTATTTTATAAATAAAAATCCAAAATTCCTATTTTATAAATAAACAGTGACTTTAATAACATTTTTAAATTACTTAATATTTATGTATTGCATTTGTTATAAAAGTAAGTTCATCTTTTTTTAAATTTTTAAAATTACTATACGCCTACTTATATTAGAATAAAGATAAAGCATTTAAAACACATTTAACAATACCATTGAATTACGATGTAAAAATGGGAGAAGTGGGTGGGAAAAGCAATGTGGAATCCTTAAAAGTTACTAGCTGGATACTAATTCAATACACGTTCGAAATTTCAGCCCTCTAGCTTTCCTTTGAGAGTCTCTAGACGTGTTAGAAAAAAAAGCAAAAAAATCAAGGAAATATTGGCGTAAAAATCGTGGGGGTAAGGGTTAAAAGTTGAAACCTCCAAAAAGCAATGTCTGGCTATTAGCTTAACCTGTACACAAAATTTTAGCCCTCTAGGTTTATTTGGGGAGAATTTGACCCGAACGAAATTGTTAAAAAACAAGAAAAATCATGTTCTTTTTGGTATAAAAATGGTGGGGGTAAGGGTCAAAGGTTGAGACCCCCAAAAGGCACCCCCCTGATACTAACTCAATCTGAATACAAAATTTCAGCTCTCTAGGTTTATTTGGGTGACCTGTGCGAAAGGCACAAACTTTGAAAACGTCGAAAAAGCATGAAATTGTAGCTTAAAAGTGGTCGAGGTGGGGGTAAAATATTAAAACCTCCAAAAAGCAGACCCTAGTAGCATAGCTGTACGGGTTTTGGAGCACAGTAGAACCCCAATTATCCGGGCTACTTTTTTACGGTGTTTGAAACCGTGTAGTGTGGGGTCCTACTGTACTTAGTGTATGGATTGACCTTTGACGCGGCACGTACAACGTACATGTATTAACTCTTTGCACTCAAGCAAAAAAAAAAAGTGAGTTGTAAATAGGCTGGTAAGACATGTAGCACATGACAACGACCGACGTTCTGAATTGAATTTTTGACGGATTCTTTTGACGTTCTAACCTTGTTTCCCCAAAGTTGAATATTAAATGCGCTAAATACGTCTTCAATGCTGTTTTTATTAGTTTTTAATTTTAAAAAGATAATTCAACGTGATTTTGTATTATTTTATTTACAATTTTTCTAATAAATGAATGTGTTTGCAGTTATTAAATAAAATATTCATGAATGTGAAGTACGAGCAGTCATTACAGTTCAACATTCAGTGTGTCATGTGGTACATGTCTTATGATCCAGCAGACAAAACACCTTTAAATATGGTAGAATTAATATGGTCTTATAATCGCAAAGGTTTAAAATTTGTTGTTGACATTTAATCCCACAATCGCTCATACTGTTGGCCTTGAAACTCCGAAGAGATGAGTTATCACATCGATATAATTAATTCAAGTTAACCCATTATGCGCCATCACAATTTGGTCATCACGGATTTGTGTTAACCCATTACTCACCAGAAATAACATGCCTAAACCAAACCAGAATCCAAACCTAACGCATGCACAGATTGAATTTTAGTGCACAACGCATACGCAGACTGAATTTTAAAACCTAACGCATGCGCAGACTGAATTTTAGACCACAAATTGAGAGCGGGGTTACACTACCGCACCAAAAATGTGGGGTTACCCAA
>JAPWDM010000001.1:83044649-83399649 GCA_035578155.1 Brachynemurus nebulosus | reverse complement strand
AATAAATTATATATATATATATATATATATATATATATATATATATATATATATATATATATATATATATATATATATATATATATATATATATATATATATATATATAATAAGAGCTATAAAGCTCCTGACTATAGCAATCGGTTGCCCCCATCGATATCTACAACTCTTATTTTAACAATTTTTCGATTAATTATATATATATATATATATAGATATATATATAATGTATAATATATGTATAATATATATATATATATATATATATATATATATATATATATATATATATATATATATATACCGTGTGAGTTCTTCGAGAGTTGCCATTTGATTTATTCCTAAAATATGCATCTAATCGAAAAAAAGTTTATACAAAAAATATTCAAAATAGAGGGGACCACTCACAAAAATTGTTCCAGACTGTTTTTTAAAAATTAGTTTATTACTTCAAATTACCAATTATGCGGAAATTTTCATTATTTTATTTCATATTTTTGAGAAATTGCATTTTTAAGTTTTAATTTTCAAAACCCGTGGTCAAGTTTATTTAATCGAACGCAAAAAATACGGATAATTTGCAATTTACAGTCAAAACACCCAAAATAACTAGTGATGGTATGTTCGCATTTATCTGTTACAATAAAACAAAATTTATTAATTAAATACATTAATTATCAAAATTATTTGTAGTTTTTCCTCAAATAATCAACTTAATATTTAATAAACAGGTTATTAAATTACAACTGCGGTTGTAATATTTAATATTACACCATATTAAAGAAGCCATATTCAAGAAGTGTGAAACTGGCATTACCTATTACTTTTCCAAAACTAAATGATAGTGGACATAGATTAGGCACAGATGTCATTTGTCAATTTATTAAACGATTTTTTGTTTAAAAAAAGTAAAATAATTGTCCAAAAAATATTTTAATACAACATTTTTCGAGATTGCAGTATATATTTTAACAATATGTCTCTAAGACATGTATTTTAAACACATCCTTATATAACCTTAATTTCTTTTCCAGTAAAAATTATCAATCAATAAAAACTTGCTAAGTTCGTTTTACGGAATGTTTAAAATTAAAGCATTTATTATTACCGCGTCAATTAGTTAAATACGCCGTTAGTGAAGGTTGTTCAAAGTTCAAAATAGTCGCGATTTTATTATAATTTTAAGGTCTTTAAAACGTGTTCTGTGTTAAAACGGTTCTCCATATTATGAAAACGACAGTACTTAATAAAGTTTTTAATAAAATTACACAAATTTTATTTAATTACAATCACTTCCTAAATAAAATATAATAAATAAATATACTTATAGTATAATTTTATTAATTCTAATTAGTGTGTAATCAAATTGCCTAATTGTTTTATTGCTTCCTAGACTACCTACTAAAGCAGCGGAAGCATTGTGATCAGTTTTGAAAAATAAAAAATTTTTCCCCTCCAAAATAAAATTTTTTACGCATATTTTACGTTTTAGAGCTTCCTGAATAATTTTGGTTTGGTGTCTGTCCGTTTGTGTGTCACCAGTTTGCACCAAGTGACATAACTTCTGAACTATTCGATTGTTTCTAATGAAATTTTTAGAAATTGTGCAGTTTGGTTCCTAAATGGTCCCCTATGAATTTAATCGAAATCGCAGTAACGGTAGCTACGTCGCTACCATGTAATTCTATTAATATACTAAATTGCACCAAGTTGAACTATTCAATTCATTTTTATGAAATTATCAGAAATTATGCGGTCTGCTTCCTAAACAGTCCCCTACAAATTTCATTGCATTCGGAGTAATAGTATCTACGGCACTACCATGAAATCCCATTAAATGTCAATATCTTATTTACTGCTAATTCCATTTCGCTCAGTTTTTTATGAATCGTTTTGTTTATTTATTTTTATTAATTTATATACCTATATTAAATTACACAAAAATATATTGGGCATTAAATTACCAAGGTGCTTTTAGAAGTACGAGAAAGCTGTGTGCCACACCCCATTGGCAGCGTATAATGGACTTTCGGAGATTGTCCAATCGCAAATTGTCCATATTTCAGTGTTAGGGATTTAAACATCGTATGTTTACATCACACGAACATTGTATTCACAAAAATTGTGTGTTTCCAGTATTCGTGTGACGTAAAAATGCGATGTTTAAATCCTTATCACTGCATTATTTACAATTTTTGATTGGACAATCTCCGAAAGTCCACTGTATTTTAGTATCTTACAAAACTGCGAAATTTTTTATTTTAGTTTGTAACCAAATGATTATGGATCATTTTCTTGCTATACTTTATTTGTTGGATGACCTTGGATGTCATTTTATCGTTAATTATTTCGTTTTGATTATTATTTAGAATTTTTCAGTATATAAAATAAAATACATTTTTCATAGAATAAGATTGTTTATTTTTTCCGGCAAACATCGAAATTACAGTATATCGACGTGTTCTACAATTTTCCCTCGGTGCCATTGCCGGATTTTATAGATTTTTCAATTTTTCTTTTTTCCTGATAATAAAAAAAAGAACGTAAATTTCGCATTTTAGATTTAACATCTGGTACACCTGATATGATCATTGCGTCTACGACTTTTTATAGAACGTTTCCCGCATGGCTCTATTTTTAAATAAAGGAGATTTTGTATTCCATAGGCATTCAAAATTTCTAAATTATTAAATAAATTTTATTCTCGTTTCCGAATTGCACTTTTCTGTAATTTTTATTTAACCTATAAAATAATTTCCATTTAAAATTAAAAATTATACTTATTTTTAATAATTACATAATATGAAGTACTTACTTGATTTAATTACATTCCAAGAAGATACATTTTAGTTATGAATCCATATGAACACAAAAAATTGAATAAAAATTGATAAAATTTGCCTATTTAAATAGCTGACATTCTAAATTTCTAATTTGGTCATTTTCATTTATACTAAAATAGAGTTCCTATAATAAATAGAGTTATGACATGTGTGGTGAACACTGATTGGTTCCGGCATTTTCTGTCTTACGTTGGGTAAAATAAATTGAAAATAAGTTAAAAAATATTTAACAAAAACCATTTAAGTTTAACCTAGAAAGAATAATTAAATTAAATTTTTTTAATTGTTCATAAATTCATAACCTATTAACAATAATTATATACTCAAAAATATTTACAGAAACATGTGATAATTAATTTCGAAGCTTCCCGCTCTGTTTTGGAAAGAAAATGGATGACAAGTCACGACTCTATTTATTATAGGGACTCTAAGTAAACCTATACGGTAAAGCCATCGATGTAGCTATACTACATCGCTGTACTATGATAGCATCGATATACTATTCCATTTAAAAAAAGGTAATTTTGTATAATAGCTTGAAAACCATAAGAGCTATAAAGCTCCTGATTATAGCAATTGCTTGCCGCCGTCGATATCTACAACTCTTATTTGAACAATTTTTCGATTAAATCAACGGTTTGGCTGTAATTAAAATGGCAACTCTCAGAAAACTCACACGGTATATATTTATATATATATATATATATATATATATATATATATATATATATATATATATATATATATATATATATATATATATATATATATATATATATATATATATATATATCAGACATTTTTGTTCTTCAAAATCGTGTTCTACGAGTCCGAAAACAGACAGCGCCCCTACTCTCGCCTCTTCCCGTTCTTATCGTACAGGCTGTATAAGTGTAATTTTTTTAGTTGAAAAATTCGACTAAAAAGCCTACTACACCACATTTTTTGACAATTTTCTATTATATTTCTACAATGGTTTTGTTTTGATCTAGGAAAGTTATACACATTCAGTACCGACCTGCAGTGTCACATAAACGACAATACAGTTACTATTGGGACTTTCTATTAGGGGCGGATAGCCCCTTCATATACATCTTTCGATTATTCTTGGTTATCTGGAAAACTATAGGAGATAGGAAAAAACACTTTATGAGACACAACATTTTATTTTTAAAATACTTTCGATTGATGTATATAATTCCAGGGTGGGAGCAATGGAGGGGGGTTCAGCAGATTAGAAATTAAAATATTTTTTTTTATCATGTTGTACCTTGAATTTTGATGAGACTTGGTGAAGTAATTAAGTACATTAAAGCATAGTTACTGAATTTTTTTTGAAGTGGTCGCTCAATTGGAACCCTATAAAAATAACATTGGATCGGATATTAACCTTGTTATTATCCTTAATAACGAGGACTGATACGATAATAAATATATCTTTGAAATATAACTTTGAAATTTTTATTTTTTATTCTGCCTTCAACTTTATTTACACCTACTTCAGATACTGAATCTATATCCTGGTTACACCTACTGCGCACGTCAAAATTAAAAAAATTACAGTACAAATCTAAATTAAAAATTAGAGTAAAAATTAGCATTTGACTTTGATCATTGACCTTGAAGTCACGATCAAAGTCATATTCAGGTGCAGAATTTTCTGCTTTTTCCATTTCCGAGGTCGAGAGAGTGGGTTGTCATTTAAAAAAAAAACGGATTTAACCTTGATATGATTTTGAATCCTGACCTTGAGGCTAAAGTCAAGGTCACCATCGGGTGTGCCGTAAAAAATGCTGAACGTTTGTTTTCACCATTTATCCCAAAAATTATTTCCCGCTGAGATTTTTGATTGTTTCCGTACTTTTCACTAACCTGTATAATTTTAGATGTTATTTATTGAAAACGTTAATTTGTTAATTAATTCATTGTATGTGATTATAGAAATAGTGGAAACAATAAAATCTAATAACAAAAAACTGACGAAAAATTTGTAAAAGCAAAGTAAACAAACATTTCTTTTTACTTATTTATTTACTTATTTATCCACAGTGATAATTTTTTATTACATTGAGTACATAATCATCTGTGGTGAAACTTTTAATTATCTGATGTTTTTATTCTTCGATGGTCGTATATAAACCATCGCTGTATTTGAAGAAAAAATTCCGTGTAGTTTCGTATTAGTTGGAGTTCACTACGACTTATTTGTTTTGTGATATCTGTAAATGGTTGTTGCCAGTTGATTATTCCCCGAAGTTTAAATTTTTTTCCATAAGAGGTTATTTTAGTTGTTTTGGAATATTTCCTAAAGTTATAATTGGATCTAGTGATATTTTGAAATTTTTGTCTGTCTTTAGAAAATATATTAAAATCGTTTAAAATTTATAAAAAGTTGTCTCTTAAAATTCATAAAATACATAGTTAGAATTTAATGTTTTGTATTGCAAGATTGCAAGAGGATATTACTAAGATAAAACGTCTTGCAAATGAAAACACCTTTATAAAAATTACTAATAACACAATAAAAGAGAAAAATATAGTCCTTTAAAACACTGAATAATAATAGCCGCAGTGGAAACTTCCGCTGGAAATCAATTTGAGAAAAATATTTTTCCACCTTTTATATGAAATGTTTCACGGGTATGTTAGGTTCCCTAATTATGTCCTGTAAATATGAAAGTCATAAGCTAAATTAATTTTATTCATGTATTTCTATTTTAAATTATATAATAAGTTTCCACAAGGAATCTTAATTTAATTATAGATAACCATAAATGTAAAAGTTAAAAATCTGGGTAAAAGACCCATTACTTGCCCTATTCTAATGTGGACAGATGTTTGTGCCTTCGATTCAATTTTCAAAATTTTTTTAGTGACATCCATTTATTGTGCAAAGTTTAATAGAAAATTAAAGGAACAAGCAGAAGCTAATCCTTTTTTTGAAATTATTGCAAAATCCACAGAGAATGGAATTACTGTCGCTATCTATCGCTAACGTGCAAATTTGTAGAACAAATTCTTTTAAGAAAATTTGTAATAATGATTTTAAATGTTACATAGTTGATTGTAATTCAACTGTCACTAATGTGCCACAAAAGCTTTTAAAATCCTTTCCATGTTTTATTGAAAATATCAGATGTGAAGAAAACTATCAAGGAAAAACTATTAATCATACCGTCCTAATGATTAAAGAATCATCTTTAACAGATAAAAAATACATATAACTAGTTGCAGAGTTTTTGAGGTATCAAAGTCCAACAAAAAGGAAAGATGTGTTTTTAGTAAGAGATATACATATTTTATTATATTAAGAAGATAAAATACTTTTGCAATAAAGATGGATATAGAGTAATTATGTCTAAACTCCCCCTATTAGTTGTTATATCTCTCACTCAGGTAATATTGAACGATACATACAATGTATAAAATACACTACGTTGTAAAAAAAAGTAATCGAATTTGAAATAGTTTGCTTATTTATATAGTAATGCAATGATGTACCTACTTAAATAAGTAATTTTAAATTAAATAAATTTCCTATGAATGTTTTTCAATATGGGAACAATTTTTTCCGTCGTAAAAATATTTTGTATAATATTATTAAGTACTCCCTTATCGAAGCTGTCCAGATCTGTTTTATGTTTTACATGTTTTTTTCTTTCTTTTTCAGCAAAAATAGCTTCCGATCCATCATTTTTTTTTTTGCTTCACTAGCTATTCTAGTTAAAGTTGCCAGCGATATACCCGTAGCTGCAGTAACACGATTTTTAACTTGAGTTAATGGGATTTTCACACCATCACTTTCACTTTTCATAAACACTAACACATTTAAAATGATAAGTTTTGCTTGTGGACTTAATTAACATTTTATTTTTAATACTCGTATTCATTTCCATATTTAAATTAATTAAATATCAATAGATAAAAACCCGATTAAAATAGAGGGTATAAAAAAGTATAATAATAATCAAAAATACGATAAGTTAAAAAAAAATTGTTAAAATATCGAAAATTGTATCTCGCAGGTAAAGCACTTGACTAGCCAAAGCTAAGTAAAAGTACTGATTCTAAAAATTACAAATTTATTTGTAAACATACAAAATTTGTAAAACTAATAAACAGATTTTATTGAAAAATTCATAATAATAGCAATATTTACAAAGGTAGGTTTTATGCAGGTTTTATGACTGTATCAGGTAGTTCAATAAAATTGAATACATTTCAATTAATTAACCACTGAAAAGTACAGACTTTAAAAGAGAAAATTGTAGACCGTTTTATTATTTGCAAATTTAGTAAATTGCTCAGAAAGTATAAAATATTAAAAATTAAACGTTTCTAAACTACAAGAAATATGTAATATAATTAAAACTAGAAATACCTATGATAAGAAATTTAATGTTTCAAACCGACTTAATGCTACCAATTTTAAAATATTAAATACTAACAGGAAAATTTTTTATGAAAAATACCCTTACATAGTAATAATAACATATTTTGGTATTTATAAATACGATTTTTTTAATGGTGTAGACCCTTACTTTCATTTATTTAACGGAGTACTGTAGTAAAACTGGAAGTGGACTTTAGTCGCTCAGAAACTTTGCAACTACCTATAGGTGATTATGTACTTAATACACAGATGATTACATATGTACTTAATACACAGATGATTATGTACTTGGAGGTGAGCTTCAGCCGCCATCTTGAAAATAGACACTTTTTTATTTTTTTAAATTTCTCAAAAACTATTAGTTGTGGGTAAAAATTATTGGTTGTAGGCAAATTTTTAAAATTAAAGATCGAAGAGTTTCTATAAAAGAGGTGCCATTCACTTTTATTGTACCTTTGATACTTTTTGAGATAATTAAGATTATACCCAATAAGACAGTGGCAACTCCTTTCAGTTAATACAGTAACATTTTGAACAGTAAAACATTAATAACATGTTGACTTATTGCACTAAATGTATGAAACAAAAATGTTTAGGTGGAAATTTCGGAAAAACGGGTCGGCCTAGGTTTTTCCTCTTAATATAATAAGTTCATACTAGTTTGAGCACATTGTAGGTACAATTTTTTAGTAGTGAACCTATAAGTTTTTTTTTTTTTTTTGAAGACATTTATTCTCTGAAATATTATATTTTGGTGAAAATTTCGGGAAAGTGGCTGGTAATGAATTTTTGGTTGTTATGTTATTTTAATGTACATTACGTAATTAATAATCCAGAGAAATAGTGTTTATAGTTTTTCGGCGATCAGCCTCAGCCAAAAAGTTATTTTTTTGTAATAAAGATACGATAACTAAGCACGATTTCGCAGAAACGTCTAGATGTGTATTTTTCAAGATCACAGCTAAAGCTCACCTACAGTTGTTTAAGACTTTTGATATAATCATCATAGAACAATTTTGAAAAGTTTCAAAACTTTCGCAATTATTTCGCCAAAACGACAACTTAGAGTGTTCATTGACTAGGCTATTATTTTATAAAGTGAATTTAATTTTGGTTTATAATTTTTTTTTTTTTTTTTGGAAATTGTATTTCAGATACTATTGTATGCATTTTTCAGATAGCGCCGACTTCCTTAGTATTTCCAAAGTTCATGTTACAAAATACAATTATGTATCAGTCAGAAATAAGAGCATATAAACAATGGATATTAAAATGCGCTTTGGAGTTATTGAAAAATAAGAAGAAGCTAGTCTCAATAAAAGAAATAGAAAGAAGTGCGGAAGAAATAGTAAATTTTGAAAGACAGATTGCTGATATTTCATTTGAGGAAGACCTAGATATTTCAAAAAACGATTTTTATTATCCTGTGACTCTTGAACAGTTACAAACAATAACAAACTCAGTTACTAACAAAAGTATGGTAAGATACATATGTACCTTATAAATACAATAGACTTAACATTTTATCGTTATATATATGTCGTAGTCATATAGTAAAATACGTTATTTCACGAAGTACCGAGGCAATTCATATTATGCCGGCATTTTATGTAACTTGAAGATTTTACACAATAGTCTGCCTAGTCAGTTCAAGAAACAACTATTTTATTTTCACATTTCATGTTAAATCAAATGCAATTCATATGACTGTTGGTCAGAGACATGCGCATTTAAGCTTTTCAAATTTCTGTAACTGCTACATACATATAAGCATATTATTATTAAGTAATTCAAATTTTGTTGTAAAATTATAAAAAATAAGTTTTAGTTGTTAGCGGACTTTTTTTCTTCTTAATTAAAGTATTTTTTTAATCAAAATAATAATTTTTTTATCTACAAATTTGGAAATAAACAACAATAATTATTTAAATTATAATTGTAACGGACATGAGTTAAAAAAAAAACGGTTGTGGACCGTTGGAAACATTGTTGAAAATTAACTCAAAAGAATGCTTGGTTTTGTTGTATATACCGTACAAACTGTATTCACTGTATTCACTGTATTCCCCCTAAGAATCTGGTAGCAGTGGCGTAGCGAGGGGAGTGCAAGGGGTACTATCATGATCCGGGCGCCACTTCGAGAGGGGCGCCAAAAGCTAATAGGAGGGGCGCTATTACTTTTAATTTTTTTTTTGTGTTTTCATTAGAATTTCGCTACGTGAAAGTGTAGTGAAATTACGTAATTACTTCCAGGTTATGACTTCAAATATATAGACAGATAGACAAATCACTGGCGAGCAAAAAAAGGTCGGTAGGACAACTTTTAGGGAAAATTTTAAAATACAAATTTACGGGAAAGAATTTTTTCCAAAATTTTAAATACACCGTTTCACTACTTAAATTTTTTTAAATTTTAGAGGTTGAGGGCGGGGGTGGGACAGATAAAGTGTCATGCACCGGGCGCCGGTTATGCTCGCTACGCCTCTGTCTGGTAGAAATGATATTACGTAAACTAAATCTATCGATTATAATATTAAGAATATTATACATACAATAAAACATCAACAGTTACGTATTTCTTAATTTAACACAAAATGTCGAAATAAAGTAGCTGTTTCCTAAACTAACTAGGCTGAAGGTGTAAAATTTTCAAGTTACAGAAGATGCCGGCATAACATGAACTGCCTCGGTATTTCGTGAAATAACGTATTTTATTATATGACCACGACATATATACAGATGGCCGATCGTTAAACCTGTTATATTATGATGTGCCTAGTCAGATCATGAAACGTCGCCATTTCATGAAATTCTTAACTAATGTCAGCCAGATCATTCTATATATTTCAAATGTATATTTTGAAATTAAACGAAAATCATTTAAATAATGTAAAATATGTTTAGAATATTTTGCAGATTATTTTTTGAACGGAGTTTATGCATAATTTCGGTGAAAAATGCTAGAAAGGAAATAAAAATATTTTATTTAAGATGTTTATTTATTAATCAATATTATCATTTCCTCCAGCAAAAGTCCATTCCTTCTTGCATTTAAGTGTTTAGCAACATTACATTTTGAATCAATCATATCGTCGCCTGTAAAATGTTATACGATTTGCGTGATTTTGAATTAGCCTTTTCAGTGAAATGGTTGGCTCTTAACTAGGCAATGTCTGTATATAACTAAGCACATCGTGATTTTTTTTTTTTTTGGGCGGAGCAAAAATATTTTATAGACTTTGTTTAAGATTCTCTACCAGTTAAAAATTTAAAAAAAAATTACTTAATATTTTTACTGTTTATTTTTACCATGTATTTATTACTTAATATTTTAGAAACATATGAAAAAGTTTTACATTTTCGTACAAAAAAAGTGAAAATTCAAGAACTTACAGTGATTTAAATATAGCCATGTAAAATAAAAGTAATGTGCTGGTTGCTATAATTTTGAGATTTATGTTTATCTGAAACAAACCTTTTTAAATAAAAGAAAAATATTTTGGTTCAGAAAGGTTATCATTCTGGTAAGAACCGTTTGGTACAGTGACAGATGTACCCACTGAAAATCCCCATAATTTATCCTTGTAGGCCATGTCCGGGACTATCGTAACATCAGTACATAACCAGGCGCAAAATATAATAGACAAAAACACACATAACAAATCTTAACAACTCTGTCACAGTATGTATGACAAAAAAAAATAGGTTAGCCCTATCAACAGTAAAATAATAAAAAATCAACAATATAATAAAATAAAGATGCTTGACCGTAACAACTATAAACTGTCTAATTCGCTAGGCGCTGAGCTTGTTGGTGTCCAATTTCTTTACGCATGATGCGTGTCCATGTGGCACTAATGGTTTCCCGGTTTCTCATAGTTTTCTACCATAATTGTCTCTATGTTCTCCGGTGTCAGCATAGAACACTAGAAGAAAACTAAAACCAGAAAAGTGCAGATCGCTTGGAGTCATTTGTTGTCTGTCACAGCTTAAGGCATTTAGTCGGTCGGTGTCGGTCACCGAATGCACGACAATTGTTATGTATTACTTAGACCATTATTACTTAAACTGCACGTTGCTCTGTCCGTTAATAGGTGTTATGTAGTTATATGTGTGACCATTCACACACATGCAAACATCAAACCAACACCACTACAAACAGTGTGTATCTATACAATATAGTGGGGAGAAGTGGAAAGGAATTTTTGTCTACGCAGGTATCAATAGTACAGAGATGTTAATGTTTTCTTGTCTAACTCTTCATTTTTACCACTTCGCAGATTTAAAATTAATATGTTCGAGCGTATTCTTGGACTGCAATATAGGTATACATATGTTATCCTTCATCTTGTGAATCCTCTTGGTGGAGGTCTTAAAGGCCCCATGTCCAGTGGAAACTTGGACTAAGAAATAAATCAATCTACGGAACTGGCATCTACTTCATGCAATGATGTCGGGAATCTCTTATTGCATTGTACGGTTTCTAGCCATCCTTCCTATCAATTCTCCTTTCCATCTGCTAATCCGACTCAGGGCCCGCGGAAATCCTCCTACGTTTTTCAATCGTTAAATCAATCGGGATGATACCAGTGATGACCTACTGGGGCTTTACTGAAACCGTCTCATATGCCATGGCCATCCTTAATAGAACTCTCCTCTGTGTGCCTTCCAATATATTCAAGGTCTTCTTGAGTTGTGTAGCGATACAATAGAACATACCCCATTCAACAGCAGTTGTTCCAGAAGGTCCACCAATATTTGGCATGATGCGGTTGAATTTGTTGGTCGGTTTTATAACAGTCTTCAAGACATGATTCGTAAAGGTGCCCCACTCATCCCAACATTCTTCTAAGTACCTAATACTTTTCTTGAGGACAACCTCGTTCTCCATGATCTTGAATACAATATCATTCCTCTTCCACCTCCCTCTTAATATGACAGCTTCCGTTTTCTGCGGCACAAGCTCCAGGTTGTGTCTATTTAGCCATACTTTGACAGATCTCATATTCTCATTAGCATATTTGGCAGGCTTCTACCAGAAACGCAATATCATCTGCGTATCCTATTATATAAGTTCTCCCTGTTATATTCAAAGGTAAAACGTCATCGTACAGGATATTCGACAGAGTAGGTCCAAGAACCGGCCACTGTGGGACACCCGCGTTCACATCTCTTCTTAACCCTTTCATTACAATATATCTGCTTTCCAGGTAACTACCAATTACGGTTATTAGATACGCAGAAATTTTTGTCCAGCTGTTTTATGATTATTCTATGTGAGGCCGTGTTGGAGGCATTTCTCACATCTAATGTGATTCTTCCACCGCTTCGTGGCTTATTTAATTGAAAAATTCCAGTGCCTGGATGACTGACCTTTCCCTCATGGATCCAAATTAGTATTTGTGAAGACCACCTTCCAATTTAGCTACAAATATATCTCTAAGGCTTAGCAGTGGGAAAGAGCTCAGTTACAATTTTTTTAATGACCTCTGAGGGTAACTCGTACTGGCTGTTCTTAAAGCCCTCATCACAATTTTGTAGCCTTACCCTCACACGTTTCGATCGAGTTCGTCGAATTCCCGATTCGAGTAGTTCCTTCTCCAGTGCTTCATTTTTGCTTTCTTTATGGCCTTTTTGATTTGCTTTCTGGCAGCTCGGAGCGCATCTTCCGCATGCCTATGCTCCTTTATTCTCTCCGTTACAGTTTTGTGACCTTTCGTCTCCATTTACTACATTCCCTTCACAGGTCTCTGATTTAGTTATTCCACCAATAGGGAACCTGACCTTTTTGCCTTCATTACAGAGTAGGCATACCGCCGATTGCACCGGTTAGTTCCTTAACTTTATTAGAAACCTTATTGAAAACTAAGTCGAGAACATCTCGAAAAACCGGTCAGTCGGGGATTAATACACTATTGTTCCATGTAGTCGGTTTAATATCTTTCTTAACTTCTATATCAAAAGTGACATATTTATAATTGGTAAGTGTGGCCATTTCCAGTATGTTCTAACCTGCAATCTTAGAAGCATTGCTGCCAGTAGACATAGTCACATCAATGTACGATTTGGCATAAGGTGGAGAATTCTGGGGAAGGTGGACTCCCCGGTAATATGTACAACCATATTTAGCGTGGAGATCCACTTGCACCATAAATTCCGCTTGAGATCTTGATTTTCGGCTCCCACAAGGCCGATTTGGCGTTTATGTCGCTGACAATGATGCCATCTGTCTGAGACCACCTTACCGCGTTCATCCCGTTAATCTATAGAAATGACATATCTTCAATACTAATGTTTGTCGACAAATACACACAATACATAGATACTAAATGTGTAGTCGTTTTGAAGTCTGACCATTATATGTGAGGTTTTTATTGTTTATTTTTAATTAATGTTTTTTGCATCACCGTAAACTTGTGACCGTAAATATCCCTTAAATGGTGCGCCGCAGCCAAAAAATAACGAAATTTTTGAAGACTTAAGCGAAGGAAGTTATGGGTATTCCAAACATATTGCGACTATTCGTTTGTAATATTAGGGGTAAGAAGGTGGCTGAGGTATCCCTTTATGATACCACTGGTGCCACCATATGTAATATGAGGGGGTTGATGATGTAAGAAAGGGTTGGTTTTGAAAAGTGGTAGCCGAATTGAAGTTAAAATATTTTGCAGGTTTTAGTTTAAAGGTTAGTGGATTTCGGGACGCGATTAAAAGACTCAAAAAGGTTACTCAGACGTAGTTGCAGGAAATTGAATAACAATATCTAGTAATTAACACTAAAATAATTGAATTATATTTTAAAATAAAATATTAAAATTATAAGGATTGTTACCAGCTGGGCAGATATGGTTACATTAGAAGAATTATATTTAAACAATGAAAAATAAGAATATTATTCTGTCGCATTAAGATTTGTTCAATAAATGGAAAATAAAAAAAAGTAATAATACAAAATTCTTATTATTTAATAATGTGACATATGCAAGCTGATTAGGGGTTGTTGGAGGATTTCCACAAGTTAATGAAAGATATCTAGAAATATGTCAAAATGTTTATTAAATCGAATTTTAGTAAAATTACCGAATCAGCGCCGAAAGCACTTCCTTTCTTAATATTTAATGTGCATTAAATATTAAGAAAGGAAGTGCATATTACCTTCTCCTGAGGGATTCACAAGACAAAACACAAAGTAATTTTTAAAATAAGTTTACACTTTTAGCGCACATTATTGAATAATAATACCGTCCCGTGGGATTTCAAATTAAGCGACGCTAATACACTGTTCTTTACTCTCTCAACCATCGTCCGATTCCTTCGAGCTTTTACTGACTTAATGATTTAATCAGACTCTATTGTATGACTCTGCTTCACTAACTTCTCGAATACCATATGTTTACATTGCGTTATTATGTTTTTAGAAAGTGGGTACAGCAGCGGGTAAAATTTAGGTCAGGGGTGGCCAACCCGCGGCCCGTCTTGAATTTTTTTTGGTCCGCGAGATTCATCACCCTTATACAAAATATATTTATTTTATAATGACCAAGGTAGTGAAAACCAATGTATTAAAAAAGATACATTACTTGTGCATCTATTATTCAAAAATTAATTGTTGAAATTATGAGAAAAAATTAACTTTGATTTTAAAATAATATTCTTGCGAATGTATGACAGATATTGCCTGTTTTATTTATGCGTTTACAGCAGTGATATACATGGATGGCCAACTATGTATAATCCGCCAATTTCGAGAAGAAAGTTGACTAGTAATAAAATTTTAAAAATTATGATTGGCTGTTAGTAATAAAGGACAACGAGTATGGCAAATCAGATAAATTCATCTTTGTCTAGCTGACCTAATTTCCAAAGTCGGATTTACATACAAAAAAAAAAAAAAAAAAAAAAATCGTGCAGAAATGAAATACATTCAAAAACTGATGTTTAAGGTTTTTAAAACAAATTTTTGGAGAATAATAAGAAATAATTAATAAAATAAATTTGTACACGTACCTTCATACAATTTGTACAATACATTTGACACTCATGTGGCATAAATTAAAATTTAACCATAAATTTGAAAATAAACACAAAACAGGAACAAAAATTGATTTATTTGAATTACATATACCTACACTTTTTTCTGTATTTGGTTAAATATTTACATTATTTGAATTAAAAAATGTAGCTTAAAGGTAACTAGAATTATGACAAAATAAATAGCACATTTAAATGGAAATATATTTTAATATAAACTGAAAAATCAAAATACAAAATCGTAGCAAACAGTTACCGTAGTGACCGTAATTTTAGAGCAGTTAAGAACAATATAATGCCTGACAACACATAATTTTATTTTTGCTAATCGATCACATTATCGTATCGAAAACCACAATATAAAGAAAAAAAAAACATCCAAAATCCATTAATACCAACAACTCAATTTTATTATTAGGTTTATTACTCATATAAATTATCTGCATATTATAATTATTTCACCTATACTAAAATTTGATATAAGTTTCGTGTTCGAGTTTACGCAATCAGTTTTATGAAAAAAAAAATATGGGAAAGTACAAAATTATGATTTTGTACATACATACTTTTTTATCTTACATGTACTCACGTAGAAACTTTAAAAACGATGTTTAACTATATTGACTAAATATTTTGTTCCAGTGTAAAACTGACTTGTAAAATTTTATTGCCCTTATTGTCAACTCAGATTTGCTATATTGTACCTATTTTTGAAGCAAGTATATTGTACACAACTGGGATCTATGACAACAAAAACCCCAATATAAACAATTGATAAGAGTGTGACAACAAGACATTAAAGGTTTAGTGTATCTTTGTTTATTCCTGACTCAAAATTAGCATTTCTTTAACAAATGTATTTTGTCATTCATTAGATAAAGACAAAATATAGTTTAGAAATACAAATGACTGCTGTCATCTTTTTCTTTAATGACTTTTTAACTTTTTAAACGATTTTTTAAGTTGTCTCTCTATGTATCTCTATGGTTTAACGTTATGAGTTCGCAGAATAATTAAATTATGTTCTGCGAACCCATGATGCACGCGTATCTTGAAACATCTAATTCTAATATAATCTAGTTTTATTATGTTTCACTTTTAAGTGAGCAGTTAATTGTTGATAGCAGAGTCTAGTAGACTCTCAGTTTTAAGTGAAAAATTGCTTTTTGTTTCGTTTTGTGTACTGTGATTGGAAGATAATTATTTTAATATACCTGTACCACAGTCCTGTACTTCAACATATTTAAAACAACAACAACCAGGTAATAATAACCCCCCATTAATTTAAAAATGACTTTTAATTTAACAGTTAAAAAAAATATATTTATTATTTCTTTTATTTTCAGTATGGCTGCAAAGAAAAGAAGAGTAGTGGATGAAAATAGAAAGTATAGCGAGGAATGGGAAGAAAAGTACTTTTTCATAGTTCAAAATACAAAATTATTGTGTTTAATTTGCTGAGAGGTCGTTGCTGTATTTAAGGAATATAATGTTAAGAGGCATTACGAAACAAAACATAAGGATTATTTGAAGTTCGGTAAAGAAGTGAAACAATCGAAGCTCATGGAGTTTAGGTCGCAATTAAAGACTCAACAAAAAATGTTTGGTGCAGTATTACAGCAACCTTCCAATATTGTTAAAGCAGGCTATTCTGTTTCATTTTTGTTTGCAAAAAGTGATAACATTTTTGGATGGTGAATTTGTGAAAGAATGTTTGGAAACTGTTGTGAAAAGTAGTATAAATATGGGGCTTTGGGGCCCACCATCCCACCATCCCACCATCCGACTTTTTTGAGCGACCTCGGATGGTGGCAAACTACCGGGGCGGTTCTAGAAGTTTCCGGCGGTGGGTGAAGCAAAATTTGGTCTCAAACCTAACGACATCTAGTGAAATTTTGTCCAACCCCACTGAACCCAATGGAACTTGATCCATCCTAATAGAACCTAAGGAAATTTGGTCTAACCTAACCTAACCTAACAAAATTTTTTTAACCTAACCTAACCTAACAAAATTTTTTGAACCTAACCGAACCTAAGAATTCAATATTTCCCTAACAGATGGCGTAGCCACCTTCGAGCCCTGTAAAAGATAAAAAAAATATACAGAGTGATACATTTTTGTAAAATTTATGAGTATATATGGTGTACCATAATTGTAAATGGAATTTTTTATATATACATCAAGTTTAAGACATAATATTAAAAATTAGTTTGATTTATTTTTTAGAGATGGGTGTAAATCAAAAGAGCGGTTTTTTTAAATTTTTTATTAAGTATAGTTTTTTTTAAAAAAATAGGCACACAATGATCACTTTTTAACTTGTAAAATTTATAATTATATTAAAAATTTGTGCATATGCAATAAAGTGCTCTGTGAGGAATCAAAGATCACCAATTGAATCGATTGGCCGACTTGTGTATTAAAATAGTGAAAAATTATCCAACAAACACCACTGAATTTATAGAGGTGGTTTGTAGACTTTTTAAGTGCAATTATAGACGAAATATTGGAAATATTGAGATATCGGAATATTTCTGTTGTATGGAATTTACGGATCATTTCATCAATCTTCTTCAATGTTCTAACGCAGAATTAAGAGAACTAAGTAAAGCGAAGTGTCGAGAGGAAATTATTAAACAAATTATCGACAACTCTGAAATGCTATGTGATGAATACGAACGATTTTACGACGAACTCATTGATTTCCACAATAAATGGATTCCATTGTTGACAATAATTAGTTTTTAACACAACAATTGAAAATTTACAACAATAAGATTTAATGATTTTCACTAAAGTTTCGAACAAAATTGTAATTGAAAAGTTATACTACGGTCTTTTATAGTAGAAAAATAGCCTGATGACGTCAGCTGATAATTTATACAAGTTTAAACCTGTTTTCAGATAAAAATAGACAATCATATAATAAAATTCATTTTTGCGTATTGGACAGAAATCTCCGTTATTAATATAAGTATACCTCCTAATGACGTCAGCTGACAATTTATACGAGTTTAAACCTGTTTTCAGATAAAAATATGGTAAAATTATGAGTCAAGGTACAGAGTTCGCGGTGGTTTAGACTAGCAACGCCATCTTTTCATGTAATTTTGAATCAAGGTACAGAGTTCGCGGTGGTTCAGACTAGCAACGCCATCTTTTCATGGAATTTTGAATCAAGGTACAGAGTTCGCGGTGGTTCAGACTAGCAACGCCATCTTTTAACTATCAAAAAGGATTTTCAGCGCCATCTGTTGACAATTTTTCAAACTTACGCACAGGAATCGTTAATATGCGGACGAGCAGCGCCATCTAGTAGCGATGTTGCAGGGCTCGAAGGTGGCTGCGCCATCTGTTAGGGAAATTTTGAATTCTTAGGTTCGATTAGGTTAATTCTTAGGTTTATTAGGTTAGGTTAGGTTAAAAAAGTTTTGTTTGGTTAGGTTAGGTTAGACCAAATTTCCTTAGGTTCTGTTAGGTTGGATCAAGTTCCATTCAGTGGGGTTGGACAAAATTTCACTAGATGTCGTTAGGTTTGAGACCAAATTTTGCTCCATCCACCGCCGGAGGCTTCTAGAACCGCCCCGGTAGTTTGTCACCATCCGAGGTCGCTCAAAAAAGTCGGATGTTGGGATGGTGGAGCCCAAAGCCCCATATTTATACTATTGTGAAGGATATTTTGCCTGAGAAAAGTAAACTGTTTTCGGACGTAAGCTTATCTCGGCAAACAGTGTGTCGTCGAATTAACGACATTTCAAATGAAATAATCTTAAATCTTCGCGACAGAATTCGAGGATTCAAATATTTTTCCTTGGCATTTGATGAAAGCACAGGCGTTTCAGGCTTAGCTTAGCTTGTATTGTTCCTTCGTGGGGTAAATGAATCATTTCAAATAACTGAAATGTTAAATTTGATTAGTTTAAAAAGTACAACAAGAGGAGAAGATATTTTCCATGCTGTTGAAAACTGTATATACGAAAACAACTTGGATTTGAAAAAACTTTCAGGAATATCAACTGATGGAGCACCTGATATGATAGGTAAAGAAAAGGGAACTATAAAATTACTAATCGATAAAAAAGAATCCACCAACAAAACTAGTAACCGCTCTAAAAGAGAGGATTTAATTATAATTCACTGTTTGATTCATAAACAAAATTTATGTGCCCAGGTATTATCGATGGATCATGTCATGTAGGTAGTTATAAAAACAGTGAATTACATTCGATCACATGCACTTCCGCATCGACAATTTAAGGAGTTCCAGAAATAATTAGATTCTGAATATGGTGACGTTGTATACTTCAGTCAAGTCAGATAATTAAGTCGCGGAAGATGTTTGCGGCGGTTTTATGAGAGAAGAAATTGACTTGTTTATGAATGACAAGCAAAAACCTGTACCAGAATTAAGAAATGATGAGTGGTTGTTGGATTTATGCTTTTTAGTGGATATTGTTGAAAAACTCAATCAATTAAACATATCATTACAAGGAAAAGATAACTTGATAATCGATAATTTAACCACATCAGAGCATTTCAAAAAAATTGTTGTTATTTGAATCGTAATTGAAAAATAATAACCCTCACCACTTTCCATTATTGAAAGAATTTAAAAAATCAGAAGGTACCAATTACATCAAATATGTAAAAGTAATAAGAAAACTTAGAGCTGCTTTTGAAAGTCGATTCAGTAATTTAGAATTAGATAAACACAACAAAATTTTTGAATCTCCCTTTCATGTTGAAATTGAGTCAACCTCAGAATATCTCCAAATGGAAATGGTTGACTTACAGTGAAATATTGAATTAAAACATGTTTTTGAAACATCAGAATCAAAAATAAATTTCTATAAAACTTACATCACAAAAGAGAAATTTTCCAGTTGTCTAGCACAAAAAGTTGTTAGAGCTTTTGGGTCAACTTACATCTGCGAATCGTTTTTTTCGAAAATGAAATTGACCAAACACAAAACACGCTCAAGCATAACGGACGCTAACCTTCAACACCAATTAAGATGTACAAATACCCAAATTGAAATCGATTTATAAAAGCTAAGTGAAAGAATTGAGAAACAAATATTGCACTAGTAAAATACATATTTTTTAATGATTTCATTTTTTTCCTTTTTTAATTTTTAATTAATTTATTTTTTATTTCATTTATACCTACTTATTTATGTATTTTTTATATTTCTTTTTTAGTATTATATATTTCTTTACAATGTGCGTTTAGTGTCATTATTATTATATTATTTGTTTACAATAATAGTAAACACAATAATAATAACTCATTGTTTCAATTTTTCACTTCAAAAAAATGTCTATAGTGGGTCTAAATCTAAAATAGAAATAAATAATTTTATATGCGGCCCGCTGAGTTATGACCCGCTTCCAAAGTGGCCCGCAAGATCATTTGGGTTGGCCACCCCTGATTTAGATTATATTATACGTCATTGAAAATTATCGATATCGAAAATAATGATATTTTTAAAATGAATAATATAAGGAAAGGAAGTACTCTTCCAAATATATCACACATCTATACATCATAAATATATCTTAAAAAATTAAAGAAAACTAATCAATTTTTCAGATTAACTGGCTTAATATTTTCACGGATATTTTTAAAGATACCGACATAAAAATTACTCCACATAACAAAATTTTTGTATCGAATATTAAATATTTAAAGGAAGTTCTAAATTTATTTACCAATACTAACTGGAGAATCATAGGTATGGTTTCATATTTAAGTTTATATAAATATTTTAGCTTTTTTGCTTAAAAAATGTCAGAGAGGTGTTGATACCAATGTCGGTGACGTAATTTGCTAACATACAAAAGTAATGTTCAGAGATGCCAGTCGAATTGTTCGACAGTGTTTTCGATGTTTGTTAAAAACGATGTAGAGAAGTTGGTTGTCCTAAAATATTTGTTCGAAGGCGTTTTGGTTCAAAATCACTTGTCTGGAAGAAAACACAAAATCTCGTTTCCAAATAATTTATTTTTTCTACTCCTGTTGAAGAACACACTCAATATATATCCGTTATTTGTTGAGAAAGTTAGGCATTATTCAAAGGTATGGAGGAATGATCATTACTCAGTATCTTTTGATCAATGAAATCACCGTATTAACCATTATTCAATGGGCTTGCGATTGTTTTGTGCATAATATATATTTATCAAATTTCAATTTTGTATACGTTGCATAGTAACGTGTAGGTAAACAAAACATTTTGAATTTTATTTTAATCGTATCCATAGATATATATACGAACATTTAATAAAATTAGAGATAGATTAAAAATTTTATTTTTTTAATTTAAAATTTACATTCAGTTTTATTTGAATCAAAAAGGAAAAAAGTCGTAGAAAAAGTATAGTATTCTACTCGCTTGCAATGGCTATTACTCACTCAGATGCATTACGACACTCGCCTCGTAAACTCGGCTCGTGTCGCAATTTCATCTTTGTGAGTAATAGCTATCATTACCAGTTCGTTGAATATACTATTCTTAATAGGAGTTTTTTCAATACACAAATTTTCCAAATAACCAAAGGTTAGTTAAAGCTTAATCAATTAGTTCGTTATTGAATAATTGTAAATTAAGTCCACAATTAATAGTACTTATCATTAATTAAGTTACATCGATTAATACTGTTTTGAATAAATTCCTCGAAATGACAAGAGTTATCTAAATAACTAATATTGGTTATTTTTACATTTTCGCCCATACTATAACAAATCCCTGGGTTTTTATTTAAATATTTCATAATTGTTCTCTAGTACTAAGACTAATACGAGTTAGATTGTTTGAGTCATTTTGTTCACCTGAAACATTGAACAATTTCAAACAATGGAGTCGGATAAACAAAGCATAAGGAACTGTTTCCCCCTACAAATTTTTTTTTTTTTTGTAGCATATTAATTATATCGAAGACTATACGAAGTGAACACTTTCTACCACTTGCAACCGCCGCTACGAAACTTATTGCCCATTTTGTGAAAAATCGACCATTTTAGTGATACTTTCTAAATATGGATGAATATATCCCGGTATATGTAGGTCTAAAAAAAACGAAAAAAATTGTGGCTATTCACTACGATATAGTCTACCAGTGGTTACAGTACAGCGGTTACATTTTTATCTGCACACATAACCTTAAAAAAAATAAAAACTGGAGATACTGCTAAATTTTGGTTTTTTGTTTTTAACTTGGGATGTTTTAAGTGAAATTTGATGAAATTGTATTTTATAACTTGGACAATAACTGGTTAAAATTTCAAGTCAAAATATCTAACACAAACCATAAAAATTGACGCCAAAATTTGAAAATTGACTGGCCAATGATTTTTGTGCATTTTATCGTACGAGGTTCTTTTTTTTTCTTAAATTGTAAGTTTTTTTATGCACTTTATGACGGTGAACAAGAAAAAATTCTTAAGTTTGAAAAAAAGTGAAAAAAATCGATTAAAAATTCAAAATTGTCGGCAATGACAGTATTTGAAAAATAATTTAATCAAATAAACTGCCATAATTTAAATATGAATTGTAATAATTTGTCCCATACAAGTGTTACAAGCTTCCATATGAGGATTACATGAATCGTACCCGATTAAAAAACCAACTTTGGAAAAAATTAAGTACATAGTTCCTCTGAAGGCTCATAGGTATTAAGCTACTTAGTTTGTTTCTTAGTTTGCTAATACACTCCTAAAGAATGTTGAATTTGCAGCTTGTGAGGCTAATGGGAGCTTTCAGCTTATATACTTTAGATGTTGTGTATTTTTGAAAACAGTTGAACCTTATTTTCTTCAAACTTGCTTTTTAATTGGGTTCGATTAGTGTAACCCTTACATGGAATCTTGTGACCCTTGTATGGAACAAATTCTTACTTAAATTTTTAAATTATAGCGGTTTACTTGATTTAAATAATTTTTCAAATACTGTTCATTGCCGACAATTTTGAATTTCTAATCAATTTTTTGTTTCACTTTCGTCAAGCTTAAAAATTTTTTCTGGTTCACCATCATAAAGTGCATAAGAAAACCTACAATTTAAGAAAAAAAAGAACCTCGTACGATACAATGCACAAAAATCATTGGCCAGTCAATTTTCAAATTTGACGTCAATTTTTATGGTTTGTGTTAGATATTTTGACTTGAAATTTTAACCAGTTAATAAAGTACATTTTGTGAAAATTTCATCAAATTTCACTTAAAGGATCCCAAGTTAAAAACAAAAAACCAAAATTTAGCAGTATCTTCAGTTTTTACTTTTTTTTCCTTAAGGTAATGTGTGCAGATAAAAATTTCATACTGTAAACGCTAGTAGACTATATCGTAGTGAATAGCCTCAATTTTTTTTTTTTATACCTACACATACCGAGATATATGCAACTATATTTAGAAAGAACGACTAAAATGGTCGATTTTTCACAAAATGACCGATAACTTTCGTAGGGGCGGTTGCAAGTGGTAGAAAATGTTCATTTCGTATAGTCTTCGATGTAATTAACATGCTACAAAAAATTTGAGGGGGGAAACAGTTCCTAATTCACTAAAATTTGGAGCTTATCCGACTCCATTAAAATGTTTAAAATGATAAGTTTTGTTTTTTAATTTTTATTTTGAGAATTATCATGTGGTTGTTATTAATTTTTATTATTTTGTAAGGAACGCTATATTTTTGATGAATAGCAAGTAATCTTACTTCTATCCAAACCTGGGACCAATCTTAAAATTGTAGGGTTTTGAATCACGACCATAAAATACTTTTTTCTAATTTCTATTGAAATTAGCAAGTATTGTTTTGTTAGTTCCCGCAGGGATTTTAACTTATTATTGATATCTTCGGAAAGTTGAAACTTCGAAGATGTGAAATGACTATTTGATATTATTTGGTAAAGTTGATAAAGTGACTATTTGAGTCAGGGCCGTGGAGAGAAATGGCGGACCCCGGGAATAAAGCACAGCTTTTAAAAATAAGTGATGAGCAAAAAAAAGCTCGTTTTAATTTTTCCCTGACCCATACTCACAGCTACGGGCCCCTTCTTCCAGCCCGGGCCCCGGGGCTATAATCCCGACTACTTCACCCTTTCGTCGGGCCTGTAAACAGTAAAAACCATTGTTTCCACTTTCCTGAAAGTAACTTCTAGAATTTGATATTCATCGTCACATCTATAATTAGACCATCACATTCTATCTCATTGGTAAATTTCAAATTTTCACATCGAGCGGTTTCTAAAAAAATCGCCTGTAACAGACGAACACGCCTGTTGTGACAGACGCCGTCTTTTCATTCTTAATGAACATACTGGCCAGAAAATATTTCACTTCATATACTTATTTATAGTATAAGGGAATCAGAAAAGAAAAATTTTGAAGAAAGGAACAGGAAAAATAGCAGGTAGAATGGATTTATTAACTTTTTTTTCATTAAAAAGGAAAGGTTCATCCACATGTTGATGTAATTGGGAATCTATCTCCCTTGAACGTATCAGGGAGTTTATAGTTTACTAATAAATTAGATATACCTAATGATATACGTATGTACTAGTATAAAAAAAAAAACATTGATTTTTAATTAGGTTACGATTATAGTTGAAGACATGAGTGGATGAAGGTGTTATGTAACATTTTTTCAAAAATTCATTTTTTGCCAAATTTTGAAATATTCTATGCTGAAGTATCATATATTCAAATTTGGTTTCATTAGGTCCAATAGTTTTGTAGAAATTCAATAAACATGTGCTATTACATGGGAAGTATATGTAAATAAAAACTTTCAAACGCTTCTACTGTAAAATTATAAAAATGTTACATAACACATTCATCCACGCATGTCTTCAGTTATTTTTTGTATAGGACTTAAAAAAATTTTTAGTTAAAATAACAATGTTTAGATATTTAAGACGAAGGAAATTTTTTTTTTAATAAATAACAAAATAAGTTGCATGTTCTGAAAAGGTAGTAGTTTTATTAGTACCTCTATGTACAGCAAGCAAATAAGCAAATTACAATACACTTTTCTGACATTTTTTGTTTAATGTTTCTGATGTACACTAAATTATATTTATTTCCAATACTAAAGTCAGTATAGCTACAATAAAAATTTTAAATGTATTTTATATTACAGCAAATTACATTGGATGGCGAATATTTTATTTTTTCCATAAAGATACAACAAACAAATTAAGACAATTCTCGTATGAAATCGATACAGTTGTATTAGGATTTGTTGAAGGAAATTCTAGGTAAATTAGTAAAACCAGTTTTAAAGGATTTATTTGATTGCTTAGTATTATTTTTATTAGGGAGGAAGAATGTTTGAGTCAAACAAAAAACTTTTTCAGCAAGGTTATAAATGACTTATACGCTTCAAAGAAGTTGAACAAACAAACACAGGAACGGGTAATTATAATATACATATTATATTACTCAACAAGAGTTATGTTGTATACTACACGTGAGCGTAAGGTGGCCAATTAATAATAATAATAATAATAATAATAATAATAATAATAATAATAATAATAATAATAATATAATAATAATAATAATAATAATAATAATAAACGCCCTGTGGGTGGGGGCTTCACTTTGCAGAATTTGCCCACAGTAAGTCCTGCTTGTCGTAAAAGGCGACTAAAAGGACAACCCATTAAGATAGAGAGAAATAAAAAGAAAAAGCCTCGGAAAAATGCCGCTGCCGGTGGAGCGACCGGGCGCATCAGGGTCACCACTGAATGTGACAGTTTAGATCGCGGTGACGACAGGCTGGGTTCTAGGCAGCCACCTGTCAGCTGTAATAACACCTTCAGCCAAAATACTACTGCCCTACTTACAGAGCCACCAACACCTTTGGCTCAGCCGACTTTAAGTGTTTCCTCGGAGCACCCTTTGGGGACCACTAAAGCTGGTAAGAAGCGTGTGCGTATGCAATGGACAGATGAACTGAATGAATTCATCGTACGCACATACTTCCAAGTTACTAAACTTGAAACGGACAAAACTGGTTACCGTACGAAATTACATCAAGAGTTCGCGCGCACCTATCCTCACCTAAATCGCGTCACTGAACAGAGACTGGCAGACCAAAAGCGTGTCATTTTCACCAATAACCTTATACCTTCTTCCCTCATAAACACTATTAAAACACAAGTCGCACATCAATTTGCTCAAAATGAAGAAAGTCAGGCCGACGACGGCCCACCAGAAATGGGGAGCCCCACACAAAACGACACTCAACAACCTGTCGAGAATGAGCCTAACTACCATGAAACAGCAGTAAATGACACCCTACTGCAAGAGATCGAACTGGAATTTAACACAGCGCTTACTGAATTCGAAGGGACGGACCCCACACATCGGTACTTGTTGCCTAAACAACACACCTCACGTAGATTGGCTGAGATCGTTGAGATATTAAATAACATAATACTGCCTCAACACTTGCAAACTTGTGACAATTTTATCGAGTTACACACAGCTATCTACTGTGGAGCCGTTGCAGCAATACGTTGTAACGGGTCCGATGTAACACCACCTGTAGCGCACAACTCGAAGGAACACAAAACCCCTGCCTGGGAAACACGATTGAATAAACGCATTAGCACCATCCGATGCAACCTCGGCAGGATCACCCAATACCAACAGGGTACGAGGTCCAAACGGCTCAACAAATATATACACGACATATTACACAAACACACAGTACACACACAATACGAGGAACCCAATAAAACACTCACAGAGATCAGAGATACGCTTCACCAAAAATTAACAGCACTAGCGAAGCGCTTACGAAGATATAAGACCAGTACTGAACGTAGACGACAAAACCAAGCGTTCAGCAGAAACGAGAGACGATTTTATCAGTCTCTAACGAACACGGTAACTGACAGTAATGGTCTACCGGAGAAGAACGCACTCCATAGTTTCTGGGCGAATATATGGTCCAACACCATTAACCATAATGACAAAGCCAGCTGGATCGATACAGAGTGCAGGAATAATGAACATCTTCCGGAGATGCCCTATACGGACATTACTACAGAGGACGTCTCCAGAGCTTTACAGAGATCGCATAACTGGAAGGCACCTGGCATCGATAACATACAAAACTACTGGCTCAAACACTTTACATCAACACACAAGTACCTCGCTGAACAATTCACATTATTTATAAGAACACCAAACCTGACACCGAAGTTCCTAACGCAGGGTATCACATACATGAAATCTAAAAACAGTGATACAAAAAATCCTGCGAATTATAGGCCTATCACCTGCTTGCCTACAGTGTATAAGATTTTGACGTCCTGTCTGGCAGAAAAAATCAATGAGCATTGTCAGACTAACACCATACTGACAGAAGAACAAAAGGGATGTCGAAAGAGGTCACAAGGCTGCAAAGAGCAGCTTCTGATTGACTCCGTAGTACTGGAACAAGCGAAAGGGAGACAACGTAACCTGTACACAGCGTTTATTGATTACATTTGATTCGGTCCCGCACTCCTGGTTACGGAGAGTATTGGAGCTGTACAAAATACACCCAAGTATCGTGAACTTTCTTGGAACGATCATGTCCGATTGGCGAACGACCTTACATTTGAGTATTGGTAATGAAAAAACAGCAAGCGACCTTATTCAAGTAAGACGCGGCATATTCCAAGGGGACTCATTGAGTCCATTATGGTTTTGTCTCGCAATGAATCCACTTTCTCGCCTGTTAAATGAAACCAAATACGGTTACAATGTAGGTACGCAAACGAATTCGCGCCATACCATCTCACATCTGATGTATATGGATGATATTAAGATCTATGCAGCTACTAAACATCAATTACAGCAGCTGCTGGGACTTTCCAACGAGGTTTCGCGAGACCTCTGTATGGAGTTCGGAATCGATAAATGTCGAACACAATGTCGTTCTGGAGGAAAACGAGATGCGGTCGCATTCGAACTCGAACCAGAGTCTGTTATGCAGCCCATGGACGAGGGAGAGTCGTACCGGTATCTCGGATTCAATCAGGACGAACGTATAGATCACAGCGCTGTAAAACAACACCTGATGCAGCAATACCTAACGCGTGTACGGAGATTACTGAGCACCCACCTTGATGGAAAAAAAACCATCAAAGCAATTAACACCTACGCAGTTCCGGTGCTAACATACTCATTTGGGGTAATCAAATGGACGCCTACGGACTTGACAAACATCGAGATCAAGACCCGCGTCCTTATGACCAAATACAGAATTCATCATCCCAAAGCAGCGATAGAACGATTGACGCTGCCAAGAGCCGAAGGGGGTCGAGGTCTTATAGACATAAGGAACACGCATAATAAACAGGTTCATAACTTGCGAGAATACTTTTACACCAAAACACACACATCACACTTACACAATGTAATAATCCAAGCCGACAAGGCATACACACCATTAAACCTCTCACACACAGAAATGCCAGATAGTTTTTGCCGTTTGGTCACGAAGGAGGACAAAATTCAGCAATGGATTCGGAAGCCTTTACATGGGAGACATCCACATGATCTTAATCAGAGTAACGTCGACAAAGCAGCGTCGCACGCCTGGTTGAGTCAAGGAAGTCTTTTCCCGGAGACTGAAGGATTCATGCTAGCTATACAAGATCAAGTAATTCATACAAAGAATTACTCAAAATACATACTTCGTGACTCGTCAATAACATCTGACTCATGCCGGAGATGCCATTCCAAACCTGAAACGATCCAACACATCACAGCTGCCTGTACTCAGCTCGCTCAGTCCGAATACAAACACCGTCACGACCAGGTTGGCAAAATCATATACCAGAAACTAGCGGTCAAGCACCACCTTATAACCGATAAAACACCTTACTACAAGCTCACACCAAAAGTAGTAGCGGAGAATGACTCCTGTAGACTTTACTGGGATCGGTCGATTATTACAGATAAGACCATAAATCATAATCGACCAGATATCACCTTCGTAATGAAAAACACTAAGACAACCTATCTGATCGATATTGCGGTTCCAAATACACACAACTTACAAAAAACACACGCAGTTAAATTGGATAAATACACTGACCTCGCAGCCGAAATAAAACAACAATGGCGAATGGAACATGTCCACATCGTTCCAATAGTGCTCAGTGCCACCGGGGTCATTCCACACACACTACATAATAGTTTGAGCCTCTTGGGTCTCCCAAAATACACATATGTCACTATGCAAAAGGCAGTGATCATAAACACGTGTCGTATAGTACGGAAGTTCCTCAGTAATACGAATCCGACTGCGATATGTGAAAGCACAAGACCTGCTTCTACTCCATCTGAGCCATCTACAGTGAGCGAACAATACACTGACACTCATCCTACTGACACACAACACACATACATAAACACACAATACACTAACACTGAAAGACAAACACTTAACACACATACAGATCCAGATTCGTCTGATGGAGAGGGGGGATTGAACAACTGCCGCACTGTCACTGTTACCGCTCTGGTGCACAATCCTCCCCAATTCAATAACACACAAGGTCCGTCAACCTCTGTACCATCTAAACGCGCAGTTCCAGGAACACCCGATCTTAATGAGCAATTTGATGAACCAGAAAACATCTACACCAAGAAACGTAAAATAGAAAGACACATCCACACACATACACAAACACACACACAAACACAAACAGTCCTTTCCCTTCCCTCTGTCCCTACTCCTACCTACCATCAGAGGACACGAAAACGAACTAGGCTTTCACAGCCCTCTGTCATTGAGCCAACATCTACGCTCCCACAAAAGTCTCGTCGTACGAACCAGTATACACCAAAATAGACGCATAACACCTCGTTTCAAGCAACAACAACAACAATATAAGGAGTGATGTGACAAACCCGTCCGTGAATGTACTACGGTACTTTTACGGATTGGTTTGGCACATTACCCTTCCACAGAGCCTAATACCTTGCATAATGCCGGTATAGGTGAATGTTACCCAGTACTGTCCTACTGAGTAGTGAGCGCCAGGTTGGCGTAAAAGTCTTTTTTTATAATAATAATATAATAATAATAATAATAATAATAATAATAAACGCCCTGTGGGTGGGGGCTTCACTTTGCAGAATTTGCCCACAGTAAGTCCTGCTTGTCGTAAAAGGCGACTAAAAGGACAACCCATTAAGATAGAGAGAAATAAAAAGAAAAAGCCTCGGAAAAATGCCGCTGCCGGTGGAGCGACCGGGCGCATCAGGGTCACCACTGAATGTGACAGTTTAGATCGCGGTGACGACAGGCTGGGTTCTAGGCAGCCACCTGTCAGCTGTAATAACACCTTCAGCCAAAATACTACTGCCCTACTTACAGAGCCACCAACACCTTTGGCTCAGCCGACTTTAAGTGTTTCCTCGGAGCACCCTTTGGGGACCACTAAAGCTGGTAAGAAGCGTGTGCGTATGCAATGGACAGATGAACTGAATGAATTCATCGTACGCACATACTTCCAAGTTACTAAACTTGAAACGGACAAAACTGGTTACCGTACGAAATTACATCAAGAGTTCGCGCGCACCTATCCTCACCTAAATCGCGTCACTGAACAGAGACTGGCAGACCAAAAGCGTGTCATTTTCACCAATAACCTTATACCTTCTTCCCTCATAAACACTATTAAAACACAAGTCGCACATCAATTTGCTCAAAATGAAGAAAGTCAGGCCGACGACGGCCCACCAGAAATGGGGAGCCCCACACAAAACGACACTCAACAACCTGTCGAGAATGAGCCTAACTACCATGAAACAGCAGTAAATGACACCCTACTGCAAGAGATCGAACTGGAATTTAACACAGCGCTTACTGAATTCGAAGGGACGGACCCCACACATCGGTACTTGTTGCCTAAACAACACACCTCACGTAGATTGGCTGAGATCGTTGAGATATTAAATAACATAATACTGCCTCAACACTTGCAAACTTGTGACAATTTTATCGAGTTACACACAGCTATCTACTGTGGAGCCGTTGCAGCAATACGTTGTAACGGGTCCGATGTAACACCACCTGTAGCGCACAACTCGAAGGAACACAAAACCCCTGCCTGGGAAACACGATTGAATAAACGCATTAGCACCATCCGATGCAACCTCGGCAGGATCACCCAATACCAACAGGGTACGAGGTCCAAACGGCTCAACAAATATATACACGACATATTACACAAACACACAGTACACACACAATACGAGGAACCCAATAAAACACTCACAGAGATCAGAGATACGCTTCACCAAAAATTAACAGCACTAGCGAAGCGCTTACGAAGATATAAGACCAGTACTGAACGTAGACGACAAAACCAAGCGTTCAGCAGAAACGAGAGACGATTTTATCAGTCTCTAACGAACACGGTAACTGACAGTAATGGTCTACCGGAGAAGAACGCACTCCATAGTTTCTGGGCGAATATATGGTCCAACACCATTAACCATAATGACAAAGCCAGCTGGATCGATACAGAGTGCAGGAATAATGAACATCTTCCGGAGATGCCCTATACGGACATTACTACAGAGGACGTCTCCAGAGCTTTACAGAGATCGCATAACTGGAAGGCACCTGGCATCGATAACATACAAAACTACTGGCTCAAACACTTTACATCAACACACAAGTACCTCGCTGAACAATTCACATTATTTATAAGAACACCAAACCTGACACCGAAGTTCCTAACGCAGGGTATCACATACATGAAATCTAAAAACAGTGATACAAAAAATCCTGCGAATTATAGGCCTATCACCTGCTTGCCTACAGTGTATAAGATTTTGACGTCCTGTCTGGCAGAAAAAATCAATGAGCATTGTCAGACTAACACCATACTGACAGAAGAACAAAAGGGATGTCGAAAGAGGTCACAAGGCTGCAAAGAGCAGCTTCTGATTGACTCCGTAGTACTGGAACAAGCGAAAGGGAGACAACGTAACCTGTACACAGCGTTTATTGATTACAAAAAGGCATTTGATTCGGTCCCGCACTCCTGGTTACGGAGAGTATTGGAGCTGTACAAAATACACCCAAGTATCGTGAACTTTCTTGGAACGATCATGTCCGATTGGCGAACGACCTTACATTTGATTATTGGTAATGAAAAAACAGCAAGCGACCTTATTCAAGTAAGACGCGGCATATTCCAAGGCGACTCATTGAGTCCATTATGGTTTTGTCTCGCAATGAATCCACTTTCTCGCCTGTTAAATGAAACCAAATACGGTTACAATGTAGGTACGCAAACGAATTCGCGCCATACCATCTCACATCTGATGTATATGGATGATATTAAGATCTATGCAGCTACTAAACATCAATTACAGCAGCTGCTGGGACTTTCCAACGAGGTTTCGCGAGACCTCTGTATGGAGTTCGGAATCGATAAATGTCGAACACAATGTCGTTCTGGAGGAAAACGAGATGCGGTCGCATTCGAACTCGAACCAGAGTCTGTTATGCAGCCCATGGACGAGGGAGAGTTGTACCGGTATCTCGGATTCAATCAGGACGAACGTATAGATCACAGCGCTGTAAAACAACACCTGATGCAGCAATACCTAACGCGTGTACGGAGATTACTGAACACCCACCTTGATGGAAAAAAAACCATCAAAGCAATTAACACCTACGCAGTTCCGGTGCTAACGTACTCATTTGGGGTAATTAAATGGACGCCTACGGACTTGACAAACATCGAGATCAAGACCCGCGTCCTTATGACCAAATACCGAATTCATCATCCCAAAGCAGCGATAGAACGATTGACGCTGCCAAGAGCCGAAGGGGGTCGGGGTCTTATAGACATAAGGAACACGCATAATAAACAGGTTCATAACTTGCGAGAATACTTTTACACCAAAACACACACATCACACTTACACAATGCAATAATCCAAGCCGACAAGGCATACACACCATTAAACCTCTCACACACAGAAATGCCAGATAGTTTTTGCCCATTGGTCACGAAGGAGGACAAAATCCAGCAATGGATGCGCAAGCCTCTACATGGGAGCCATCCACATGACCTTAACCAGAGTAACGTCGACAAAGCAGCGTCGCACGCCTGGTTGAGTCAAGGAAGTCTTTTCCCGGAGACTGAAGGATTCATGCTGGCTATACAAGATCAAGTAATTCATACAAAGAATTACTCAAAATACATACTTCGTGACTCGTCAATAACATCTGACTCATGCCGGAGATGCCATTCCAAACCCGAAACGATCCAACACATCACAGCTGCCTGTACTCAGCTAGCTCAGTCCGAATATAAACACCGTCACGACCAGGTTGGCAAAATTATATATCAGAAACTAGCGGTTAAGCACCACCTTATAACCGATAAAACCCCTTACTACAAGCTCACACCAAAAGTAGTAGCGGAGAATGACTCCTGTAGACTTTACTGGGATCGGTCGATTATTACAGATAAGACCATAAATCATAATCGACCAGATATCACCTTCGTAATGAAACAAACTAAGACCACCTATCTGATCGACATTCCGGTTCCGAATACACATAACTTACAAAAAACACACGCAGTTAAATTGGAGAAATACACTGACCTCGCAGCCGAAATAAAACAACAATGGCGAATGGAACATGTCCACATTGTTCCAATAGTACTCAGTGCCACCGGGGTCATTCCACACACACTACACAATAGCTTGAGCCTCTTGGGTCTCCCAAAATACACATATGTCACTATGCAAAAGGCAGTGATCATAAACACATGTCGTATAGTACGGAAGTTCCTCAGAAATACGAATCCGACTGCGATATGTGAAAGCACAAGATCTGCTTGTACTCCATCTGAGCCATCTACAGTGAGTGAACAACACAATGACACTCATCTTACAGACACACAACACACATACATAAACACACAATACGCTAACACAGAACCGCAAACACCTAACACACATACAGATCCAGATTCGTCTGATGGAGAGGGAGGATCGACCAACTGCCGCACTGTAACTGTTACCGCTCTGGTGCACAATCCACCCCAACTCAATAACACACAAGGTCCGTCAACCTCTGTACCATCTAAACGCGCAATTCCAGGAATACCCGATCTTAATGAGCAATTTGATGAACCAGAACACATTTACACCAAGAAACGAAAAATAGAACGACACATCCACACACATACACGAACACACATACAAACACAAACAATCCTTTCCCTTCCCTCTGTCCCTAATCCTACCTATTCTCTGAGGACACGAAAACGAACTAGGCATTCACAGCCGTCTGTCATTGAGCCAACATCTACGCTCCCACAAAAGTCTCGTCGTACGAACCAGTGTGCACCAAAATAGACGCATAACACCTCGTTTCAAGCAACAACAACAACAAAATAAGGAGTGATGTGACAAACCCGTTCGTGAATGTACTACGGTACTTTTACGGATTGGTTTGGCACATTACCCTTCCACAGAGCCTAATACCTTGCATAATGCCGGTATAGGTGAATGTTACCCAGTACTGTCCTACTGAGTAGTGAGCGCCAGGTTGGCGTAAAAATAATAATAATAATAATAATAATAATAATAATAATAATAATAATAATAATGTGAGGCATATAGTTGAGGAATGTGTAACCTTTGAGCCATTGCGCCAGAGGTTGCAGCTCCCCAATAATGTAGCCGAAGCACTTGCTTATGATGCAGTCTCTGAAAGAAAGATGCTTGAATTTCTCCGAAATTCGCATCTTCTTCAGAGACTTTAGGGGCATTACATCTCTGAATTTTATACAAGTCGTCTCTTGTTTCTCCCCCGACAGTTAATTTTATTTGAGGCAAAGTTTTTATCTTTATGTGTTCAAAAATTTCTTGTGAGTGTCTTAATTTATTTATTTATTAACCATACCCTGTTCCAGCTGGTCTGGCAGGGTACTTTTAGTGTTTCGTTATGCCACTAAGGGCCTTTTACACCCTTAGTGGTACTATTGTTATTTATACGTGTTGTTTTGTTGTTGTTATTGCTTTTTAACGATGTACTACCGAGGGCCTTTTACACCCGAGGTGGTACATCATTTGTTCTTCCATCTGTGATATTTTGTTATGCCGCTGTAGGCCTGTTGTTATGGCTCTACAGCGGTATTGTTTTAACTCCTTATTGCTTCACTGGTCGGCTTGTGGCCTCCCAGTGAAGCAATAAGTTCTGTCTGTGATATATTTTTATGATACTATTCTGTGATATTTTGTGTTGTTCTAGTCAGGTTCCTCCACTCCAGAGCCGTTTGCACCTCGGAGGGAGTTCCAGCGATGGCTTCCAGGCCTTGGTGACCGGACGCTTTGTCTAGTACTTATCGTACCGTCACCAAGGACTGTCCGCTCTTCTTAAGCCCTGGGATGGCAGGGCCCATCGATGGATTTTATTATGTGTATGTTTTGTCCCTTGTTTATCGCATTTATGTGTTCCTGTCTGTTTTGTGTATGTTTTTATCTTTGTCCGTTGTCTAGTGCATTTATGTGTCCCTGTCTTTATGTGTTGTTTTTATTTTTTCTACCGTTTTTGGCGGCGCATGCCCTTGGTTGGCGATGCCGCCGGGTGCTGCTGACCGCGCCATCCACCGGCAGCAGTACCCCAATTTTAATTAAAAAAAAAAAAAAATAATAATAATAATAATAATAATAATAATAATAATAATAATAATAATAATATTATGTTGTTGTTGTTGTTTCAAGCAACAACAACAACAATATAAGGAGTGATGTGACAAACCCGTCCGTGAATGTACTACGGTACTTTTACGGATTGGTTTGGCACATTACCCTTCCACAGAGCCTAATACCTTGCATAATGCCGGTATAGGTGAATGTTACCCAGTACTGTCCTACTGAGTAGTGAGCGCCAGGTTGGCGTAAAAATAATAATAATTATAATAATAATAATAATAATATACGCCCTGTGTGTGGGGGCTTCACTTTGCAGAATTTGCCCACAGTAAGTCCTGCTTGTCGTAAAAGGCGACTAAAAGGACAACCCATTAGGATGGAGAGTAATAAGAAAAAAAAGCCTCGGAAAAATGCCGCTGCCGGTGGAGCGACCGGGCGCATCAGGGTCACCACTGAATGATACAGTTTAGATGGGGAGCCCCACACAAAACGACACTCAACAACTTGTCGAGAATGAGCCTAACTACCATGAAACAGCAGTAAATGACACCCTACTGCAAGAGATCGAACTGGAATTTAACACAGCGAAGGGACGGACCCCACACATTGGTACTCGTTGCCTAAACAACACACCTCACGTAGATTGGCTGAGATCGTTGAGATATTAAATAACATAATACCGCTCAGTCCGAATATAAACACCGTTACGACCAGGTTGGCAAAATTTTATACCAGAAACTAGCGGTTAAGCACTACCTTATAACCGATAAAACCCCTTACTACAAGCTCACACCAAAAGTAGTAGCGGAGAATGACTCCTGTAGACTTTACTGGGATCGGTCGATTATTACAGATAAGACCATAAATCATAATCGACCAGATATCACCTTCGTAATGAAACAAACTAAGACCACCTATCTGATCGACATTGCGGTTCCGAATACACATAACTTACAAAAAACACACGCAGTTAAATTGGAGAAATACACTGACCTCGCAGCCGAAATAAAACAACAATGGCGAATGGAACATGTCCACATTGTTCCAATAGTACTCAGTGCCACCGGGGTCATTCCACACACACTACACAATAGCTTGAGCCTCTTGGGTCTCCCAAAGTACACATATGTCACTATGCAAAAGGCAGTGATCATAAACACATGTCGTATAGTACGGAAGTTCCTCAGTAATACGAATCCGACTGCGATATGTGAAAGCACAAGATCTGCTTGTACTCCATCTGAGCCATCTACAGTGAGTGAACAACACACTGACACTCATCTTACAGACACACAACACACATACATAAACACACAATACGCTAACACTGAAACACAAACACCTAACACACATACAGATCCAGATTCGTCTGATGGAGAGGGAGGATCGACCAACTGCCGCACTGTCACTGTTACCGCTCTGGTGCACAATCCTCCCCAACTCAATAACACACAAGGTCCGTCAACCTCTGTACCATCTAAACGCGCAATTCCAGGAACACCCGATCTTAATGAGCAACTTGATGAACCAGAACACATTTACACCAAGAAACGAAAAATAGAACGACACATCCACACACATACACGAACACACACACAAACACAAACAGTCCTTTCCCTTCCCTCTGTCCCTAATCCTACCTATTCTCTGAGGACACGAAAACGAACTAGGCATTCACAGCCGTCTGTCATTGAGCCAACATCTACGCTCCCACAAAAGTCTCGTCGTACGAACCAGTGTACACCAAAATAGACGCATAACACCTCGTTTCAAGCAACAACAACAACAATATAAGGAGTGATGTGACAAACCCGTCCGTGAATGTACTACGGTACTTTTACGGATTGGTTTGGCACATTACCCTTCCACAGAGCCTAATACCTTGCATAATGCCGGTATAGGTGAATGTTACCCAGTACTGTCCTACTGAGTAGTGAGCGCCAGGTTGGCGTAAAAGTCTATAATAATATTATTATGTTGTTGTTGTTGTTTCAAGCAACAACAACAACAATATAAGGAGTGATGTGACAAACCCGTCCGTGAATGTACTACGGTACTTTTACGGATTGGTTTGGCACATTACCCTTCCACAGAGCCTAATACCTTGCATAATGCCGGTATAGGTGAATGTTACCCAGTACTGTCCTACTGAGTAGTGAGCGCCAGGTTGGCGTAAAAGTATAATAATAATAATAATAATAATAGCTGGGCTAAAATCCAACCTTCACGTCCCCGTTCGTGCCCGGCTAGCAGGCTGACGAGGCTCTGGTATTTTTTCGACGAGGACGAACGTCGTATGACCGACAGAGATATCCACCGTATGAGAGAAACACCACCGTCTGATTGTGTAATAGCTTCTCGCCCGGATGTCTGGCAACAGTTCGTGTGTGTTTAGTATCCGTATGTGTGTGATTTTCAAAGCCGTGAGTCGTGTTCCGCCCAGTCGATTGGTGATATTTTTATGCTGTGATTTGTGGTAGTCTGATCTGTGATAGATTTCGTCCTGTGATATTATTGTTTTTACTCTTTATAGTGTACACTGGTTTGTGCACACTAGTGTTACACATCTGTGATATATATTTACTGTGGTACTTCTCGATCTTTGTCTTTGTTATTTCGACGGGTAGGAATGTGGTACTCGACGCACTCTTTCGCTGTATGAGTCGACGTCTAACCGAACAGCTTGAGCGAGCTCACCCAGTAAGTAGACGTCGTCGTCCCTCATATGGATGCGGTCCTGGGCGTCGATGTGGCCGCTTCCGCCCCGTCGGAATGGGGAAGACAGTCTTGGTCAGATTTTGTCTGTGATACTCTGTGGCATTGTCTTGTTCCCTGTAGCCCCGATTCGGACGAACGTCGCTGAGTCAAGTACCGGTCTCCCGTGTAAGTTGAACCCCGACGTCTGACTGAAAGGTTGTAAGTTACTCACTTAGTAAGCAGACGTCACTTGTTTCTTACACGGATGAGTTCCTATGAGTTGACGAAGCCGTTTCGGAATTGTCGGAGTTATGGGGACCAGGATCGTGTCACAGAGCAATTAATTCGACTGGAACTTATGTGATATTGCTGTTTTATTTTTTAATCAAAGTTTGCGTTGTTTGTTTTTGATCGCCTTGTGCTTGTTTTAACTTTTTTATCTTTTGTTATGCCACCAGAGAGCTCTTTACACCCCTGGTGGTACTTTTTAAATTCTTCTTGTTTCGTGTCGTCTTTTTTTGCATTGCTTATTTGTGAAATTGCTCCGCACCACTGAGTTTTGTGTCTGTACCAGTGGTGTGAAGAACGTAAATTTGCCCATTTGAGGACAGGACACTACATCTTATCGCCTAGTGCGTCATGTCCTGCCTTAACCGAGCGTTTCACTAGACCCTGGGATGGCAGGGTCTGCCCGTTATTTTGTTATAATTTTTGTGTTTGTCCGTTGTCTATTGCATTTATGTGTCCCTGTCTGTTCTGTGTATATTTTATTTCCACTGTTTATGGCGACGCATGCCCATAGAAGGCGATGTCGCCGGGTGCTGCTGACCGCGCCATCCACCGGCAGCGGTACCCCAATTTTAATAAAAAAAAAAAGAAATAATAATAATAATAACAATAATATTCTGTATTTAACAAATGTTTTTACAGGGAGCTGTATCTGTACAGTACATAGATTGAGAGTTAATTAGATATCATTAGATACAATAATTAAAAATATCAATTTATAATTGACTTAAATGTTATTAGTACACAGACCAGTGAACATATTATATATTATATTATATAGACTAATTATAAAAATGTGTACCTAATTGAGGCAACCAGTTACGACCAAGTTCCGACCTTAATAGTATTCCGTAATATAGTAATGGATTGTATCTGTAGTAACGTTTTCAAATAATTATTGTAAAAATATAATATTGATAATAAAATTTTACTTTTTTGAGAAGAAACTGCAAAATTGTGAAAGAAAAAAAAGTGGTATTCGCTTTATTTTCAAAATACGCACGCATACAAATTATTACCTGCAATAACCTAAGAACTCAAAATTTCCCTAATAGATGGCACAGCCACCTTCGAGCTTTGTAAATTCCAAGTTGCACTACTAGATGGCGTTGCTAGTCTGGATACTGGCGAGCCCTGTGCGTAAGTCTGAAAAATTGTCAATAGATGGCGCAGCCACCTTTGAGCTCCGTAAATTCCAAGTTTTCACTACTAGATGGCACTCGTAGTCTGGATACTAGCGATCCCTTAAGTTTGAAAAATTGTCAATAGACGGCGCCGAAAATATTTTCGATTGTCAGCTGACGTCGTTAGAAGGTATACTGATATTAATAGCGAAGATTTCTGTCTAATATGCAAAAATGAAGAAACAGGTTTTAATCTGTATGGCTACATAAAGAAATTCCCTAAGTGCGATAACTGACGTTGTCGCACTTAGGCGACAAGCAATAGTCAGTCAACACATGTCAGCTAAAAAACTGACTATTTTTCTGCTATAGAAGACCGTAGCACAATTTGATTCGAAATTTAAATGAAAAACATTAAAATTTTATTTTTGTAAAAAAATTTTTTTCGATTGCTGTGTTAAAAATTAATTATTGCGAACAATGGAATCCATTACTGCTGGTACTTTATTTGGAGACAGGGATTTAGTCCAACAAATGACGTCAAATTTTATGTCTGAATTAAACAATCTTGGTTCCAACAAACGATGGATTAAACTTTCTGGTATGGAGATTGGAAAAATATACAAAATAATAGGTGCAAGTCATCTACCATCAAAATTCGATTCATCGAAAACAGTTTTGGAACTAGAAATTGGATACATATCATTGCCGGCGAAATTCGACAATTTAAATAAGCAGATGTTCGCATTGCTGCAGAACAATCCACAATTCAAAACGCTGGATCTTCTTGAAATTTGTAAATCAAAAAAATCTTATTATTGTTTATATGTTAAAAAGTGATTATTATGTACCTATTTTTTTTAGCGAATTTCGAAAACTCGAAATTCAGCTATTACAGTAGGTGCCATGACGCAATCTGAGTCCGGGACTATGGCAGAAATCTGTTTTGAGGTCCCTAGAATACGAAAATGATATTCACTAAAATTTATATATATATATATATATATATATATATATATATATATATATATATATATATATATATATATATATATATATATATTTATGTGTTCCCACGATAACTCTCGAACGAAACGTCTAACGCTTATGAAATTTTGTGTGCGGACTGGATTCTGAATTGGCTTGGCTAAGTTCGTTAGCCAGACACGTCGGATGCCCAGAAGTAGGTTTTCTGGCCATTTTTTATCATTCGATCCTATCATAAGGCAGTTCAATTTTTACATCGTTGAAAAGGAAAAAAAAAATTATGAAGAAAATATTCTTATAATTTTCTTTCTATTTTAAGTATTTTTCGAGAAAATGTAAATTTTCACTTTTATTCTTTCTTTGTTAGTCTAATAAGTAATTTATATTTATATCTCAGTTCTTTATTAAGTATAAAAATATTTCACTTTTTTATTAAAGAATTTTGTGAGAACAAGTGAAAACTATTCACATATATGTGATATAACACACATACATGTATAGAGTTTTGTTTCTCATTTATTGCATTATAATTAGCATGGTTCTATCCCATGTTAAAAAATGTAAATTAAACAGATTTTCTAAGCTAATGTAATGAAGAATTTTTTTTTTTTTTTTATTGAATTTTTAAGTAAACAAGAAATTGAAGATTATGTTATGATATAATATTATTAAATATATGAAACAAAACAAAATATGTACAATGTACATATTATGTATGTACGGAAAAATATTTTGAATCGATTTTGAAAATTTTTCCACTAATAATTAATAATGTTAAAAAATTAAACCATTTCAAATGGATTTAAGGTATTTTATGTGAGGTCAAGGTTTTCGGGACCTAAAAAGGCCAGAAATTAATTAACCAATCGATTTTAAAAAATTTTTCACAGTTAGTAAGTTAAAGTATTTGAATTAATTAATTAAATGATGTCCGCAAGAAGCTTACGGACTGCCATAAGTTATATGAGATCCTTAGAACCCTTTTCTTACTGTTAGAGTACTAGACTTGTATGAGTTTCGCCAGGATTTACTGATCCCATAATTGTAAAAAATAAACTAAACGACCAATTTTAAAAATTTCTTCACTATTACAGAGCTAAACTATTTTAGATAGATTTAGAATACATTATGTAAGGTCCGCCAGGGTCCACAGGACCCAAAAGTGTCAAAAATAAACTAACTGACCGATTTTGAAAATTTTTTGACTGTTACAGAGCTAAACTATTTTAGATAAATATCGATTACGTTATGTAAGGTCCGCCTGGGTCCATAGGACCCAAAAGTGTCAAAAATAAACTGCCTGATCGATTTTGAAAATTTTTTCACTGTTACAGAGCTAAACTGTTTTAGATAAATATAGATTCCGTTATGTAAGGTCTGCCAGAGTCCATAGGATCCAGAAGTGTCAAAAATAAACTAACTGACCGATTTTGAAAATTTTTTCACTGTTACAGAGCTAAACTATTTTAGATAAATATAAATTACGTTATGTAAGGTCCACCAAGGTCCATAGAACCCAAAAGTGTCAAAAATAAACTAACTGACCGATTTTGAAAATTTTTTCACTGTTACAGAGCTAAACTATTTTAGATAAATATAGATTACGTTATGTAAGGTCTGCCAGGGTCCATGGGATCCAAAAGTGTCAAAAATAAACTAACCGACCGATTTTGAAAATTTTTTCACTGTTACAGAGCTAAACTATTTTAGATAAATATAGATTACGTTATGTAAGGTCTGCCAGGGTCCATGGGTCCAAAAGTGTCAAAAATAAACTAACCGACCGATTTTGAAAATTTTTTCACTGTTGGGGAACTAACTATTTTAGATAGACATACATTACGTTATTTAGGGTCCGCCAGGGTCCATGGGACCCAAAAGTGGTAAAAATAAACTAACCGACCGATTTTGAAAATTTTTTCACTCTTACAGAGCTAAACTATTTTAGATAAATATAGATTACGTTATGTAAAGTCTGCCAGGGTCCATCGGATCCAAAAGCGTCAAAAATAAACTAGCCGACCGATTTTGAAAATTTTTTCACTGTTGGGGAGCTAAGCTATTTTAGATACATATAGATTACGTTATGTAAGGTCTGAAGTGTCAGTAGGACCTAAAAGTGTCAAAAATAAAATAACTGACCGATTTTGAAACCTTTTTACTATTACCAAGGTAAACTATTTTAGATAGGTACAGGTTGTGTTATCTGAGATCCACAACTGTCCTGCGGATGCAAATGCGGCGTAGAATGCTACACAACGGGTTTTGAATATATATATATATATATATATATATATATATATATATATATATATATATATATATATATTACATAAAGTCCGCCTAGAATATACGGTCGAGCTGATTTTTTAATGAGGTCCACCGGGATCTTGCAGATCCGAAAACGCCAGTAATAAGCTATCGAACCGATGCTAAAAAATTTCTCACTGCTAGAGAACTAAATTATTTTAGATGGATACAACTATGCGGCACAAAATTCGTTCGGGTTCTTGGGTCCCCAAAAATACCAAAACTAATTACCCAACCGATTTTAAAAATTCTTTTACTCTTAGAAAGCTAAACTATTTTAAATAGGTACAGGTCTTAGATGAGATCCGCCAGTGCCCAAGATTTGGAAATTCGCTATGTTATGCAGATGCTGCGACAGGGGTATTTTTAATTATACTTAATAAAAAAAATTTAAAAAAAAAACATCTTTTGATTTACATCCATCCCTCGAAAATAAATCAAACTAATTTTTAATATTATACCTTAAACTTGATGTATATATAAAAATTCCATTTACAATTATGGCACATCAAATATACTCGTAAATTTTACAAAAATACATTCTTTTGATGATAATATTTAATATCACAATACATATTACTCAGCTAGACATCGCTGTTACATATAAATAAAATATTTAAATAAATATCTATGTATTTTTTAAATACCTTATAAATACCTATGACTACTATATGGCCAATCACGCGATATCGTGTGATAAATATAAGAACTTATTCATTTAACGTAAAATATTTGATCATCAACAATTAAATAAAAACGAATGTTTTAAAATATACAGTAATGTATTATTATTTCTCTTTAAGTATATATACAGTACTCTGTTAAAAGTAAGGGTTTCTACACCGTTAAAAATCATTTTTATTATAATTTTATTTATAAAATAAAATGTGTGCAACTATTAAAAATTTATAAAATTTAAGAAAATCACAAACTGACTACGCGATATTTCTGGTTAAATACTAAATCATGCAGTTAAGAATCATGTCTATGTATTTATTAACCAGTTTGCCAAAGTGATGATGAAAATGTTAATCTGGAATACGAAATTTTAATTTTTTTCGGGATTAAGTTGTATTCAATTAATTAACCCTTCCCCGCTCGACAGTTTTACATTATTACAGTTCTACGATACTTTATTTTTAACAAATCATTAGTACTCACACAATACAGAGCCATGTTTAAATTTTTTTCAATTCTAAAAAAGGAAATAACTAAATTTTATTTAAATTTCCACTATAACACATAAAAATTTTGAAAGTTAATGTAAACTAAAACAAAAAAGTCTATTTACAACAGCAAATAATAGGAAAAATGGTGCAATATTGCTAATACCTTTAAATACAACTCTATACACGTACTATAGAAATAATTTTATAGGATAGAGACAAAAATAAAGTGTTAAATAAAAATTTATGCTTTGTACAAATAGTGAAATGTTTTTAAACTATTTGTAGTTTAATTTTGTAAAAACATTTAAAAAATTATCAGTTACAAGACGTAAATACTAAAAAATTATTATATATAAATATTTGTAAGCAACGAATTGAAAATGTAATTTAACACCATCGTCGATAAATACGTATATAGGGTGGAAAGTAAATAACTCTCATCCTTTTAAAGAGCGACTCAAAACCCTCTGTAGACACTAAAACCATAGGAATATTTTTCGGAATTAGGTTGTATTCAGCTAATTTACCCTTTCCTGCTCGACAGTTTTACATCATTACTGTTCAAACGATACTTTATTTTTAACAAATCATTAATAATATGGGTAAATACTTATTGGTAAGAATTACATAGTTGCACATATGTTCTATTGCGTCAGAATCTCAGTAGAACAATGCAATTTAATTGCCTATATTCAGGGGCACGTAAGAACATTACATATATTGGGTAATTTTGAAAAATCGTGTGTATGAAAATGACAAATGGAGAGGGGTTTTATTACATCATCCGAACAATAAAGATATAATTAAAACGGTACAGTAATTGAAAAATTATTAAACTGAGGTGGCTGAGATTCGAACCCATGTACCTCGGATTATATCCATATTGTCCAGATGATGTAATAAAACCCTCTCTCCATTCGTTGTTTCTCATGTTAGAATTTCTTAAACACATTTTGCCAATATGACAACAATGCTAGCTAACAATATTCATCGCAGTGTGTACCCAGAAATGTAAGAATTTCCTAAACACATTTAAGTAACACCATTTTGAATAGTTCAAAAAATACACATTACATAGTTCGTTGTAAGAATAATCACTTCGACGATCTTTTTTAACGAATTACTAAAATTGTTTAAGGACTGTGGTATGTAAGAAATAATAACACTCACATAATTTTAAAATATTTTATTAAATAATTAACTTTGGTATACAGCTGTTGGAAAAATTACAAAGATTTTTTAACAATTTATTAAATGTTAAGAGTTTATTTTAACGCCTCCTATAGGGTCGTGAGTATAACCCTTTACCTGCAATTTTTTCATCACCATCGTCGGCGACTGTATTCTCGTCATCATCAACTTCTCTTTTGCTCGCAATAGCTTCGTTGTCGCTAGCAGATGTTTTTTCACCGCTGTCTTCGTCATCATTTGATATATACTTTAATACTGGCTCAATAATATCATGCTTTTCCAATTCCCTAGTAATTAATATAATTCGCCTCTCAATGTCACTTTTCTTTAAATTATCCTTTCCATTAAATTGCATATAGTTTTAACTATTTCTTCTCCAATTTGGGCCTGAGTCACTAAACTTCTTAGTTCATCTACTAAATGGTTCGGATCATCAAAATATTCCTCTTCATCAACAGGTTTCGAACGATTATAAAGGTTAGCGTTTTCATCATCATATTTGAGACCTTTAGCTTCCTCATTTATTGAATTAGATGTTGAAGGTTGTTCCTTTTCTTCTGAATTTTTATCTTCTTGTGTTTCATCCTTTGCGTATGCGTTCTGAAGCTCTTTCATCATTAATATGTCTAGAGCAGTTTGCAAGAGACCAGTTAATTTTGGAGTAAAACTTGTATTCAAGTATTCAAGTTTCTTTTAGATAGATCTGTGCCATCTTTGTGTTTATTGGTGCTTTATCTTCCTTTTCTTCAGTGTCATTTCTTGCTTCAAAGCTATAATCGGTTTCACTATCATCATCTTCATCATTAGATTTTGACGATTCACTTTGTATTAAAAGTTTCCTGTTCTCCGCACTGTTCATGTGTGTCCCATTATTTACCGACTGATTAGTGACATATTCAAACTGATTATTTGCGATCTGCTCATTATTGTTTGTTTGATGTTCCTGAGCATTTGAACGCGTATGTACTATTTTTTTCATATGACGTAAAAGAGAACCTCTCCGGGATGGGTATAATACTGTATTTAATCTTCAGATTATTACAGGTGGTTGGTACCTACATGTCATACAGAAATAAATATTTGTCAATTAATACATTAGACAAATATAATATAAATTACATCACAAAACAATTTCAGTTTTTAGAATTCCATTTACATGGCTGTCAATATAATTTAGGTTAGGTGAATTAGCTATGAAATAGAAATAAAATTAATATAATGCAGACATAATTATTCACATAGTGCAAAACTTCTTAGTTTTAATGCATTTACTATAAAATAATAGATATCATTGATTTTTTCTATACTTAACGTATCTAATAGCACTGCTGTAATGTTCACTGTATTAGCGCCGTTAATATGTTTCGCTATATATTGGTTTCTGATGGGATTTAAAATTGGGCATCTATACAAGAAATGTTCCATTGTTTCATTCTCTTTTAAATTGTAAGCCATGCATTCAAATTTTGCATTCCATTTATAGATTACTCCTCTCGTACAGATTCTAATGTGTTCTTTGTTCATAACGCGTAATTGACAAATAACCCTTTTTTTGTCGATAGCTATATTTAGTGACAAATAATCAGGAATCATTGAGAGATTGAAATACTTATAAGTTAAATTATAGCTTGTTTCTAATATTCTATTTTCATCTCTTACGGCAATTTTATTCGCATAGCTTTCGGGTATTAAATTTTTTTAGTTCTTTAACTATTTGTGAATTTTGATTTTCCCACACATGATTAAATCCTAACTCATTCAGCATTTTTTTAATTTGAGTTACCCAATTTAATTTGCCAATGTTATCCGGAATTTTATCTAACTCTAGCATTCGTAAATAGCTTATTTTCACCAGTTTTGTATTTGGAGTTGTAAGTAGTTTTATCCACCAATTTAAAATTTGTTTTATTGCCTGTGAACCTAGGTGTGATCTTTGAGTTTCTGATCTTATCAGGTAATGTGGTGTGTTTCGCGGTAGATTCAAAAGAGTTTTAAAAATGTGCTCTGTACTTTATCTAAATCTTCCAGATATTTTAGGCTCTATATTTCGGCTCCGTATAACAGAGTTGTTACAACTATCGTATCTAGCAACCTCAATTTTGTGTCCCAAGATGACGACTGAAATCTAATTAAGGTATCTCGCACCCTACCAGTTGCTGAATTAGCCTTTTTAATGGAATTATTTAAAGCCTCTGTAAGTAAGCTTGTACTTGTGAACGGAATTCCTAAATATACAAATCTATTTACTATTTCTATTTATTGGTTTTCAATATAAAATTTATTTAAGTTAACTGCAATTTTCCCCTTCTTCCTAAATACTAGTATTCTTCCTAAATACTAAAATTTTTTTTATTAAGTATAGTTTAAAAAAAAATACGTACACAATAATCACTTTTTAACATGTAAACAATAATAAGATTTTTTTAATTTACAAATTTCAAGAAGATCCAACGTTTTGAATTGCGATTTCAAGAAGATCCAATGTTTTGAATTCCAATTTATGTATGAGTTAGTCCAATTAGTCCATTATTTATGATACCCAGTTGTGGATTGTTCTGCAGTCACGCGAACATCTGCTCATTTGAATCTCGCCGGCAATGATATGTATCCAATTTCTAATTCCAAAACTGTCTTCATTTTCGATTAATCGAATTTTGATGGTAGCTGACTTGCACCCATTATTTTATATATTTTTCCAATCTCCATATCAGAAAGTTTAATCCACCGTTTGATGAAATCAAGATTGTTTAATTTAGACGTAAAATTTGACGTTATTTTTTGCACTAAGTCCCTGTCTCCAAATAAAGCACCAGCAGTAATGGATTCCGTTGTTCGCAATAATTAATTTTTAACACAACAATTAACAAAAAAAAATTTTTACAACAATAAGATATTAATGTTTTTCATTAAAATTTCGAATTAAATTGTGCTACGGTCTTTTATAGCAGAAAAATAGTTTTTAGCTGACGTGTGTTGACTGACTATTGCTTGTCGCCTAAGTGCGACAACATCAGTTATCGCACTTAGGTAATTTCTTTATGTAGCCATACAGGTTAAAACCTGTCGCTTCATTTTTGCATATTAGACCGAAATCTTCGCTTTTAATATCAGTGTACCTTCTAATGACGTCAGCTGACAATCGAAAAGAATTTTCGGCGCCTCCACTGACAATTTTTCAAAATTACGCACAGGGATCGCTAGTATCCAGACTACAAGCGCCATCTAGTAGTGAAAACTTGGTATTTACAGAGCTCAAAGGTGGATACGTCATCTATTGACAATTTTTCAAACTTACGCACAGGGATCGCCAGTATCCAGACTAGCAACGCCATCTAGTAATGTAACAGCTCGAAGGTGGCTGCGCCATCTATTAGGGAAATTTTTAGTTCTTAGGTTAAACTAAGTTCGCTTAGCTCCCGTTAGGTTAGACAAAATATCCTTAGGTTCAGTTAGGATAGACAAATTTTCATTGGGTTCCGTTAGGTTAGACAAAGTTTCGTTGGGTTTCGTTAGGTTAGATCAAGTTCCGTTAGGAGTCGTTAGGTTAGACAAAATTTCTTTAGGTTCGGTTAGGTTAGACAAAATTTGCATTCACATTACTCCACCCACAGACAGAGGTTTCTAGAACAGCCCCGACAGTTTTCCACCATCCGAGGTTGTTCAAAAAATCGGATGGTGGGATGGTGGGCCCCAAATGCCCATATTGCTACTACTAGTTACCATTGCACCAAGTCTCAAAAGTCAATATTTCGTAAAGGGCCCCATACATGATGAGATTTGTATCGATACCCGGTATCGATAAGATAGCGATACATGTATCTGAGATTTGTATCAAGTTTATTTAGCACACACACGTTGCAACTGAATTGTGACAGCTCAGTACAGATAAAGAATTTTGTTAATAAAGATATGTCAGATCTACGTCCTGTGCTATTAGAAACTGCAATTGCAGTGTCAGAGTGCTTAAAAGATCAAAAAAAGAAAAAAAAGAATATGGACGAAGTGATTGTTAAAAGATAGATATAAGCAGGGCTGGGAAAAATGGTTCATAGAAACCATTTAAAGTAGAAAATGGAAAATGGTTTCCAAAAATGCATTTAAAATACAAAATGGAAAATAGCTTTGCTGAACATATTTAAAATTGAAAATGGAAAATAGTTATTTAAAATGAATTCTAAAATGCAAAATGCTTTTTTTATTTTAAATTTATTCTATTAATTTTTTATCATTATTTGTATTAATTAAAAAAAAAAGTTAATAAAATATCAAACGTACTGAAATTAAATACATAAAGGCAGTCTTTTGAGAAAATTTTGTAAAGTTTGCATGATATGAAAACGAGACTTAACTCTTCAAATATTGTTACTTAAAAATATTGTAAAATTTAATTCGGCCTTGACGTATTCAAACCTTGACGATGCTACGACTGCAACTTCTAAATAAAATCATGAAAATCATCTACTCGAAATACAAAAACACTTCCTATCGACGTGTCTTAAAGATAGTAGTACACGTCTTGAGTCAGAAAAGTTTTAAGAGAACTGTAACTCTAATAACAAATTTAACTCAAGTGACATTGCAACTCGAGTTATAAAAAATTTGAGGCAATTAAATGAACTTACATTTAACTTACAATTTGTTAGACTTCAATTCGTTCAATTCAAATTCTATAATTAATATAATTAATATTGTATACACATAAATTTGAGTATATATGCATTTTCATTTTAAATGTAAAATGGATTCAAATTTCCATTTTAAATACAAAATGGAAAATGGTTTGATCGAACTAATTTAAAATAGAAAATGCAAAATGCCATTTTGTATTTTAAATACATATTTAAAATGAAATCATTTTAAATGGTTCCCAGCCCTGGATATAAGTATACTATTTTAGCCAAAGATTTTAAATATATAAGCCAAAAGACCTGAGAAATTATTTGCAAATGGACGAAACACTTCCAAAAGTTATTAGAAATGGTAGAGTGTAGCATTAACGTAGTTATCTATTACAAACATCTTTACATTTTGAATCCCATAAACATGAGTATAACTTATACATATATTAATAAAATCTTCCCAAAAATCTCTATCTGCAGACATGATTATTCAAATAAATATCAATTTATTTACTTTATTAACTGTCAAAATAAAAATGCAACCATAGTTACCACGATACTTGAGACAAGCACGATACCAGCTGATACTTGCTGATACTGATACAGTGATACCGAGACAGTCACATACACGACGAGATCTGTATCGTGATACTGATACCTGGCTGCCATTTTAATCAATGTAGTAACGAAAAATTAAATGATTATTGCGTTTTCCATCGGAAATTAAAATTACTAAATAGATTAAATTATCATATAAAAACGATATCTAAATACAATAAGGAATACATAAATTTTTCCAGTGCTATCAAAATCCCATGAATTCTTATCAAATTTTCCAATTCATTGTCACATCGTGAACACATAATTACATATTGACCTTTGTGAAGGCACATACACACATCGTGACAAGAAATTATCACTTTTACAGCTGCATTCAAAAGTATGCAAACTGTAATTTCACATAATTTTTTATTTTTTGGTAGGTTTTATTTTATTTTTTAGTTTTTACATAATTTACTTAGATTATTTTATTTTTTAGTGGTTTTTTGCTAATAAAAGTATGATTTTTATGATACGCTTTTCAAAAACTCACTAGCGTAAATTATTTTAGGAATGAGATGCGAATAATAAGATCGATTTTTTCTTTTTAAATTTTTTATTAAGTATAGTTAAAAAAGTACGTATTAAAATTTATTAATATACGAAATACAAAAATATAAATATTCAAATTGACGTTCACGGTCCACGGTTTATTATTCCCAATTGCGGATTGTTCTGTAGCCACGCGAGCATCTGTTCGTTGAGATTATTAAATCTTGCTGGCAAAGATATGTAGTCGATTCCCAATTCTAAAACTGTCTTCATTCTCGTTGAATCGAATTTTGATCGTAATTGTTTCACTCCCATTATTTTATAAATTTTTCCAGTCTCCATATCCGCAAGTTTGGCAATAACAAGACTGTCCAATTCAGCCATAAAATTTAATCCCATTCCTTCCAATAAATTTTTGTTTTCAAATGAGGCTTCATTAGTGAATTAAATTTTTTCAAAAATTAGTTTATCGGCTTTCTTGTATCATAGAAACATTTTTGATGATGTCTTGTAACAAGGTACGTTGATTTACCTTTGTGTATATTCATCAAAAACGTTTCTATGATATAAAAAGCTGCATTTTCAAGTCTTTCGTACATGATATCTCGTAAACTCGAAAAAAAAGTTTAAAACAAAATTTGTAGAGAATTGTACGCTCTATAATTTTCATAATAACTTTAACCAACGTAGCACTAATCATGTAAAAAAAGTTTCGAATAAAAAGTTAGGAAATTCAATTTTTTATGAAAAATGTTCCTTGTACTTTTCTTGTGGGCCCAGCCGTTCATGAGATATTTGGAAAAACACGTTTTTCAAGATGGCGGCTTTAGCACAACCTCTAGGATGACGCCATTTTAGTTTTACACTTCCTATAGGTATACAAATCAATTGCAAAAAAAAATTGGATCTGTGCTAAAAATGTTTTGCGATCCGCCATTTTGAACCAGACTTACTAGGCTAATATATTTATTGCATAGGAAACTATGCTATGCAAAATTTAAATATAGTAATTTTAATAATAAAATATGGTTTTTGGGATAGTGTAATAATTTTAACAAATTTTCAAGCCTGAGTTCCCAAATAATTTAATTACTAATTTATCCAAGGAGATGAAGGATTAGAAATGCTTGTTAAAATTTTAATAATAATTGATGCAATAGCCGTAGTTGACTGTATTCAAAATTTTCTTTAAATATTTAAATAAAAATAAGTTTATGTACCTATGCACATACTATTTCTAAATATCTTTATAACATATTATAGTCTTATTCTTAAATCTTTATAACTGAAGAGTGAATATAATTGAGAGCATTAAAGGTGAAATCCGTATGTAGATAGTATTCTGTAAGATAAACAATTTCATATTAGTCGAATATAAAATTCATTTATTTCAGGATAATTAACTATGTAGTTCTTTTTAGGTGAATTATATGGCAGAATTAATTCGTGAGCAGGCTAAAATGTATTTAAGTGATATACATTGGATGGAAGAGAATACACAATATGAAGCAATTGAAAAACTTAACAACATGAAGATAATCGTTGGAAATTTTAATGAAACAAATAATTTAGAAATAATCAAAGACATGTATTCTCAACTTTTTATTACGGAGTTGGATCATTTTAGTAATGTTCTTATGTTAACTCAGTTAAAGACAAATGCCTACCTTTCCAACTGGAATAAACAGGTTCCTAAAATTAGGTTAATATATATATATATATATTTTTTTTTATATTTTATGTTCCTGATGCAAGAGGAAAATAGAATTGGTGATGTTTTATGAATGGGATATGTAAAGTAGATGGAGAACGGTATGCCGACGCGCCATTCACGTAGATGGTGAATTTAGCGAATTTCTCATAGTGGCAAGTTTTAATAATAAATAATTGTAATGTTGTCTTTTTCGAACAATTCAGTTGTGTGACGTAATTATGACGTAAATGGCGAATTGCGCAAAAAAAGCTTATTTTGGTCTCAAATACAGCGTACCTTTCTTTATCTACGTTGAGGATATGAGAGATTTTAAAAGGACATGAAAGAGCTGATCCAGTTTTTTCACTATGCGCGTACCGAGCATAAAAGCTGGCTAACAATCAATTTTAGAACATGTAAGTGGGGCAAGATATAGCCTGTGTATAGTCTGTGTAAGTGGGATAGGATTAAAAACAAATTACAGACATCTTGTTAAAAATTGTAGTTAGCACGATTTCATAAGTGCAGGGCATAGGATAAATTGTACTCGTATTGGTACTTGAAGTATGCCTAGTGATATTTTATGCATAACTAGCGACTTGGATATTTAGTAAAATTTTTATCTACAAAAAATCATGAACAACTACAGACCTAAGAACATATTATACAGGCTGTTCCGTTTGGATGTATACATACGGATTACATGTTAATTGATAACACTGAATACCCATAAGGAAAAAATTATGTCACAAGGGTGCTTTGAATAAAATTATAATGCCAAAAATTTAATATTATTCATACTGTTACTATCGCTTCAACAACAATAATGCAGTAAAATAACAAAATGAATGTCGCAATTTTTAAGCAATTCACATTTTCACATAATAAATATTTGTGTCATTTTCTATAAATTCAAAATGCATTTTTTTATTATCTCGGAAATAAATATTAAAATAATAAAAATACCGTAAGAATATTTCTGTTGAAGAAATAGTGCAGATAATTTGGTGGGAAAAATTATTTTATATAAGAAAATTACCAAAAATATAAATATGTTTATCCAAAGCACTCTTGTAACATAACTTTTTTCTTATGAGAATCTAATGTTATCAGTTAACGTGTAAATCGTATGTATACATCTGAATGGGACATCCCGTATAATATATTCTATAGGTTGACTGTACCAATGTATAAATGAAGCACCCACATACGCTCAAGATACAATCAGATAATATTTTATAATATTGTGATCAATGCAATAACCTTGGTATCCGTAGTAACGTTTTCAAATTTAAATTTAACTTTTTTGAGGAAAAATTGGAAAATACGTACGTATACAAATTATTTCCTGTTTACTTTACAAAATATAGTCCTGTTTACTGAAAAATAGACAAAATATTAGGTATATTCCTTATATCTGATTTGTTTCATCCCGTTATCTGCTTCAAGGAAACTGCTTATGAACTGGCTTGCGCTTTGTCTAGTAATATAGTGTTCGTTGGTGTATGTGTTCAAAAGTTCAAAATCTTATGACATTTACTTAAAACTTAAATTTGGTAAAATATAGTTACATATTGTCTTCGTTTAATAGAGGATTTGGAAATTACTGCTACAATCACAGGAACTATTCTAAGAAAAACTTATTAATTATTATTTCAAGGTTTCAAAATTTTTGAAAATTATTCATTTTTATAAGTTTGTTAAGTTCAAGTGTCAGTAAGTTTGATATTGACAGTTTTAGTAAGTTTGATATTTATTGTAACGAATACGTCTTTCGGCTATTGACAGAATACATACCCAATATTCTGTTGCCACCCTGTTACTACATATAGAGCTCAGTAATAACTGCTGTGAAAATTGGGTATTTGACAAATTTCGAAAGAGGGTTTTAAAATATTTCAAATGACCCAGTAATTGATTTTTGTATAAAAAAACCGATTTAAAGGAAAAGAAAGTATTTTTTTTTTTATTCAATTGAATTTTGGTGCGAAAACACTTGGTCACGTGTCAGTGACGTAACATCACGAACTAATTAGCTTTCTATATTATGTAATTATATAGTAGGTATAGTAAGTATGAGGAGTTTATTTTCAAACAGCAATTTCTAAGAAAAAACTGATTTTGAGATTAATATAGAGTTATAAACTTGATTTAGAAAGTCAGTATTCTAAACGAAAATTTTTTCCCAAAACCAATTACAAAGTATCGAAAAAGGACATCAAATTTTAAGTTTATTTTCAAAATAAAAAAAAAAAATCTGAATAAAAATTAATTTTAGAAATTGCGTTTTGAAAACAATTTTTTAAACTGAAATATTTTTAATTCCTTGAATTAATAATGATCGTTAATTTGAAATTTTTAACGGACAAAAATGTACCTCAGCAAAGAACAAAAAAAATTGGAACTGAAAACCCAACAGAAAATATTACGTTTTAAAGCTTTTGACTTATTTTTTGTTGCACAGTCACAATAGCATCATGGATAATCTGAGTAGCGTGTTACAACTACTAGTGTCGGAAAAAAATACCGGAAACAAAAAGTGCTGCAAGCCAAAGGGAAAAAGAAAAATACATAAATCTAAATTACTTAATGCTATTCCATATTTTAAATAATAAAGCAAAAATTTTACTTAGCAAAAAAATCACGTTTATTTTTTCATTGTGACAATTGTTTCAAGCTCAAAAGCCAATTTTCAAACAAAGTAAGATAATATTAATAGATTTGAGCGTTACTTTATAGTATTCCATATTTGTAAATAATAAACAAATAGGTACTTCACAAAGTACGACTACTACTTTTGAAATTGTGACAACATTGTTATTCACTGGTAAAAAATCCGTAAAATTGTTGCTGGTGATAGAAGATCTCATTTTACTCGAAAATTACATTTTGTTAGAAATTGTTTTTTGAAAATAAGCTCCACCTTCATTAACACTATGAGGCCCGAGCACTTTCACAGCAAACTTCCCCGGAAGCCGGCAATATTTGAAAAAAAAATTTATATAAACAAATACATAAAATAAAATGATTCAAACACTGAATAGATTCAATACCGTTCAACATTTACATATATGTGTAAAACTGTAAACGTACAGTCATAAACGCACACATAAACGTGATATGTACATACTACATAATTATACAATGACTACATTCAAATCAATTTTATTTAAAAACATAAATTATATTTTTTATGCATTTTTTGTTTATCTTAAAATGTTTTATATTTTATACGTACATAGAAACCAAATGAGTAGTGTGTGTTGGTATGTATTTGTGTGGGTATGTATGTGTTGGTATGTATGTATCGCACACATAATACGTAACCAACTTACTAATCAATTAATCATTGATCGCGGTCGGCCTCTGGGGATGTTTTGTTTGGTTTCGGATGCCGAAGCCATGGGACTGAAAGTGTTAATGTCATATCCATGGCATTAAATAATTTTATATATATTTTCTGTTGATTTGTCACTAATTACATATTGCCTGATTTTTAATTTAATAAAAATGGAATAATTGATTCGTTTGTGCTAACAAACCTCTTTGTTTCGAATCCCAAATTTTGTTCAGCAAAATTTAAAAATGTAAAAACAAAAATGTGAGTATCTTTTTTATAAGTATCTTTTTGCAATATTAAATGCCTTCATGATGTGATGTCACATGCCCAAATAAATCTTTTTAACCATTTCACCCGCTAATTCCAAATTCGTAATTTTTATTTAGAAAAATAAAATATTTATATTTTTTTTTTAAATTAATATCAATGGTTAATCATTATCACTGAATCATGCGCTATGTTATTCACTATATTTTACTATCAATTGCAACATCAGTCAAATACCCAATCTGCTGTTGTTTAACAACAAAATATTTCTGTAATTTTCTATTTCATTCTTATTTCCTTTCTTATGTAATAGCCAGAGTCGTATGTGTGAACAGTTTTATATCAGATTTTCTTCAAATAAGATTTTTTTATACAAATTTAATAGTTTCATAATTGAATACGAATCAGAAAATTTTTAAGAAAGTAGGAGTGTTTGGGGACTTGAAAGCCAGCACCAGGGTGTCAGTACGTATATAGTACCCTAGCGATATGTATAGTACTAGGTGGTGTTGGTAGTACATTCTAGCTAACGGGTGATTGCAGTTTCGTCCATTTTAATCCGACTATAAAATAATAAACCTTTTTTCGTTCGGAAACTTATATTTTATGGATACATTTTCGTCCGGGCGCATTACAGGTAAATAACTATTTATTGCTGGAAATACCCAAATTTATTCAAATTAAAGATATTTATATCTATAATATAACAAGAGACATATTTTAAATATAGTATGTGTTACTATAATATTTTCCATTTTCAAATAATTTCAGGGCCAATAAACTTAATTACGGTCTTTTTCAGACGAAACTGTATGTGCCCTAGCTAACATGCTGAATGACCTTGGACGCAAGATGTGACAGTAGGTTATTACATCCTGTTTTCCTATATCCTATTTTTTCATTTTTATAAACTGAAATTAATTAAAAATATGATTTTACATATTTACCCATTTTTTACTTTAAATTACTCCCGATGCGATGGTAAATTTCACTCAAAATGATTCGACAGCCGGTTCTGTGAAATTGACTCACCGAAAGTTTAAACTTTAAAATTTTTAGCATGCCTATTGGCGATGATACGATTCCCTAGCGACAAGTCGCGGAACTAACATATGACAGATAATTTTCATGTAGTTGAATTTTCTAATAGCAATTTAATAAAGTTTTCACGTAAATTGTGCGTATAATTACGTGATTTAAAGTATTGAGATGAACATTAGTAAACACAAAGGAAAATGGAGTACCTACTGCTGTGTTCCACAGTGTAGGAACTACAAAAGGGAAGGACTGAATTTTCGTCGTTTTCCTACCAGTGTCAAACTTAAAAAACATTGTGAAACTATTCTTAAAATGAAAATTTCATCAGTGTTTATGCGTGTTTGCTCAGAACATTTTGAGGTGTCAATGAGCGATATTCTAAAGGATGCTCATGCTCATGCTCATGCTCATACTCATGGTCATGCCCATGCTCATGCTCATGCTCATGCTCATACTCATACTCATACTCTACTTGCTCATACTTACTTTGCTTCATTTGCTTACAGTAATTTTCGTATACCTTTTCCAACAATTTTTGGGATGACTTTTCGAGAGGGTGTTATTAGTGACTATAAACTTTCAAGATGTTAAATTATTTTATTGCTTACAACAAATACTACCCTATGTTCACTCCAATTGTATTTAAATTTGTTACCTGTTTCACAAGCAACGGTTTCTTTTTGCATTCATACAGATAAGTAGGTAACATGCTGCGAACAATACTGCTGATTATTGCCGTTATATATTGGGTGTCCCGGCTGGATGTATACATACGATTTACATGCTAATTTTTAACATTAGATTCCCATAAGGAAAAAGTACCCCACTCGACCTAGCCCCCCTCCTTTTAGAATTGAAAAAACAAATAGCGTATAATTAGGAGCTATTTATGAGCTTGCGTATTCCGTGGTTTAAAAATTTTTAGCTCGACACACTGAGCAAGAAATTAATATTTTTAGTGGGGGGCGGGGCTGAGTCGAGTTCGACTCAGCACCACCAACGCTTAAAAATAAAAACTTCAACCCAATTTTTCCAGTAGAATTAGGAGCTATTTATGAGTTTTTGGACAAGTATAATTTCAATTTTTGAGCTCTCCCCGTAGTCGTCAAACTACCCTTAATTGATGAATTTGAGAAAGAATCAGATACTTATGAAAAATAAAAAATAGATTATGTTTTAAAAATAAAATGGAGATTATGTTTAAGAATAAAGCTCTAAATTCACGCATTCTAATTATTCAGTCGCAACCCCTTATAAAAACCACCCCGCATCTCCTTGATATAAAAAAGAATGCTATAAAATTAAAGTGAAAAAAATAAACTAAATTTTACGATTAAATATTGCTTACGATTTATCAGCTCATAAAATACGGGAATTTCAATTATTAAGTTGCAATTCCTTTACAAAGAAACCATTTTGGATATAAGAGAGATTTATACTTTGAACTGGGACTTTACAATTAATTCTTTTATTTTATTCTTTATTCTACAATGTCTATTACTTATAATTTATTTTATTATTATACATATGAAATTTTTTAATTTTGGGTATGGTTAATCATCCCTCTCCACCGGGCCATCTCCACGATTGAAAATAAAGTTACGAAAACCTTACGTACAACAGTCCAGCATCAGAAACACCTCCAGTGTGTTAATAGTAAAAATGAGTTTATGAAAACTAGTAAGTAATTTAAGGAGGTGACTCGCCCGTCTCTCCAATGTTGCTTAAACTAAATTTCGAATTCGAGAATTTTATTCCTACGTTACATTAATTGTCTTAAACTATTTCTTGAGAACTAAGAAGTTCTTGAATTATTCAAACAAAACGATTATGTCGACACTGTCACCCCCTAATTAACTACTCTTAGACTTAATATTAGGAAATTGAGCAAAAACCGGTCAATTAGATTTTTTAACGTAGATTTGAAATCTTTAAATAAAATATTTTATTATTTATCCTCTTTCTTCAAAATTAACCCTCAACCACCCCTGTTAATGTAATTTGAACAAATTGCCTATCAATAGATAGCTTTTTAAAAAAGAGCATTATCGCCAATTTAAACTATATTATAAAATAAATTAGGGCCATATCAGACAAGCTATAATAAAGCCCTAATATGGAAATAAATTCAAAACTAGATCAGTTCAACGGCACTGACTTTTTAAACTTACTCCATTGTTATAGGTACTTTCGAGCTACCGGTTTATGTATGTAATTTATAGTAAATTGTGAAATTTCTTATAGCAAATCCTATTTTGTTCTCTCATATCATAGTAAGTACAGAATTACAATATTCAATTCAAGCGACAGCATCAACTGGTAATTCATTTCTTTACTTCCTTTTCTATTTTCTTCCATACAGTTCTCTGCTAATTTCTTTTTGAAGGATCTAAGAAGGTAAATTTCTACTTTAAATATTCAGGATACTTTCTTGCCTTCTTCAGAAATACTAGAAAATCCTAAACAGATGACTACTCGCCTGAAAGACTAGTTCGTATTCGTAATTAAAACGACATTTCATATCACATTACTTAATGTTGTTTTAGCGTTAATATAATATGTATATTACGTATTGTTTAAGTATGGATAATTACAGCCAAAAGTATTAAGCACCCCCATAAAACACGTGTAACTCAAAATTAATTTAAAAAAGACTTATCTGTTTAATAACAATAGTAAAAGTTATTTTTAAACAATAGATAAAGGATTTCAAGGTACTATATAACACCTGGTCCACAAAACGTGAAATATGAAGTTTTTTGAGAAATAATGTAATTTATTTGTTAGTCTTTTATTGACTTTCGGAATAACAAGAAGCTGCTGAGTGTTGTTTGTGTAGTAGAGACAGTTTGTAATACGAATACTAAAAGTTGCAATACTAAAAGTTAATTTTAAACAATAGATAAATGATTTTAAGGTATCATAAAACACCTGGTCTACAAAACGTGAAATATGAAGTTTTTTGAGAAATAATGTAATTTATTTATTAGTCTTTTACTAACTTTCGGGATAACAAGAAGCTGCTGAGTGTTGTTTATTTGTGTAGTAGAGACAGTTTGTAATACGAAATGTCGAAACAATGAGAACTTAACGCAGAAACACGAATAATAATCCAGATGGAGACTGGCTCTCACCCAAACAAAATAAGAACGGGCAGAATACGCATTACTATTGACCGCCACGTTAGAAAATTTATCCGTGACTCACTTAAGGACCGCAAAAAAACTTCTTTTGAGCTCACTGCAGCTTTATCGGAGGACATTGGGAAACCAATTAGTTCTCGAACTGTAAGAGGAAGACTCACAGAAGCAGGTTTAAAAAGCCGCAAAGCCAGGAAGAAACCTTGGCTCTCCGACAACAACAAGAAAAATCGTTTAGAATAGGCTCTAAGACACCAACATTCTTCTGAAGAAGATTGGTCCAATGTGGTATGGTCCGGCGAATCTAATCGTATTGTTTAATGCGATGGTATAAAATTTAACTCACCTTAAAATTAGATTCGTCAAATTATACCATATTGGACCAATCTTCTTCAAAAAAATGCTGGTGTCTTAGAGCCCATTCCACACGATTCTTCTTGTTGTTGTCGGAGAGCCAAGGCTTCTTCCTGGCTTTGCGGCTTTTTAAGCCTGCTTCTGTGATCCTTCTTCTTACAGTTCGAGAACTAATTGGTTTCCCATTGTCCTTCGATGAAGCTGCAGCGAGCTCAAAAGAAGTTTTTTTGCGGTTCTTAAGTGAGTCCCGGATAAGTTTTCTATCGTGGCGGTCAGTAGTAATGCGTATTCTGCCCGTTCTTATTTTGTTTGGGTGAGAGCCAGTCTCCATCTGGATTATTATTCGTGTTTCTGCGTTAAGTTCTCATTGTTTCGACATTTCGTATTACAAACTGTCTCTACTACACAAATAAACAACACTCAGCAGCTTCTTGTTATCCCGAAAGTTAGTAAAAGACTAATAAATAAATTACATTATTTCTCAAAAAACTTCATATTTCACGTTTTGTAGACCAGGTGTTTTATGATACCTTAAAATCATTTATCTATTGTTTAAAATTAACTTTTAGTATTGCCTTTCATTCTATTATTAAACATATAAGTCATTTTTAAATTAATTTTTGAGTTACACGTGTTTTATTGGGGGTGCTTAATACTTTTGGCCAAGGCTGTATAATATTATAATAATATATATTTGTTTGTTTCAGCATAGAAATAGATTCAACAACTGTAAATGCTTTTAATTATCATAATACAATATGTAAGTATTATAAATTGTTAAATATTTTATTTAATTAATAAGAAAGAGAGTAAATTTATGATTTACTCTTCTAACAACAAGTAGATGTCTCTGTTATAATAGCATTTTGCACAAATTAGTGAATTTCTCAGGAATTACTTTTTTATGAATTACTTACTATATAGACAAAGTTTGTATTCCAATTTTAGAAATAAAATTTGCAAAATATTATAAGGTTTATAAAAATAATAATAATGACATGTTTCACTCTCTTTTTAAACTTTTGTCTAATACAGTTTCACCAGAAAAGTAATTCAGATACCACTTATAGTACTTTGCAAACAATAATAAAATATACTTAAATAAATAAAATTATTTTCCAAACACTTTACTAACAAAATACTCCATATGACGGGGTAGAAAGAAATGTTCATTCCCACTTTTCAAAACAAAAGAGTTCTTAAAAAATTTTCTTTGTTTATTAATTTAAACTATAACCAGTTTACGTATCGTCAAGTCGATACACAGCGAAGAGTAGGTACTATAGAATACAGAAACGACCCTGCTATCTCAATACTAGCGATACCACCATAGACAAAAAATGATGTAAATCTCCAATCACATGTTATATATGTGTACAGACTTTGTAGTTGTATATGTGAGATATCCGTTGCATGTACGCACATGTGTATACACATAATCACATCATTGTTAACATACGAGGCATGTTTTTAAAGTAAGTACCGTTTTGATATAAAAAAATCAACAAGTAAATTTTTTAAACAAAACTTTATTTATCTGAAAGAGCATTCTTTCCTCTACTTCTCTGCATAATCCATTATTATTAAGGCACTTGTCGTATCTTGGGACCAGCTTTTGTATGCCGTCGTCAAAGAAGCTTGCCGCCAGATTGGACAACCACTTTCGGTACCCACCGTGAACACAGTTTCCGATAATTTAAACGTTCGGACACAATTTCGTAGAGAACACTTCTTGATACAGCAGGAAATTTTTCAGCTAAGGACGAAATTGTGTACCGTCTGTTCTTTTTCACTTTACGGTCCACTTTTTGAATGAGATCATCGGTAATGACTGAAGGTCGCCCACTTCGTTCCTCATCATGAACGTTTGTGCGGCCATCTTTGAAGGCCCTAACCCATTTCCGCACCATTCCTTCACTCATAATGTTTTCACCATAAACTTCACTGATTTGACGATGAATGTCAATTGCTTTTAAGCCTTTAGCACAGAGAAAACGAATCACAGCACGCACTTCACAGTCAGCGGGATTCTCGATAGTCGGCGGCATTTTAAAATCACGTAAACAAACGAAGACTCGATCAAACGGCGTCGTAATGGCGTCTGTGGCTTCCCAACTGATGTAGCTACACTACGCGCATGCGCTAAACGGCAACTGCAGCGCTGCGGCGGCGTAATTTAAAAACGGTACTTACTTTAAAAACATGCCTCGTATTAACAATTCATAAAATATTTTTACTTATTTAATGAAACATATCCCTTTATTTTGAGTATTTTTTTGTTTAAATGGAATTTTTACACTCACGAGTAACACTACCCAAGTGTCAATCGCCAATCTTCTTGAAACTTTGCGGGTGTTTAGAATAGGCAAAAATAAGGGACCCGTATTGTTTTTGACCGGCCAAGGCCCACGTTCATGGGGTGAAACCAGCCCTTGAATTTGGGGTTCAAATCGTATTTATTAAGATATCTCGAAAACTATAAGAGATAGAAGAAAAGACCTAATTAACCTATTCCTAAAACCTAACTAAAAGACCTATTCACTTGTATAGGTTAAACCAGGGTCGGGTTTATTGCAGGGGCTGGAGGGATGAAAATGTGGGTAAATTTTGTTGTACAGTTTAAGTGGTTCATTGTATTAAATTTTTACCATCATAAATGGAAAGAGCATCAAAAAATAGGAGATTTTGCGTTTTTCCGAAATATGTGTGGTACTCAAGACATATAAGGAAGAAAAAAAATTGGATAGATTATGTTGCATTATTATTGATTGCAAATACCTTCTATATTTTTTCATTTATATGTTTATTTCATCATGAAAATGTAAATTTTTACTTTCCGATAATGACTCATGTATTTTTCAGTACTTACTTAATTGGTAATTTAGTCATGTGTATATTTGGTTACTCCTATTCTATATTTTTTACACCTATTTCTGCCAAATTTTTCTGTTCTGCAAGTATTAATGAATGTTCGACAAGAAGCAATAATCTCTTTCGTTCAACAAATGAACTACCTTCATCTTACAAATTCTTTTTTAACTAAATAAACGTGGTTTATTTCTTTCTTAACATTCAATCTACTTTTCTTATTCTTTTTGTATGCTTTGAAGGTGTCAACTCCATTTCCCAAATCACAAAATTTATTACAAAGCACCTGAATAGTAAACGAAAGAGATTGCTGCTTTTTATCACAGTATTAATTAACACAGGCAGATCACACAACTTTCGCAGAAATAGGTGTAAAAAATATAGAATAGGAGTAACCAAATATGCACATGATTAAATTACCAACTCATTATCGGAAAGTAAAAAATTATATTTTCATGATGAAATAAACATAAAATTAAAAAAAAAATATAGAAGGTATTTGCAATCAATAATGATGCAATATAGTCTATCCTATTTTTTCTTCCTTATATGTCTTGAATACCACACATATTTCGGTAGTGATGAGCAAATGCAAGACCAAGACCAAGACTTGGCAGTCTTGGTCTTGGTCTTGTTCTTGCATTAAGAATCTTGGTCTTGGTCTTGCAAAATGCAGTCTTGGTCTTGGTCTTGGTCTTGGTATTGCTAAATAATCTTGCACTTCCTTGCATCTTTTTATTAGCGAATTTTTTCCTTCTAAAATCAGAATTTTCTCTTTACGGTATTAATTATACTTTTAAACTATTTAAATAATTTAGCAAGAGTCTTGCTTTTTTCTTGCTATAGTCTTGGTCTTGCTCACTTGAGTCTTGGTATTGGTCTTGCAGCCATACTTATAGTCTTGGTCTTGGTCTTGGTCTTGCAAAATGCAGTCTTGGTCTTAGTCTTGCAAAAAATGCAAGACCAAGACAAGACTGCAAGACCAAGACTAATTTTGCTCATCACTATATTTCGGAAAAACGTAAAAACACGTATACCCTACTTTTCGGTGCTCTTTCTATTTTTGATGGTAAAAATTTGATACACTGAACCACTCAGGCTGTACAAGAAAATTTACTCCGATTTTTACCCCTCCAGCCCATGATTATGCACATGATGCCCCTCTTATAAACCCGACCCTGGTTTAATCTATACAGGTGAATAGGTCTTTTAAAGAGAAACATTTCGTCAGTTTAAAGTTTTCCTCTATCTCTTAGTTTTTGAGATATTTTAAGAAATATGATTTGAACTCCTTACTTTAGGAGCTGGTTTCACCCCGTTACCGTGAGTCTTGGCCCATAAACAAAATACGGGTCTTTTATTTTTGCCTATTCTACATACCAGCAAAGTTTCAAGAAGATTGGCGATTGGCACTTGGGTAGTGTTACTTGTTAGATACGATACATTTCATATTTTTTTCTGTTTAAATTTTAATAGTTAATTAAAAAAACAATGATACTACATACAAAGTTAACTCTATGACAACTTTTAAACTGAATAAGAAGCTGGGTAATTATACAGTACTTTTTGTATTTGTGATACTTATCCAGTACTTTTTGTATTTAATTTTAAATAAATATGTAGAATAAAATTTAACATGAGTGGTATTGAGTGGGATAGTAATTTCTTTGAAGCAGATATGACGAAGATTAATTAAAATTTGAAATTAATGGCCAAAGACGAAAAAATGAAAACTACTAACAAAATTTTTGCGAATAATTTCGAAATATAATTCTTCATAATAAAGTATTTTGGGCGTATTTTGTATTTTTTCTTAACAAAAATATTTTTATCCATTATCCACCGTAAATCTTTTTTAAAATTTTTCGGAACTGTAGTAAAAAAATTTGAGATTTTTGACATTTATTCGTACATAAAAGCATTTTAGCTATAGATTCTTTTTTATTCTCAGTCACTGATATTACTTAGAATACGTATGTATCATACAGTAGATGAAATACACATCGTACACATTATCTTTTTGAAGCAAATCGCCATATTTGCTTAACACCTTTTAAGGTCCATTCATATCTACAGACACTCAACGTTACAGACACGTATCGTGGCAGACACGACAAATATTGTTTAACGGTTTTCTTATCGGTGTATTCATATATAGCATAACGTAACCGCACAGACACGTACAGTCACAGATAGTGCCCGTACAAAATTTTTGAGAACAACTTGTTTGTGCTGGAACGTATCTGTCGATCTTGTACGGCTAGTATGAATACATGGTCCGAAACGTATAGACAAAATTTTTGGAATCTATTTATTTAATTGTTGTGCTTGTATCAGTTATGTGGTTAATGTTATTAATTATGCACAACGAAAAATTAATCGCATTTGTAAGGGAATATATGTTTTTATACGATCTCACTGATAAAAGATAGAGCGATAATTAAAAAAAAAACGCAGCATGGAAGGAAATTTCAAAAAAATTAAACGCCGATGGTAAATATTTATTTTAAATAAAAATATATAAATTTATTTAGATTAAATAGATAGGATGCATAATTACCATACTTATAATATATAAGTATGGTAAATAGGCAATTAATTTTGTGGAATATTCAGCTGATTTAATTTATTCTACTGACCCTGTGGGTGAATCAAAATACATACCGTAAACACGGATTACTTGAGCTAACTGGGGTAACTGGGGTGTAACTTGAGCCCAAAATGGAAAAAAGTATTATTTTCTGTTTATATTAGTCAGTAGAAGAAGTAAGTTACATGTTTAGCTAATAGGTAACAGCAGTAGGTTTACGGTGTTTAAGTTTATGTAGTTCTGAAAATTGACACTAGATGTCAGGCAAGTGTTGTTTACTCTGTTTGAAGTTGCTGTTTTTGTTATGTTGCTAACTTTCAACTGTAAAAAATATTTCGATAGAAGTGTATAATTTTCATATTTGGTTCGTTACTAAAGCAAATTCAGACATGTCCATATGCCAGCTAGTTCCTTAATTTCTTAATGTAAAGTTTTGATAAACCAATTAACTTGAACCCATTATTGGTGTATATTACCCAGTATAAAATGGTGCAAGACTATAGCAGAAATTACCAAAAGTCCCAAACCGTTGGACAAGTTCATCAACTAGGCACGTCCGATGCCCAAAACATGTTATTTTTGGAAATTTTCGTGAAAAAAATTAACTTTTTTCCAAAATTTCTCCTTATTCAAAAATTTTTACACTGTTGAAACGAGGAGAAAAAATCACACCAAAAAGGTCTTTAAACTATTATTCTATGTCAACTAGTTTCCGAGAAAAACTAATTTTTGTAAATGGAAATTCGCTATGTTATGCAGGATCCTGCGATAGGAGTATCGAATAAATAAAGTTCTTTGTATGTTTGTACAATGTTTTAATTAGTAACCAACATCCTACATGGTCTCAAAGTGTTTTCAAATTAAAGTCCCCTGGAAATTTAGGTTTGGACTTTAACCCGATCTTGAGGTTAACTTGAGCCAAAATCTAAAAAACTATAAAATTTATGAACCATAAGAAAAAGATCCATATTATATAATTAACCGTAATCATATACAGATTAAGGGGGGGGTAAGATTTTTAAAAAATTTTTTTGCATTTTTTTTTTAAATTTTTTTTCTGAATGTACAATATGTCGAGCGTGTTGTGTCAAAATTTCAAGTAAATCCGAGCAAAACTAATGAAGATACAGCATTTCAAGCGACCGGCCCTCATGCTCGATTTTTATACCTGCCTGGTAGCTGCGTGACGCGCCTACCTGGTATGTATAAAATTTACTTTAATTTTATACTTACACATCTTATACAAAACAAATACTTACTATAATTACCCGCGTAAGTATAAAAAACTATATCATTTTATTGATGCTTAGTTTTGGATTTTTGAGTATAAAAAACTTTAAATCCATTTTCTCACATACAACATTTTTGAAGTCCGTGAACATCATAACTCAAAATCTACTTCACCAATTTTGTTGAAATTTTGTACACTGTTTCTACACATAAATCAACAGGTAATCAGGTCGAGCTTTTTTTTTCTTTTGCTATTTTTTTCCAGTTTATAATAACAAATTAACCGAAATTTTTAGCAAAAATTGCGTTTTTCACTTCAAAATGCTGCCAAAAATAAAAAAATCGAAAAAATACAAAAAACTCTTCGTCACTCCCTTGGGAAATATATCGCCTTTTAAACGCATTTCGATTTTTTTGTCTCGGATGATCCGGTACCAAGTTATGATGTTCACCGCAAAACAACTTTTTTTCGACGCGCCTCCGGAAATTCGCTGTCACGGACTTATTTATCGATATTTATAATTGATAATTTTTTCAAAGATACTTCAGATGTCATACTATAACGCGTACATGAAATAAATAAGCCAACATTATTCATATCTCCAAAAAAAAAAATCATGAAAATATGCCTTTTTTTCGCTTTTAAAACCTTACCCCCCCTTAATATATTGCATTTCCTATTCCAAATAAATATAACAGTTACGCTCCATTTTTGAAATTATCAGATGATTTGCAAATCTGGACTCAAGTAACGTATGTTTACGGTAGCTAATTTGTCTCTGTTAATAAAAGCGGCATTATGACTAGTACCACCATGTCTAGATATGTTTGTTAAATTATTACTCGTACTTGTAATATCGTCCTCATTCAAATAAGGGACATTTCCCGACTTTATGAAGTTGTGTAATGTGCAAGTTGTCCTTATAACTTGATTGGCGTTATCGGGATTTAATTGGATTATTCTCTTGTACAAACGAAATTTTTGACATAAGACTCCAAAAGCGTTCTCGACTACTTTCCTCGCAGGAGAAAGTCTACTGTTGAATTTTTTTTCTCTTCATCCTAAATTTGTTGTTGTGAGTACGGTCGCATTAGGTATGTTTTTAACCCCTTATTGCATGAATTATGAAGGAGGTGAAGAAAAAAATTTTTTTTACTGAAAATTTCTTTCACTTCTTTTATTTTAGTAGTCAAATTAAGAAAAGAATTGATTAAAAATAGTTTGTTGTTACCGTTTGTGAAATAGTGCACACCGAATAACAGTGTCAGTGCATCAAACTTCAATATAAACCTAGTCTGCTTAATAGCAGACTAGTAAGGTGGTAAGCCAAATCAATAGACATAAACTATAAAAAAAAATTATGTTTAATATTTCTCACATTTACAATAACATTCAATTAAACAGTCTTATTAATTTATATATATATTTAATTCAAATATCGTATAAAACTTAATTTAATTAACTTAACAATCCAATCTAAAATTTTCCAAAAAATGTTCCCATCAAACTTGAAAACCGAAACTTATGCCAATATAACTAAACCCAAATATACAAAAAAATGTGCTGTGGTGGAAAGAATACTTGCTATAAATTCAGAATGGAAAAATGTGGAACTAGACCACATTGCTGCTGTAATGAGTAAAACTAATCCAGAAAATGTTATTTCAATATTTCCAACATCCCAAAAACGAATACTCGTATACCTAAAAAGCAAAGAAATAGCCCAAAATTTTGTAAAGAAGAACCCTAAAATAGTAATAAAAACGCCGTGAGCAGCGGGGCCCCATCACGGTAGTCGAATTTTCCCCTTCATCTTCGATACTGAATGTCTACAAGCGAAATGTGATTGAAAGGCTACAGGCGAATTGTCATTTTGTTGGTTTCAAAACTGGTGATGAGTGTTCGGCTGATCGAGGCTTTAAAAAAAAAGGTTTCAAGTATTTAGGGGCTGTATCTCAGTAAATTTCAATTCTGTGCCGAAAACAGGTAGCAGAAAAAAAAACCAACACAATTCGTACGAGGACATTCCTGCCCATGTTTATCCGCTAATTGCCTTTATGTTTTAGTTTTAAATATTATAAAAAAGGAACTTAAATAGTAAACTGGAAGGCTTTTATGAAGATATTTTTTCTTTCCAAAAAAATCCAAAATTTCTATTTTATAAATAATAAAAATCCAAAATTCCTAATTTATAAATAAACAGTGACTTTAATAACATTTTTAAATTACTTAATATGTATGTATTTCATTTGTTATAAAAGTAAATTCACTTTTTTTAAATTTTTTAAAATTACTATTCGCCTACTTGTATTTAGAATAAACATAATGCTTTTAAAACACATTTAACAATAGCATTCAATTCCGATGTAAAAATGGGAGAAGTGGGGGGAAAAGTAATGTGGACTCCCTACAAGGTACTAGCTGGATACTAACTGAATACACGTATAAAATTTCAGCCCTCTAGGTTTCCTTAGGGAGTCTCTAGACGTGTTAGAAAACAAGCAAAAAAATTAAGGAAATATTGGCGTAAAAATCGTGGGGGTAAGGGTTAAAAGTTTAAACCTCCAAAAAACAGTGTCTGGCTATTAGCTTAACCTGTACACAAAATTTCAGCCCTCTAGGTTTATTTGGGGAGTTTTTGACCCGAACGAAACTGTTAAAAAACAAGAAAAATCATGTTCTTTTGGGTATAAAAATGGTGGGGGTAGGGGTTAAAAGTCGAGACCCCCAAAAGGCCCCCCTTGATACTAACTCAATCCGAATACAAAATTTCAGCCCTCTAGGTTTATTCGGGTGACCTGTGCGAGTGGTACAAACTTCGAAAACGTCAAAAAAGCATGAAATTGTAGCTTAAAAATGAGGGGGGTGGGGGTAAAATATTAAAACCTTCAAAAAGCACAACCTTGATATGAACTCTATCAACACACCAAATTGCAACCTTCTACGTTAATTCTGGGGGGCTGGGGGCGTGTTAGATCCAGCGAACATCTTTTTTTCCCCCCTACTCCCTCCAAATCATCCTAGGAAACTGAATTTTGGATATGTTGTAGATAATTGACCGAAACATTATTTCCAACCGGTTTGGAAAATTTTTATTGCTTTTCCGCCCCCCACCACCCCCTTAAAGGTCGGGTCAGAAAAAAAATTTGCCCAAAATTTGACCCCACTTTGATAGTATGAGGTGCCTCGAAAATGAGCCCCATTTACCAAATTTCATCTCTTAACTTCCATAGGGAGGCCCTACACAAATTAAAAGGTGGCGGGAATATATATATATATATATATATATATATATATATATATATATATATATATATATATATATGTATATATATATATATATATATATATATATATATATATATATATATATATATATATATATATATCAGACATTTTTTTTCTACATATTCGTGTTCTACGGGTCCGAAAACGGATAGCGCCCCTACTCTCGCCTCTCGCAGCTCTTATCGTATAGACTGTATAAGTCTAATTTTTCGGAGAAAATTCGACTAAAAAACCAAATACTTCCTATTCGCAGTCTCATTAGCCCATCAAAAAGAATGATAATAAGTGAAGTGCACTCATTCATATCTAATGAATTAATAGCTAGTGAACTGAAAAGAATAAAAATTAATCTAGTATCGGAATTAACAGACATAAAAGTACATACTTCAAATCCTGCCTGGAACCATATACTTACGGCTAGGCGTCAGGTGTTCATAGATCCTGACAGTCCGTTAAATAATATTCCCGAAACAATATAATAATTGCCGAAGGTGAAGCAATAACTTTATATATTTTAGAAGAAAATAGATGTAAAAAATGTCAGTCACCACCAAGCCAAATAGAGCTTATTAACGATAACTCACAAACAACAGATCAAGCACCTACAACTTCACAAATCAACCAATCCGATAATGTTAGAGAAGGTAATGAAGAAATTATACAAAATAGTTAATCGAATACAGAAGAGCCTACAGAAAATATAGAAAATATGGCAAATACAAATCAAAACATAATAAACATTGAAACTGAAAAGCAAGAACAGCAGCGTCCCGAAAAACGTGCTCGATCAGGAACAGAATCCTCAGACGATACAGCAAAAACTAAAACACCCAAAGTAAATTTAGAAAACAAAAAAGACAAATATAAAAAACAAGACAATTCAACCATAAAGGAAGCGGAACAATGTGAAAAAAGAAGACTAACCCACCAAAAACACACAGATTACCAGAAGACCAACTTAAAATTATAAAAGAAATTATGAAAAACCATCCAGAAGAATTTGCTCTAAAATACGAACAGTTAATAGGATTCATATCTAAATTGACAACATCATCAAATCCATTAAATATAGCAGATATACAGGGACTGAATATCACTGATATACAAGAGGCTTTGAAAAAGATTCACCCTGAATTACACTCAACTTCAAAAGCTAAAATAACTCGAATCTTAAATATTTATGGCCCTAATAGGAAAAGAAGACCAAGAAGACCTCTCCGAAGAATCAAACTAATTTATTTAAAGAAAAAAAATGTTCATATTACTGTGGAACATAAATGGTTTATTTAATAATAGGACCGAACTCGAAATATTAATTAACACGTATGACCCCAGTATTATTGCACTACAAGAAGCACATTTAAAAGCTACTCAAAATATCCAGTTGAGAAATTACACTTCTATACGAAAAGATGACACAACAGGACCCAATGCAAAAGAAGGAGTAATGATATTTATCAAAAACACAATGCACTACGATTCTATAACCATTAACTCTGATTTACAAGTCACAGCAATAGAAATCAAAATAAACAAAAGAAACTTTTCAATAGCAAATATATACCTTAATCCACAGCAATTGATATCAATCAATGATTTACAAAATATCAGGAACCAAATCCCACAACCTCATATACTAGTGGGAGACTTCAACGCCCACAATACTTTATGGGCGGCAAATTTAATAATCAACGAGGAAAAGCTATAGAAGAATTTCTATGGAATAATCCGGGGTTAAATTTAATTAATAATGTAAAACTAACTCATTTTAATAATTCTACCGGACAAACTTCCACAATAGATCTTGTAATAATATCAACATCTCTTGCCCCCGAACTAAAAATGATAACAGAAACAGATCTCCATTACAGTGACCACTTCCCGATTCTCTTATACTTAGACGATGAAATATACTTACCACCTAGAGACAATAAATATAACATAAAAAAGCAGATTGGGAGAAGTATAACAGCTTAGTTAAATTAAACCAATACTTTCATAACGCAGAAAACACATACAACTTTCTTAGCAAAACTTTAACTCAAGGTGCAAAAGAATCTATCCCCAAATTAAATAACATTAGAAAAGACTCAGTACCTTGGTGGACGAACGAAATAGATAAAGCAATCTAGATGAAGCAATCAAGGAAAAAGGCGTTACGAAAATATATCTCGCACAAAACCATTGAAAATAAAATTGAATATAAAAAACTGAAAGCCAAAGCTAGATATTTAATTAAAACTACAAAACGAGAATGCTGGAGGGAATTTGTGTCAACAATTAGTAAATACACACCAGTCTCAGTAATGTGGAATAACATAAACAAAATAAAACAACGCCCAAACAATAATATACTCCTCAAAACAAAATAAGGGCCACTTGAAAGTTTGTATTTTAAAACTGATTTATGTCGATCCACGTCAAAAAAACTTTTCTAAATGACTGTTGTTATGATATTAAGTGGTTGAGTAAATGATAACAGTTAGGTTTAAGTGATATTATTGTTGAGGGGAAGATTTAAACGTTTTTTTTCTCGCACAGCGTCAAGTGGTTAGGTTTACTTATTTTTTTGAATTTGATTTTAAATCAGTTTGCGCTAGATTATTGATTGCTGAGGTTGTGTTTTGAAGTTTGGCGTGTTATTCAATCATTTATTTTTACAATGCCGAGAATTCGACACCATATGGACGAAGCTACTGCTACCAGAGCCGTAACGATGATTGAGGGTGGTCAATCTCAACGTTCCGTGGCTCTGCAGTTGGGTTGTTCACGAAGGGCTATTCAAAATGTTTGAAATCGGTATCAGCAGACCGGTAGTGTAACCCGGCGCCGTGGGTCAGGAAGAGTTCGTGCTACCACTGCCCGTGAAGACCATTACATTCGACTGTGTGCACGACGTGAGCCGACTGTTACCGCAGGTACTCTGCAAAATCGCTTACATCGATCTACTGGTACTGTTGTCAGTAATCAGACCATACGAAATCGTTTGCATGAAGACCAACAACGTTCAAGAAGACCAGTAATCCGTACCAAACTGACCGGAGCGCATCGTGCAAACCGTTTAAGATTTGCACGTGAACACCTTGAATGGGGCTTGGAGGAATGGCGTCACGTACTCTTCACGGATGAGTGCAAGGTGAAGTTTTTTAGTGATGATCGACGTGTAAGAGTGTGGAGAAGAAGTGGGGAAAGGTTTTCTGATCGTCACATTCATGAACGCGACAGATTTGGCGGTCCTAATGTCATGGTCTGGGGTGGAATTAGTTTGCAAGGCAAAACTGAGCTTGTTTTCCTGAACGAGGGTACTGTAACGGTTCAAGGTTACAGCGAACAGGTTGTCAGACCCCATGTGATCCCCTTTGCACAACGAGCGGCCGACGGATTTATCCTGATGCAGGATAATGCCCGAGCGCATACCGCTCGAGCGACGACAACTGTCCTTAGGGAGGCTAATATTCAGGTTTTACCGTGGCCTGCAAATAGCCCTGACTTGAACCCAATAGAACATCTTTGGGATCAATTAAAACGGCGAGTCAGAGTAGCTGGAGAGGATGTGCACACCCAACAACAACTGATTGATGTCTTGAGAAGATGTTGGGAGGAGATTCCTGATGAAACCGTTAGGCATCTTACTGAAAGCATGCCGAGGAGGTTTCAAGAATGTGTTTTAAAAAGAGGAGGGCATACTCGATATTAAATCACCGAAAAGTTGCATAATGTGTGCTTTTACTCACAGCGTGAACGTTTGATGACTGTAAAAATGACTATAAAAATGATAAAATCCTAAAAAAATGTAATTATGGATTAATTTTTTATTTAATCTTATTAAAATTAATTTTATTTAGTAAAAAATTTGTTCCTTAATTATGTAAGCATACCTTATACTGTAACGTATATAAAAATAAACTTATGCAGCAAAACATGAGTGGCCCTTATTTTGTTTTGAGTAGTATATAATACCAGCACTAGCAGTCAATGGTAATATTTGTACAAACCCCGAAAAAATAGCAGAAACTTTTGCAGAATACTTCCCTCAATATCAAGTAACAGTAAATTGAGTCAATCACTCAAACAAAGAAAGAATGAAGCCGAAGCACATAATCTGGATTTTCATACAGATAATTCAGAAGACTATAACCAGGACTTTACAATAACAGAACCAACCACAGCTATCGAATCTATAAAATCAAAATGGCCTGGACCAGACAACATACATCCTGCGATGATTAAAAATTTAAATACGGATTCAACATTATATTTATTGCATATGTTTAATCAAATATGGAATCAAGAGTACATTCCGGTTCAATGGAAAATTGCAAAAATTCTCCCAATATTAAAACCCAACAAAAATAAAATGAATGTTGAAAATTAGCGTCCAATAGCTATAACAAGTGTAATGAGTAAAATATTTGAAAAAATAGTAACAAACCGATTAAATTATATTTTAGAAAACAAAATCTCCTAAGTTCTAGACAATTTGGCTTTCGAAAAGGATTCTCCATTCTAGATGCCCATACACTATTAACAACAGAAATTTATAACGCTTTTATAAATAAAGAAATTGTAATAGCCGTATTTTTAGATCTAGAAAAAGCGTATGACAAAATATGGCATATCGCGATTCTAAAACAACTAGAAAAATGGAATATAAAAGGCCATCTTCCAAAATTTGTAATGAATTTTCTAAAAAATAGAAAGGTGGAAATTGATGTCAAAACTAAAATATCAACAAGGAAAACACTCAATAATGGGATCGCTCAAGGCTCAGTAATCAGTCCTACCCTCTTTAACATAGCGATAAATGCACAATACTTAGGGCTAATATATGACAATAAACTTAACTGGAAAACATATATCAAAACACTAAAAGCCAAATGCAACACAAATATGAACTTGATCAGAACAATTAGTAAGACAACCTGGAGAGCAGATAGAAATTCATTATTAGAATTATATAAACTAACAGTTCAATCCAGATTAGACTTCTGCAGCCAAATTTACAGTTCTGCCAATAAATCTACGCTGAAGATTTTAGACCCTATACATCACCTAGGAATAAGACTAGCAATTGGTGCACATTTTTCTAGCCCAGTTAACAGTATATGCACAGAAGCTGGTATCCTACCATTAAAATACAGAAGAGAACTACTTTGCATTCGACAAGCAATTCGAATTGCAAATTGTACCGACCATCCATTAAATCCAAAAATAGTACATCCACAATATATATCACAATATAATAAAAAGAAAACATTTCCGAAACTGTATTTAGTCACAATATATAACAAAATAAAAAATTATAAAATTTGGCCAGTAAAAAGAACTTCTGAACCGCCTCCATGGCAAAAAATAAATATAGAAATATATGACAAATTACACAAACATACTAAAACAAACACAGCTAACGTATATTATCGAACAGAATTTCACAATATTTGCGAGACATATAAAGTATATCACCAAATCTATACGGATGGGTCAAAAACCAATCAAATCACTAGTGCAGCGGTAAAAACACCAAACCAAAATTATAGAATGCTCCTACCAAACGAATATAGTGTACTCTCAACAGAAATGTATGCCATCTTGAAAGCAGTTGACATGATTAGTAACACTCCAAAAAACAAATACATAATATTTACCGATTCTTGGAGCACAGTATCTGCTTTAAACTCTAACAAATGTAATAGCAATCCAATAGCAAGCCAAATAATAAAAACAATAAAAATACTGTCAGAAAGCAGTAATAAAACAGTAGAAATGAAGCAGTAGACCTTTTAGCAAAAAGCGTAACTCAGAATACAACGCTGGAAACAAATCTAATACCAGCAAAAGATCTGATATATTATTTCTCCAACAAAATAAATAATCAATGGAATGAAGAATGGCAAAAAGTAACAAACAACAAATTAAGAAACATCAAACATAATACAAAGATATGGATAACTTCAGAACAACCAAATAGGAGAGAAGAGGTCCTCCCTTCTCGGCTCAGAGTAGGACACTCAGACTTGACTCATTCTTATATAATAGAAAGAACAAACCCTCCAATCTGTTCCACATGTAATACCCAATTAACGATATCACACATACTCCTAGATTGTACCAAATATACCAGTATTAGAAATCTACTAAACTTCCCAAACGACATAAGTATATTATTACCCGATGACCAAAATAAAGTGAATATAGTGATACAATTCTTAAACTATGCTAAACTAAGAGACAAAATTTAAAAAAATAAATAAATAAATAAATAAATAAATAAATAAATAAATAAAAATAAAAACAGTGTTGGTTAACTCAATGGATTGAAACTGAACATTTGTGAGTTCTCTAGATGTACAACGTAATATGGAACTGCTAATCTACCTACGAAGTGCTAATTTCTCCATACATGAACTTTATATAGTTATATACTAACATTAAGGCGCATATAGCCTAGTCGCTGCGCGCCAAAACAAACAAAAAAAAATTAAGAAAAAAAAATTAAGTCTTATTGTATAGAAATTACTCGCATACGAAGCCAAATATGGCAACTTCAAAATAAACCCCAAAAATCGAAAAAAACAAGAAAACACACACGAATCGCAACTATTCCATGTTCTTGAATATATAAAGAATGTGTTTTGAAAATTTTTGAGTTTAGTACTTACCGTTTTATTGTTTTTAGTTTTCACAAATAAAATTAGCACCAATTAATTGCACTGTAACGGACGGACACTCTGAACATAACTTCAAATCATTTGACAACCCGCACTTACCAAAGACAACAAAAATTACGTTCCGTTACTCGAAAGAGTATAAAGTTAGGATTTAATATTAGTTTAAAAAAATATTTTAATATGTTGAAAAAAAATAGTAAAACTTAGAATACATTTATGGCTTCGTATGCGATAAGGGGTTAATGGAAATGCCTCATCTCCCATAATGACATGTAGCATCATAATTTGTGTTCCCGGTAGTTCTTTTTCTTCCAGCACATTTAAAGTATTTGATGCTAACGCTTTGCCAATGTTTGAGTTTGTAAAAATCCCTCCATCACTGTTTCTCCCATATGCCCCTACATCAACATATATAAAATTGTATTTGGCGTCAACAATAGCCATTAATACATTAGAAAATGATTTTTTTATAAAATTAAACAACCGAGAGCCACTGTTTGCTCGAGCAGTAATTACAATATGCTTTCCATCGATTGCTCCAATACAGTTTGGAAAATTCCAAACATTCCAAAATTCATCTGCAATTTTCAGCCATTTTTCTTTAGTGGGTGTAGGTATGTTTTCCTCCAACATTTGTTGTATTACTGCGTTACATACATCTCTAACAGCATAGTACGCAGTACTTATTCCAAGTCTGTAACTAAATGCTGTAGAAACATACGAATCCCCAGTGGCCAAAAATCTACAAAAAGATAAACATTTATTATATTTTCTTTTTCAAAAAAGGATTGCAAAAAAGCTTGGGTATTATTACGAGACCGTTTTAGGCGTGCTATTAAGAAACAAGAAGAAACAAAAAGTGGACAAGCAAATATAGGGTAAAGGATGGTAAAAGTACGCACCTAGTGGATTAAGGGTTATATCTCGGGACTGAAAAAAGATATTAACTCCAAATTTCTTAACTACATTCTTTAATCATTCAAGATAAGTTACACAAAGATTTGTTAACTTACATCAAAGTGTTTTTTTGATTATAATAAATTTTAAAAAAAATGTCATTTGCGTACTCTTGGACTCCCTAGCTTCTAAGAGTACGCATCTAGTAGGTTAAGAGTACGCACAAGAAAAATTCTAGCAGTGGTCACAAACAAATGGACCGATGCCTTCATATGCGGAACAGTCCTCATGCCACCATTCCTTACAAAGTCCACACTGGATCCAATTATCATTAAACGATTGCCCACATCCAGGGCATAAGGTATCTTCTTCGTCAGATACATTGACAGTTTGGTTATAGCTTGTAGATGGTTGAGGGTTATCAATATCAAATGTTAATTTTGTTTTTACTTTCGGAGTTTTCATTTTGCTAATTTTTTCATCTTCAATTTCTTTTAACTTTTTCTTCTAAACTTTCTGTGCCATTCTTGCAGCTTTTACTGTCTCTTTTTCCTTCTTTTCTCGTTCCTTTTCTTCTAACATATTTTTAAAAGGTGAAGATGTAACAATTTCTGACTTCTGTGAAGGTCTTTTTCTCTTTATATATTCTCTTATCCCAATTTTTGGAAGTGGTAAAATGGAATGAATACCAACAATAGGTTTGTTTTCAACCGAGGATTCATTTGATTCTGTTAATAGGACGGTTTGATTTTCTTCCATAGGTTTAGCTGAAAGTTCCATAGCTTCAATGGGCATTGCAATATGATCCTCAAGTCTAGCAGGAGCATCATTTTGTTGGCTTGCAGGTGGATGTGTAGCTTCAGTTGGTGGCTGATCTGTAACTGACGAAGGTACATATAGTTCTTCGGGTATAACGTCTGGATCGAAAGGTTCAATTCCAGTAGCTTTGAAAGCATTTTCTGCTAGATTAATTTTGCACAAGCCACTTCTCTACTTCAACTGCATAGGCAGATTTAAAAGGGCCAAAGAATCCTTTGTCCAAGGATTGAATGATGTGGCTTGTATGAGGGGAAAGGGTTACGAATGTAATATAATTATTTCGACAATATTCAATTGCAGGAAGAGAACAGTGCGATGAGTGGTTGTCTGCAATTAGCAAGACAGGATCATCTTCAGATGGCTTAGTATGACGCACAAAATGTTTCAACCAATCAAGAAATAAATCCGTATTCATATAACCAGTTTCTGTCACTAAGCACAAAGTTCCTGGAGGGGCATCTTTAAAAAGAAGATTATTCATCCTTTTTCGGGGAAAAATCAAAGCCGGCGGAACATAAATTCCAGTGGCACTCATACAGCATACAGCAGTTACAGTTTCGCCACGTTCTGCACTAGAAATCTTACAGTTTTTTTACCCTTCTGGGACAATATCTTTGGAGTTTTGTTTGGAACAGTTGACACACTTGTCTCATCCATGTTAAATTTCCTATGTGCTGGAAACTTTGTATTTTGGTAACAGACCTTTAAATTATTATAAAACCTTGCAACTTGGATCTTATTAAAACCCATCGCCCTCGCCATACTGCATTGTTCTGGGGTCCTAACAGATAAGTTATTTCTTTGGCAAAAACCTTTCAGCCAGTCTTTGCCAGCCGCTTTTTTATCTTTGTTGAACCTATCAGCCACATTATTCAATTATGCATAATCAAAAGCAATTTTCATTAATTGTTTTCTTGTTAATCCGTAGAATCTCAAGTCCAAGTCTCTGCAATGCTGAGCTAGCTCTCGCTCCATCTCATCTGTTAAAGCCCTCCTGAAACGTCCGAACGATACTGCTGTGGTACCCTGCAGCAAACACATGTCATGTTCCAAATATAGAAATTAGTTATTTTTTAAGTGTTTTATTTTTTTTAGTTATTTTTTAAGTGTTTTATTTTTTTTAACTACAATAAATATTTTACTTACCGCTTTTAATCTTTTTCGTAAGGTACATTCATTTATCCCCAGCTCCCTTGCAACTTCTCTTTTACTCTTTCCATCTTGTAATTTTCGCTTAGCCTCCTCCATCTGTTCTGCAGTAACTACTTGCCTATTGGTTTTTCGTTGGTATGGTCCCATTTTATCTAGGAGAAAGTGATCTTGAAAATAAAATTAGGAAAATAGACACACATTTCAAACACACAGAACTTTTTATACCATCCTGTATTAGTTTACATTATAATATAAAACAAGCTACTATATTTAACAAGTTAAAAAATTAAAAATTCGCGGAGTATAGTAATAAATTTTTACAGTCACCAAATCAACAACATTTTTTTATACTGAATAAAAAACGTAATTTAATTTCCGTGAGGATAAGAGTACGCAGTGAGGGTAAAAGTACGCAGAGCTGCGTGCTCTTGGCCTCACGAGAATTGTTTTTTGGAATTTTGTCTAACTCATATTATTTGTTAGCTAATGAACTATAATTTAATATGGTATCAACTAAAAATACTACAACTTATGTTAACTACTGTTAAATCCTTACGTTAAGGAACCAATTTTTTACATATGAAAACTATAAAAGTATATTTTACCTGATAATATCGAGAAAAACAACAATAGAACGATGACACTATGGCATTCTCTTTAGCAGTAAATAACACACTAAAACGTCAAAGCGCGAAATCTCTGCGGTGTTGCCAACTGTCTCAAAATCCACTGCGTACTTTTAACCGACTGCGAACTTTTACCCTCCTTTACCATACCCTGTAAGAAATGGAAATATGAAGACGAAATGTCAATTCTTTTACCCTATATCAAAGAAACCCACATTAAAGTGCACTCCTCACCATCATTAAATGATGTCACAACTATTAATTAATTTTGCTAATTATGTGCTAATTTGTTACCGTAGTTCAGATTTTGTTTCCCCCTCCGTTTAGCAGGAATTCACATTTAAAGCGGGGGGGGGGGGGGGTGTCGCTTAATATAAGCTGGAACCCGCCTTAGTAAAAACATCAAATATAAAAAAAAATATTAATACTAGATTTTGTTGCTATTTTGTTGCTGTAACATACGGGTCAATCCATATCAAGCGATCTAAATTTGAATTAATTTTTTACCTGACCTCACTCAATAACTTTTTTCTTTTGATTTTCTTGAAGAGCCACTCTAATTTAGTACAAATTTCAAATTTTAGATTTTTATCACATATAGTTGCCTTTTTAAATAATTTTAAAATTTGGAAAATTCGCAAATTTTGACAGTGTAACATATTACGTTTTTTACTGTAACTCCGTTTAGGGTTGTGGTAGAAATATAAAAAAAAAAACATCATTCTCTTCAGAACCGCATAAGCTTTAATTTGATATATTACAAGTGTGTGTTTAAAGCAACTAAAATTTCTTATATAAAAACTCAAAATTTCAAAAAAGATTCCAAGAAAATAATGTTCTCAAAAATTTCGAAAAAATCCTAGTTATTCTTTTAACTTTTATAAACAAAATTTAAAAAAATCAAGTTGGGATCTTCATGGGATCATATATATTTTTAAATATATCTATGAAGAAACATTAAAAAACGCATTTAAAGAATCTTGAAATTAGTGTGTTCTGATGATTATAACTCAGTTTATTAACAGATGTAAGATTTATATGTGTAAATGGTAACTTTATGTATGTTATAGAAGAAACTATGTGAGTTTCAATGAGTTCTGATAAAGATACAGTTATTTTATTTGTCCTGAGACAGCCAAACTGTGACAGGAAACAGACAAGTAGGATCTTGCAAGCAGAACTTTAGATATGAATCGATCGTATACCAGTCCTTGAGCAGTGCAGTTCAGTTAATTGCTCAGTGTTTCTAAAAGTGGGTTGTGTAATCCCAGTACCCTATTGAAATTGTTGCTAGTTTCTAAAAGTGGGTTGTGTAACCCCAGCCTTTATATTCAATCTGATCCAGCAATTCGGTGTTCAACTATAGAATTGTATAGAAAGACAACTCAAAGAGTCGCTTAAAAAATTAAATTATCATTACAGAAAAAACACGCTGCCAATGGGGTGTGGCACACAGCTTCCTCGTACTCGTAATAGACTTTAATATAGTATTTTACCAAATATAAGTATACCGTGAAATTATAATATTTTCGCCTTAAAGTTCAAAAAAAATTGTTGTAATTCAAAATACTTAAAGGCTGAACTATAAAATAATAGCAAAAATATTTTAGAAACTAACACCCAAAATACTTTAAAAATTTGAGCGAAGTGGTATTAGCAGTAAATAAGATATTGACATTTAATGGGATTACATGGTAGCGCTGTGGATACTATTACTCCGAATGCAATGAAATTTGTAGGGGACCATTTAGGAACCAGACCGCATAATTTTTGCCTATTTCATAAAAAAGAATTGAATACTTCAGAAGTTATGCCACTTGGTGCAATTTAGCATATTACCGTTACTCCGATTTCGATTAAATTCATAGGGAACCATCTAGGAACCAAACTCCATAATTTCTGAAAATTTCATTAATCGAATAGTTTAGAAGTTATGCCATTTGGTGCAAGCTGGCAACACACAGACGGACGGACAGACATCAAACCAAAATTGTTCAGGAAGTTCTAAAACGTAAAATGTGCGTAAAAAATTTTATTTTGGAGGGAAAAAATTTTTTATTTTTCAAAAGTGATTACAATGCTTCCGCTACTTTAGTAGTCTCGGAAGCAATAGCAACAGCCATTTGAATTCCTATAGCATATTTTGTCTTTACCTAATAAATGGCAAGATATATTTCAAAGATACCAATACATTAAAGTGTTGTTGTCACACTCTTATAAGGCCTGTTCGAGCAGCAGTTTTGGATAGTACCAAATTGTCAGGATTATGCGCAAAGCAATTTTATTATGCGCAGAGCGGTTTTAATAATGACTAAAAACGTTTTGCCCACAATCTTGACAGTTTGATACTATCCAAAACTGCTGCTCGAACAAGCCTATAAATTGCTTATATTGGATTGTTGTTCCTGGTCGTCATAATTTTCAGTGGTATAAAGCGGAAATTCTTGCTTCAAAAAAAGAACCAGAGTTCTAGTGAAAAGAACGACAACTGGAAATATCATAGATAACACAACACGTTGGACCGAAAACAAATATCACAGATAAAGTTGAACTGCTGAGTTCAACGATTTGCCTGTCGATTTGACTGTTTTTCACTGAAAAACATAGAGGGTGCAACTATTTAAAATTATCAGTTAATACATTATTATAATAATATGACTTAAGTATGATGTGTAAATTAATATACACCTGTATTTATAGTTCCACCTATATTTTTTTTTAAATATCATATTAATTAAAGCTAACACTTAACAGTTCAGTTATTCCTTACCGGTTTGACGGTTGTTCATTGAAAAACGCAAAAGACGGCACAGCTATGTCATTTATACATATTTTATGTTTATGGACTATATATTTGTATTTATTACATATAAACAAAATATGAATTTATGTTATTTTATCATAAAAAAATTTATCTCTAACTTAAAATTACTAAATTAATATAATATTTGTAAAAAAGAAAGAAAAAAACAATTAATTTTCTGTAATGATGCAGTTTTCTGCATCAAGAAATATTTAATAAATAATCACAAGTTAATTATGCGTATACGTACAACACAGTTTAATGAAATTTACAGATACAATGAACTCATATTACATATTTCGATATAGGTATCACCTACATACAAATATATATATATATATATATATATATATATATATATATATATATATATATATATATATATATATATATATATATATACAGTGAGGAGCAAAAGTAAACACACATACGTTAATTTCTGAAAAAATGAATTTTTATTCAATGTTTACATATTAAATATAAGAAAACGATATATATGTTATCAAGTACAAGGATTCAGCTTTTAAAAAAAATTGCAAGGATCATGATATTATTAGTATTTTGTTAACTACACACTTTTTCCGTATAGTCAGTTTTGCACCACTTTTATTTCTAAATGGATATTTCAATATTTAATCCCCTTAATATTTGGTCCAAAGGCCTTTGGCTACAATAACAGCTTGAATGCGTTTGGGCATATTTAAAACTATATTTTTACAGTATTCTGGTGGGATAGAATACCATTGCTCTTCCACTCTGCCATAAATCATCAATTGTCGCTGGCGGAGCGTTGTATTCAGTAGCCAGTTTCATTTTCAAATATGCCCAAACATTTTCGATGGGATTCAAATCTGGGCTTTGAGTAGGCCATGTCATCGTCTGAAATTCTTGAGATTGCAGCCAGTTTTTAACGATTTTTGCCGAATGTCCGGGAGCGTTGTCATGTTGAAAAACAACATCACATGCTGGTACCGGCATATTGTCGATCGTATCCAATAAATTGGTTTCTAAAATATTTTTGTAGACATACCGGTTGACGGAACCTTCAATTCGACGTAATGGACCTACACCATGCGCTGTAATGCAGCCCCATATCACAACATTTCGTTGTTGGTCGAATATGTCGCGGTAAAATAGGTTCACTTTTTCTTTTCCAGCACCAAAACCTTCCGTCTGATAAAATTCGATTTACTTTCGATTCATCTGAGAAAATTGTGCGTTCCCATTGTTCACCAGTCCATTTTAAATATTTTTAGCAAAAGTCAAACGAGCTTTAATATTCTTTTTTGAAAGAGCAGGTTTTTTCTTTTTCTCGATTGACTCAAAATTCGCTTCTTTTAACGCTCTTCTAGCCGTCCACTTGCTTATCTTTATTCTGATATCCCTTTCGAATAATTTCGCAGCCATCGATGCTGTTGATGCGACGTCCGAAGTGATGTATTTCACTAAACGTCGCTTATCCTGAGATGATAATAATCTTGGACGTCCACCCAAGGATATAGGAACGTCTCTACAATATCGCTTTCGTATTTTATGAACTACCGCTTGACTTACGGCGAACATTCTGGCAACTTTTCGCGTTGATAAGCCAGATTTTAATTTGGAAATAATATTATTCTTCGCAGCTTTCGTTAACGGCTTCATGATAGAATAAATCGAACGAATATTCAAACGGCCAGTAGATACGAACAGACAAATAACAATAACTAATCCTTCTAGTTACGAAAATTATCAGTAAATGTTTACAGAAACTGTGTTTACATTATTAGCCAGTCATCTTTTATAATCCGCTGCATCCGGTGCAAAACCGACTACATGAAAAAAATATGTTGTAAGCAAAACAATAATAATATCGTGATAGTTAAAATTTTATTTGAAAGCTGTAAGGTTGTACTTGATAACATATATATCGTTTTCTTATATTCCATACGTAAACATTGAATAAAAATATAGAAAATTTAAAACTAAATCAAAATAACGTTGTGAATCAATTAAACAAGCAGGTCCGCATTAACTCCCAAATGATCGAACGATTTGAAAACATCACCAAACACATAAACGATCAGCAAAATTCTATTAACAGATATTTGAAATCTTTATATACGAACATCGGTCAAAAAGAACAAAGCGAATTAAAAATTATACAATACGCGTACAGAATTAATTTCAATATTGGGACACGTAATGACCACATTAAAGATATCATACAATCCATTAATTTGGCAAAACTTAATATTGTCGCAAAGCCTATTCTACTTCCAGATGAACTAGAGTACGCTTATAATTCATTGAACAAACAAAGCATACCCATCAAATCATACGAACAAATATACGAGTTCCTTAAACTGCAGGCTTATTACAACGATAGCAACATAATTTTTAACATACAGATACCTAATTTCCAATCCTCTACCTATCAATTAAACAAATTAGAACCTTTACCAAATGTTCATTTAAAAACAATAAAATTTCCCAAACCATATACCATTTCCAATGAATATCAGTTGTACGAGGTCGATAATGCGTGCCCCAAAATAGAGGAAATCTACGTATGCGAGCCCAAAACTGCAGCAATTAAACTGAAAAATTCAAAGTGCATCGGAAATCTACTTTCCAATCAATCGCCTACCTGCATCTATGAATACTACAACAACATAACCGAAATCAAACAAATCTACAACAACCACATCATCATCAAGAACTCATATGGAATTGTCATTAGTTCAACATGTGGCATCAAAAATCGAACCATCATGGGAACCATTTTAATACGCTTTGAAAACTGTTCCGTAAAAATCAACGACATTACCTACGATAGTAAAATATTAAGAAAATGGGAAAAAATCTATTTGCAACCAACATACAATCTTCCGGTCAACATCTCCAAATTGGAAGAAAAACTGGACCTCAACAAATTGAAAAACTATCATTTAGAAAATCGAGAAGAAATCCAGCTACTGCGGACACATGGTACTATTCACGTATCTACTACTTACTTTATTCTTGCAACCATGTTAATCATCAGTATCCTATTCATTATTCGTTACACAAGGAAGCCGTTCCAAGAGAATGCATCACTTCAAGCACATATTCAAGAGGATTCTTCAATTCAAGTACAATACCAACCAAAAGCGCCGTCCCAAGAAGTCAAACTTCTATGGCCACCGCTTTCGTCTTAAGGATGGAGGAGTAATGGACACAACTTATGGACACCCTATATAATATTTTATCTAATATGTATTAGTTACTTAACATTCTTTACATACCATTCACACATATATCATATTTCAATCATATGCTTATGTAATCACTTTATAATATCAATTACAGCTTATATCAGCTTTTAACTTTTTACTTCTAAGAATTGTTATTAGAAGCCTCATTTCTTAGTCAGCTAAATGCACTTTTCTAGAATATTACGAGATAGTATAAATACAAGCGTTTAAGTCAATTTCAACGAGTTTAGTTTCGCTATTATTCAATTCAATTTCAAAGTTCGCTAGACGTGAGGTTTCTACTATTGAAATTTGTAACAATTAAATATTTTATAATAAATATTGTAATAAAACGAAAAATAAAATATTTGGCCAAATATTTTATGTTGAATAAGTAGGTTCTTATATTTGTCAAGCGATATTGCGTTATTGACCATATAGTATAGTAGATGTATCTTACTTTACCACAAATGACTAATTAATTTAATCACTTTTACGCTCGAAAAAGAACGTCACAAATTTAAAAGCGTGTTTGTTTGGGGCCTCGCAAGAAGCCCCGCTTAAATGTGACTCTTAGGTCCTAAGGTTTATACCTTAGGTATTTGCGTGTAATAATATCGAATTTATTTTATAAAAATTATTATATACATAAAAATGTAATAAGTACTATGAATAAGTATTAAATGAAACAAAAAAAAAATTATATAATCGTATCAGACTAATCGGCAGTGTGAATAAAATGATTTTTGTATTTCTTATAATGTAAATATGTCTGATTCACAAAACAAGTCTGTTAACTCTATAAGAAGACAACAACATGTTTTTATTTGAAACCTGCGGGGGAATGGGTGTTGAGGAATAACTGATAAGGGGTTGATATAGGTATAAGCATTTATGAATAATAGATAAAAAAAATCCCAAAGGAAAAGAACATTCATTCCATTCAAACGTTACAAAGAATCAAAATCTACGTTTTAAAAGTAGATATAAGGACTACAGTTTTAATAATTCACTCCACATTATGTATATAGGTTCATACTATCGCAAGCTCATATTATCACTGTGACTCGTATTATATTATGCCCTTTTTGCTTAGCATGTCAGTAAACATAAACGTGCGATACAAGACTTTACTTAGCTATCATTGTACATGCGGTGTGCCCTAACATAAAGTGCAACATTTTATTAAATCAGCAGAGAGTATGGATGGTATTTTATGTTAAATATCATATGATATGGTAAAGCAAACATATGATATGGTAAATATCATATGTTTGCTCTATTCTAATATTAAAAGTTTTCAGTGCCTTAAAACCCGTACATGAAACGATAAAGCGATCAAATCAGAAACTAGTTATCGGAGGCCTAGTTATCGGGTTGCTAAGTTGTATTCTTGTTATTTCTTACTTTCTTTCTTTTTTAATCTTCAGGGAGGCTGATTTGAAAAAATATGTTAAGAGGAGCTTCGCAAAAGTGATTAATTTTCATTTTCTTGCGGTCAGTACCCAATCGAACCACGTTTGGTAAAACGGGTGTCCCGTCTATCTGTCTGTTTACTTGTCTGCCTGTCTGTTCACGCATCACGTAAAAACTATTGAATGGATTTTGATGAAAGTTAGTGTGGTGCTAACTTATTAATTGGGTCAACATCTAAGATACTTTTTACTCCGGGAAAATGTCTCATTCCCACGGAAATATAGAAAAACCATTTGGAGTGTGTGCATGCATTAGGCAAAAGTTATTGTTCTATGCAAATTCTGTATAATTATTACACTTATATACTTCTCATTGAGTTTATATAAGTGTAATAATGCGTCGCGCGAACGACGTCGCGGGTACAGTAAGTCAAAGATAAAACTTTTTTACCGAGTTGATTGTTATTATTATTATTATTTTTATTACACATTATAACGTACATATCGTATACAATTTTTAACTTATGTGTATTTATTAATTAAACAATTGTTTATACATTTTTAATATACAGTATGTATGCTGAACATTGTAATCGTACATACATTATAGCTTTGAAATTAGCGAATATTTTTAATTTGTGAAAATTTTAAAATACATTCAAGAATGACAAAAACACAGACCAAAAATTTAAATTTTTTATTTATAAAAAATAAAATATTAAAATTTTTTATCTAAAATAATTAAAAATAGACAGCAGAAAATTTCTATTCGTCTATGAAACTGAATAAGTCATTACTGATATCTTCTTCTTCATTTAGCGTTATGGCCTCTCTAATTGGCCTTACATTGTTGTTAAGTTAGTATCTCAATTGAAGTGACAGATTCGTTATCGTAACTTTCATTTTGATAATTTTAATTATGTTGTATTTAATTATTATTAAATTGAATTATTTATTAATTAATTAAATAGCTAACTATCATAGTATTTAAATTCATTGGTATTTATATAATTAATAAATAGTGGGAATAACACTAAAAGTAGTAAGTTTTTTTTTTCGGTAATAAAATGTTTCTTGTATCGTCATTACCTTATATTTCTCAAGTCATTCTATTGAGTAGTTGTTGCATGAAACAGTCGTCGAAATGGACAGAAAGAAAAGAAAGATTGTTATAAAAAACATTATAAAGACGGCGAACAATATACGAAAAAAATTTAATGCTTTACGATCTGGAAAGATCGAATCAGACATGTTGTTACAAACTACGTTCCAACCAGTAACTGCGCCGGTCAAGGAAACAGCCACAAAACTAAGTAACGAAAAGAAACACCCTATCAAGATGGAAACAATAGAAGAAACACAAGCAATAGATACGTTTACACCTAGAATTAAAAAGAAGAGGTAATATTTTAACATTCCATCGCCGATGCAAGAAGAAGAAGAAGAAGAGGAGGATGAGAAGGTTGGGAAGGAGGAAGATGTTTCAATACAAGGTCTTCCAGAAGATGTTTTTGAATCGTATCCGGTGGAAGAAGTGCAAAATGTACTTCAAACACCGAAATACCATGTGTCGGCACAAAGTATTGCTCGGAAATTAATGGTGATACCTGAAGATTTAACAAAAGAGTTTGGGCCAATAGCAAGGAAATACTTACAGCTATACCTTCAACCAAATCGCGGTATTGATACAGTATATGAACCGTACAAAACAGATGAAGAATGGATGATTTGAAATCAGCCGCTTCAAGTAGACGGTGGTGATATAATAATTAATGATATTACTTATAAAGGAACACCAGGTTTATATGAGTTAATTTTCAAGAACGCACCAAAAAGGAGTGTATATCGTACTGAAGATTTAAATACGTATAAACGAATTTTAAAGCAAACAAATGCACACAGGCGAAACTACAGTCCAAACCAACAAATAAAAGGTAGCGCGAGTTATAAATACCGGAATATTATTAGTGAAATGGTACCACTTCCAAGATACAAAACGCGAAGCCATGTTGGTAATACTCCAACATTCGGTATTGGTTTGATGTAGTCTAACAATTTGAAAAAAGACTTTATATACTTAAGCGATCCAAATAAATTAGTTACTCGATTACGACTACTGGTGGCGTTACAACAACAACAACAACAACAAGCTGGTTACTTTGGTCATTCCAACGAAATAATATAGATCATTGAAGAACTGAAGGAAGCAGATATAACTTTTTACCGAGTTGGTTGTTTTCATAATTATTATTATTTTTATTACACATTATAACGTACATATCGGTAAAACTGATTGTTTATATTCTTTGTTTCAAATTGTGCACACCTAATTTGCTAATATATAGATTGTGTGTAATAGTATGAAGACACACACATACGTATGTAATAGAATATTACAGAAAGGTTTGCCAAATAAGCAAAAATGTCTGTGTTCGTTTGTTAACTAGCTAGTTAATTAATTACTAACTAGTTAAATATTCTATTTTGTTTTGTTTTTTTTGTTTTTTTTTTTTTTTTTTTTTTTTTTTTTTTTTTTAAATAAGAAATATTCCGTTTTGTTTTTACTAGATATTTGACATGAAATGAAGTATATTACAACAAAATATTGTTTTAAAATGACTCAAATTCAATAGTAGCAAATAGTAGCTGAAGGAAGCAGATATAATTGAATAAGCATGGATAAATTTAGTCGTACACATAACAGAAACATAAGAGCCAAGACACACGAACCACGCCACGACCACTTTTTTGTGGTTGTCGTGTGGTTGTACTGTCGTTCGTGTGTCTTAGACGGCGACTTGCGAGCCACTTTTTAGTGGCCGAATGACGTACAGCACGTACAGTCACTGCTAGGAGGCATCAAAGCCACTTAATACTGTTTGTTATATACAGTGTCTGCGTTAAGTATTCATACAATAATTGATTTATCAATACTGAAATTTAAGGAACTTAAAATTTTGCAGTGTGAAGTAGGTACGCTAGGATAATAATAAACAAAATTAATCAGAGAGGTGATTCTTCTTTTAAATAATATTTCTTTTAAAATACATATCGGTATTTTGGTATTACATATTTTTGCAGATTCAATTTTTAAAATTATTTGATGAAACAATTCAAAAATTTTCAGCTCTTTATTTCTTTGAATTTTTAATTTTTTTCTATTATTATAAAACTAAAAAGGCTTATTTATCTAATAATAGTCAATAATCCACGTTCAAACAGCAGGAGAGCTTCTAGTACATGCTTTTATTTTTAACCGAAGGGTTTTTCCATGCCATAAAAATGTTTCAAATCTGTTGACCAATTTGCCTTTATAATAATTATTTTGTATTACATAAATAATTCTGCAAAAATAAATCAATAAACAATATATATACAGGATACGTTTATAACAGCGGTACCTTTATTGTAAATAAAATGTGTCATAAAAAGGTTTATATTCAATTTTTTTCTTTCTTTTCTTTATTTTCAAAGTTATCATAAAATTTGAAGCAAAGATGTTCCCATGCCTTTACTTTTTCCATCCGGTTACTATATCCCGAATATATGTAATCCCAGATTGCGGGTAAATTCCGGATTTCCTCAATAAATAATTCCGTATCAAATGAATCTTCGTTAACCATTGCAATTTTTTCAAGAAAATAAAAACAAAGAAACAAAAGCAAAAAAAAAAAGTCCAAAAAAAAAAGAAAAATACAAAACAAGAAAAAAACAAAACAAAAACAAAAAAACAAAATAATAACAAAAAAACAAAACAATCAAAAAAGACGAAAAGAAATAAAAATACACACAATTAAGAAAACTAAACAAAACAAAAATTACAAAACACCTGCTTGAGTCGTATTATTCAATGATTTCTTGTAATGTTCGAGAGACACTGTAGTACTAGTAGTACGTATCTGTCGCTTATAAGTGGTCCATTGGTCGCAAGTTTTAGCGACTAAAAACGACAATACGACGACACATTGCGACAGTGTCCGATTACGACGACAGGCTGTGGCTCGTGTGTCTTGAAATTTGTGTTTCCATAAGAAAAGTACATGCATACATACCCGGCCACAGAATAGCCACTATTTTGTCGCTGTCGCGTGGTCGTGGCGTGGTTCGTGTGTCCTGGCTCTAACTGTCGACAAATTCGGTCGTATACATGACAAAAGTATTAAGAAAGAAGCTCTTACATCCATTGGTTTCAAGATGACAAGCACGGGAAGCTATGATATTGGAAACAGACAACTAACAAATGTAAAAAACCCTGTTAATGATCAAGATGTGGTGAATCAGAAATTTTTAAAAAGTTTTGAAATAGAGAAATTTTCCGAATTAACAGAAACAGTCGAAATGAACAAAACACAAACTGAATTTCAGTATTGATAAATCAATTATTGTATGAATACTTAACGCAGACACTGTATATAACAAACAGTATTAAGTGGCTTTGATGCCTCCTAGCAGTGACTGTACGTGCTGTACGTCATTCGGCCACTAAAAAGTGGCTCGCAAGTCGCCGTCTAAGACACACGAACGACAGTACAACCACACGACAACCACAAAAAAGTGGTCGTGGCGTGGTTCGTGTGTCTTGGCTCTTATGTTTCTGTTATGTGTACGACTAAATTTATCCATGCTTATTCAATTATATCTGCTTCCTTCAGCTACTATTTGCTACTATTGAATTTGAGTCATTTTAAAACAATATTTTGTTGTAATATACTTCATTTCATGTCAAATATCTAGTAAAAACAAAACGGAATATTTCTTATTTAAAAAAAAAAAAAAAAAAAAAAAAACAAAAAAAAAAAAAACAAAACAAAATAGAATATTTAACTAGTTAGTAATTAATTAACTAGCTAGTTAACAAACGAACACAGACATTTTTGCTTATTTGGCAAACCTTTCTGTAATATTCTATTACATACGTATGTGTGTGTCTTCATACTATTACACACAATCTATATATTAGCAAATTAGGTGTGCACAATTTGAAACAAAGAATATAAACAATCAGTTTTACCGATATGTACGTTATAATGTGTAATAAAAATAATAATAATTATGAAAACAACCAACTCGGTAAAAAGTTATATCTGCTTCCTTCAGTTCTTCAATGATCTATATTATTTCGTTGGAATGACCAAAGTAACCAGCTTGTTGTTGTTGTTGTTGTTGTAACGCCACCAGTAGTCGTAATCGAGTAACTAATTTATTTGGATCGCTTAAGTATATAAAGTCTTTTTTCAAATTGTTAGACTACATCAAACCAATACCGAATGTTGGAGTATTACCAACATGGCTTCGCGTTTTGTATCTTGGAAGTGGTACCATTTCACTAATAATATTCCGGTATTTATAACTCGCGCTACCTTTTATTTGTTGGTTTGGACTGTAGTTTCGCCTGTGTGCATTTGTTTGCTTTAAAATTCGTTTATACGTATTTAAATCTTCAGTACGATATACACTCCTTTTTGGTGCGTTCTTGAAAATTAACTCATATAAACCTGGTGTTCCTTTATAAGTAATATCATTAATTATTATATCACCACCGTCTACTTGAAGCGGCTGATTTCAAATCATCCATTCTTCATCTGTTTTGTACGGTTCATATACTGTATCAATACCGCGATTTGGTTGAAGGTATAGCTGTAAGTATTTCCTTGCTATTGGCCCAAACTCTTTTGTTAAATCTTCAGGTATCACCATTAATTTCCGAGCAATACTTTGTGCCGACACATGGTATTTCGGTGTTTGAAGTACATTTTGCACTTCTTCCACCGGATACGATTCAAAAACATCTTCTGGAAGACCTTGTATTGAAACATCTTCCTCCTTCCCAACCTTCTCATCCTCCTCTTCTTCTTCTTCTTCTTGCATCGGCGATGGAATGTTAAAATATTACCTCTTCTTTTTAATTCTAGGTGTAAACGTATCTATTGCTTGTGTTTCTTCTATTGTTTCCATCTTGATAGGGTGTTTCTTTTCGTTACTTAGTTTTGTGGCTGTTTCCTTGACCGGCGCAGTTACTGGTTGGAACGTAGTTTGTAACAACATGTCTGATTCGATCTTTCCAGATCGTAAAGCATTAAATTTTTTTCGTATATTGTTCGCCGTCTTTATAATGTTTTTTATAACAATCTTTCTTTTCTTTCTGTCCATTTCGACGACTGTTTCATGCAACAACTACTCAATAGAATGACTTGAGAAATATAAGGTAATGACGATACAAGAAACATTTTATTACCGAAAAAAAAAACTTACTACTTTTAGTGTTATTCCCACTATTTATTAATTATATAAATACCAATGAATTTAAATACTATGATAGTTAGCTATTTAATTAATTAATAAATAATTCAATTTAATAATAATTAAATACAACATAATTAAAATTATCAAAATGAAAGTTACGATAACGAATCTGTCACTTCAATTGAGATACTAACTTAACAACAATGTAAGGCCAATTAGAGAGGCCATAACGCTAAATGAAGAAGAAGATATCAGTAATGACTTATTCAGTTTCATAGACGAATAGAAATTTTCTGCTGTCTATTTTTAATTATTTTAGATAAAAAATTTTAATATTTTATTTTTTATAAATAAAAAATTTAAATTTTTGGTCTGTGTTTTTGTCATTCTTGAATGTATTTTAAAATTTTCACAAATTAAAAATATTCGCTAATTTCAAAGCTATAATGTATGTACGATTACAATGTTCAGCATACATACTGTATATTAAAAATGTATAAACAATTGTTTAATTAATAAATACACATAAGTTAAAAATTGTATACGATATGTACGTTATAATGTGTAATAAAAATAATAATAATAATAACAATCAACTCGGTAAAAAAGTTTTATCTTTGACTTACTGTACCCGCGACGTCGTTCGCGCGACGCATTATTACACTTATATAAACTCAATGAGAAGTATATAAGTGTAATAATTATACAGAATTTGCATAGAACAATAACTTTTGCCTAATGCATGCACACACTCCAAATGGTTTTTCTATATTTCCGTGGGAATGAGACATTTTCCCGGAGTAAAAAGTATCTTAGATGTTGACCCAATTAATAAGTTAGCACCACACTAACTTTCATCAAAATCCATTCAATAGTTTTTACGTGATGCGTGAACAGACAGGCAGACAAGTAAACAGACAGATAGACGGGACACCCGTTTTACCAAACGTGGTTCGATTGGGTACTGACCGCAAGAAAATGAAAATTAATCACTTTTGCGAAGCTCCTCTTAACATATTTTTTCAAATCAGCCTCCCTGAAGATTAAAAAAGAAAGAAAGTAAGAAATAACAAGAATACAACTTAGCAACCCGATAACTAGGCCTCCGATAACTAGTTTCTGATTTGATCGCTTTATCGTTTCATGTACGGGTTTTAAGGCACTGAAAACTTTTAATATTAGAATAGAGCAAACATATGATATTTACCATATCATATGTTTGCTTTACCATATCATATGATATTTAACATAAAATACCATCCATACTCTCTGCTGATTTAATAAAATGTTGCACTTTATGTTAGGGCACACCGCATGTACAATGATAGCTAAGTAAAGTCTTGTATCGCACGTTTATGTTTACTGACATGCTAAGCAAAAAGGGCATAATATAATACGAGTCACAGTGATAATATGAGCTTGCGATAGTATGAACCTATATACATAATGTGGAGTGAATTATTAAAACTGTAGTCCTTATATCTACTTTTAAAACGTAGATTTTGATTCTTTGTAACGTTTGAATGGAATGAATGTTCTTTTCCTTTGGGATTTTTTTTATCTATTATTCATAAATGCTTATACCTATATCAACCCCTTATCAGTTATTCCTCAACACCCATTCCCCCGCAGGTTTCAAATAAAAACATGTTGTTGTCTTCTTATAGAGTTAACAGACTTGTTTTGTGAATCAGACATATTTACATTATAAGAAATACAAAAATCATTTTATTCACACTGCCGATTAGTCTGATACGATTATATAATTTTTTTTTTGTTTCATTTAATACTTATTCATAGTACTTATTACATTTTTATGTATATAATAATTTTTATAAAATAAATTCGATATTATTACACGCAAATACCTAAGGTATAAACCTTAGGACCTAAGAGTCACATTTAAGCGGGGCTTCTTGCGAGGCCCCAAACAAACACGCTTTTAAATTTGTGACGTTCTTTTTCGAGCGTAAAAGTGATTAAATTAATTAGTCATTTGTGGTAAAGTAAGATACATCTACTATACTATATGGTCAATAACGCAATATCGCTTGACAAATATAAGAACCTACTTATTCAACATAAAATATTTGGCCAAATATTTTATTTTTCGTTTTATTACAATATTTATTATAAAATATTTAATTGTTACAAATTTCAATAGTAGAAACCTCACGTCTAGCGAACTTTGAAATTGAATTGAATAATAGCGAAACTAAACTCGTTGAAATTGACTTAAACGCTTGTATTTATACTATCTCGTAATATTCTAGAAAAGTGCATTTAGCTGACTAAGAAATGAGGCTTCTAATAACAATTCTTAGAAGTAAAAAGTTAAAAGCTGATATAAGCTGTAATTGATATTATAAAGTGATTACATAAGCATATGATTGAAATATGATATATGTGTGAATGGTATGTAAAGAATGTTAAGTAACTAATACATATTAGATAAAATATTATATAGGGTGTCCATAAGTTGTGTCCATTACTCCTCCATCCTTAAGACGAAAGCGGTGGCCATAGAAGTTTGACTTCTTGGGACGGCGCTTTTGGTTGGTATTGTACTTGAATTGAAGAATCCTCTTGAATATGTGCTTGAAGTGATGCATTCTCTTGGAACGGCTTCCTTGTGTAACGAATAATGAATAGGATACTGATGATTAACATGGTTGCAAGAATAAAGTAAGTAGTAGATACGTGAATAGTACCATGTGTCCGCAGTAGCTGGATTTCTTCTCGATTTTCTAAATGATAGTTTTTCAATTTGTTGAGGTCCAGTTTTTCTTCCAATTTGGAGATGTTGACCGGAAGATTGTATGTTGGTTGCAAATAGATTTTTTCCCATTTTCTTAATATTTTACTATCGTAGGTAATGTCGTTGATTTTTACGGAACAGTTTTCAAAGCGTATTAAAATGGTTCCCATGATGGTTCGATTTTTGATGCCACATGTTGAACTAATGACAATTCCATATGAGTTCTTGATGATGATGTGGTTGTTGTAGATTTGTTTGATTTCGGTTATGTTGTTGTAGTATTCATAGATGCAGGTAGGCGATTGATTGGAAAGTAGATTTCCGATGCACTTTGAATTTTTCAGTTTAATTGCTGCAGTTTTGGGCTCGCATACGTAGATTTCCTCTATTTTGGGGCACGCATTATCGACCTCGTACAACTGATATTCATTGGAAATGGTATATGGTTTGGGAAATTTTATTGTTTTTAAATGAACATTTGGTAAAGGTTCTAATTTGTTTAATTGATAGGTAGAGGATTGGAAATTAGGTATCTGTATGTTAAAAATTATGTTGCTATCGTTGTAATAAGCCTGCAGTTTAAGGAACTCGTATATTTGTTCGTATGATTTGATGGGTATGCTTTGTTTGTTCAATGAATTATAAGCGTACTCTAGTTCATCTGGAAGTAGAATAGGCTTTGCGACAATATTAAGTTTTGCCAAATTAATGGATTGTATGATATCTTTAATGTGGTCATTACGTGTCCCAATATTGAAATTAATTCTGTACGCGTATTGTATAATTTTTAATTCGCTTTGTTCTTTTTGACCGATGTTCGTATATAAAGATTTCAAATATCTGTTAATAGAATTTTGCTGATCGTTTATGTGTTTGGTGATGTTTTCAAATCGTTCGATCATTTGGGAGTTAATGCGGACCTGCTTGTTTAATTGATTCACAACGTTATTTTGATTTAGTTTTAAATTTTCTATATTTTTATTAATTTCGATGGCATCGTTATGATCCATGTTGCCAGTAATCTGTTTAATGACTGTTCCTAAACCGTCTATCAATCCTCGCTTAGTAATTTTTCTTGGTAGTAAAATTTGGAGATTTTCTTTCAATTCTTTAAATTTTAGCCGAATAATTTCCTCGAATTCTGTATTAGGGAGTTTTTGTGAAATGAGATTGATTGAGTTTTCAATATTAAATAGATTTTCTTTGTAATTATTAAGATTAATAATGTGAATATAATGGTCATAACTATTCACGACTCGTGCTTGGCCTAGGTTCATTACTAGGATCCCTGGATTGTTGGTCTGGTCCATTATTTCTATTTTCTGTGCTGTTACCGACAGCATTATCCTGCAATTTAAGTGGACGTCTTAATTTTTGTTTGTTTAACTTTCTATTCTTATTATCTAATATGGTTATTTTATTATTTTTAGATACAGCAGTTTGTTTGAATTTAGCATGTAGTTTGTTATTATGTTTGTTTTCAGTTAGATACGCGTTTGTGCCGGGTACGTAATTTAGGGGTTCATGTCTATCTCTATTTAATTTTACAATTTTTCCTTGTTTCTTTTCTAACACGTAGTTATTAACTTTGTCGTACAAGTTTTGTTGTTTTTCGTTTATGTCGTTCAAGTCAGGTTTTAAGCTCATGTCATATGTTCTGTCAAAGAAAAGTTCAAAAGGAGTGTACCTAGTAGTTGAATGGACCGAATTATTATACGTGAAAATTGCAGATAGTAATTTTTGTTCGGGTTCCATTTCTCTATTTTTGGGATCTTTATGGATAATTCTGTAAATTTCTAACAGTGTCGAGTGAAATCGCTCGATGGGTGAATTTGAATTTGAACTTCGTACCGAAGTAGTGTGCAAATTTATATTATAGTTATCACAAAATTGACGAAATCGAATAGAATCAAATCCTTTTTCAGAATCTACAACTAGTGTTGTAGGTTTTCCATATGTGGCTATAAATTTTGAAAATGCTTCTATTAGATGTATGCTATTTCTACTAAGAAGAATGTACCCTTGTGCAAATTTAGAAAATTTATCAATTATAGTAAATATTACAAGTTTATCGATATAAAATATATCTGCATGTGCGATTTCAAGTGGACGGACTGGTGTAGGGGTTAACTGAAATTTTTGTTTTGGGGGTCTCCTATCATATTTATTTTCTTGACATGTTTTACAATTATTAATGTAATAAGTTATTTTACTTTTTAAATTTGGAAAATAGTAATCTCGTTTTAAGTGAGCCAAAGTTTCATTAATTCCACGGTGGTTACTAGTCTGGTGATAATCTGAAATTATGCGGTCTTGTTGTTCGTCATCTTCAATATCTTCTAATAATTTTGTACATCTTATAATTTTGAATTGTCTACCATGAGAAAAGTATTGGTGACAGATTTCTTGTACTTTATTAAACAAATCGTCATCGGGGCAGTATATAGCTGTACATTTGTTTGGTGGTAAGAACTGTCTAAATATTTCAATTAAAATTTCGTCAGTATAATTTGGACCTTGAAAAGTTTGTCTACGTTTTGTTTTAAACAAAATTTTTAATTTTCGGCTTGTCGTTTTTAGTTCTGGGTTAATAAGGAGAATGACTTGTTGAGTGAAATCATTTAAAGGATTTTCAGAGATTGGAATAAATAATGTATCGTCATCGTCAGCACTATGTACAGTACTGTCTTCGTCGGCGGTGTTATTTTTTCGAGTAGAAGTATGTCGTGTTACATGGGTTGAAGTGTTACTACTAGTTTCGTGTGAGTTAATCTCTGAGATAATAACGCGTGAAAGAGCATCAGCATTTGTATTACTCTTGCCTGATTTATGTATGATTGTATAATCGAATTCCTCAAGGCGCCACCGAACCAGTTTACTATTCGGTTCCTTTAATGACATAAGCCACGTAAGAGGCTTGTGGTCTGTTATAATTTTAAATTTGCGGCCAAATAGGTACGGACGGAAGTATTTTGTGGCCCACACAATAGCCAGAAGTTCTTTTTCTATTGTGCTGTAATTTTGTTCACTCTTAGTGAGTGTACGGCTGGCATAACAGATTGGGCGATCCTTGCCGATAGGTCCTTGCGAAAGTATCGCGCCTATAGCACAATTACTAGCGTCTGTTGTTAGGTTAAATTCTTTACTAAAATCAGGATATGCAAGTACTGGCTCATCAGTGAGTAATTTTTTGCATAGTTCGAAAGTCTTAATATATTCCGGGGTTAATTTAATTTCCTCTCCTTTTCTTAAACATTGGGTTAAAGGCTTAGTAATTTTCGCGAAATCCTTAATGAATTTACGATAGTACCCTAGTAAACCGAGAAAGCTCTTAATTTCTTTTGGTGTTTTAGGTAATGAAAAATTTGTAATGGCTTTGATCTTATCCGGATTTGGTTTCACACCTTCTGAAGAGACTATGTGCCCAAGGAAAGCGACCTCTTTATGTAAAAATTCACTTTTATCAAGTTGTACTTTAAGATTTGCTTTTCTAAGTTTTTCAAAGACTCTACGTAAATTTACAATATGTTCGTCTAACGATGTGGAGAAAACTATGATGTCGTCCATATATACTAGACAAACAGTGCCCTGTAGTTCTCGCAAAACGTTGTCCATAACCCTTTGAAAGGTGGACGGAGCGTTTTTTAGGCCAAAAGGCATTCTCAAATATTCGTAGTGGCCATTCTCGACGCTAAAAGCTGTCTTGGGAATATCTTTAGGATGGAGTTCAATTTGGTGAAACCCGCTGGCCAAGTCAAGGGTAGTAAAGTACATACATTTGCCAAGTTTGTCAAGAATATCAGTGATGTTTGGTAATGGATATTTGTCATCGACTGTCTTTTCGTTTAAGCGTCTATAATCTACTACAAGTCTCCATTTTTTCTTTCCACTTGCGTCAGCTTTTTTGGGGACAATCCAAATGGGGGATGACCAAGGAGAGTAGCTTGGTCGAATTATACCTTGTTTTAATAGTTGGTCAATTTGTCTCCTAACCTCTTCTTTATGAATTTGTGGATACCGATATGATTTTGTGTGTATTGGGATGTCGTCTTTAGTAATGATACGATGTTTGATTTCATTCGTAAAAGTCAGGTCTTGTCCTTCGCGATAGAAAATATCGTCAAACTGTTTACAAAGGTTGATAATTTTGGACCGTTCTTCCATATTTAAATGATCGACTCGAATCAAATTGTCGATGCTATTACAAAAGTTATTAGTTTGTGAATTAATTTGGTTTTCCTTAAATTCGACTAATTCGTGATTTAGAATTTCTGCCTTAATCGGTTGTTCTATAAAAAGAATTTGTTTATCGTTTGTTAAATTTATGACTGTACAAATGAAGTGCCAGTCGTTTGCTTTATAGATACCTTCAGGTATCAGATGTTTATTGTCAATAAAAATGTTTTTTAAAATAAATTCTCCTGATTGGATATCAACCGGTAATTTAACTATCATTTTTGAAAAAGGTTGTAATGTAAATTTTCCAGACATAAAATTTGGTTTTGATAATAATTTTAATGTAGCGTTTTTTGTTTTTAAAATTTGATTAACAACGTCAATCTTTGCGTTAATCTTTTTCAAAATATCTAAGCCGATTAGACCGTCAAAATATTGGTGAAATTGAAAAATTAAGAAATCAATCGTATCGTTTGGTTGTCTAAATTCTTTAAACATGGGTAAGGTTATTTTTTTCTTTAAGTGATAGGTGTTCAGTACTGCTTTAATTTCTATTGGTTTAATTTCTTCGCAATAATTTAGATCTACATGTTCAGGGTTTATAAATGAATTTGAAGCGCCAGTGTCAATAAGAAATTTTAGGTACTTGCCGGATGGGGATTGAATATGTACATAAGGAAGTGTGTTGCCGTGAGTGTTCAGGTCTAGGTAACCAAATTGTGGTCCCAGGTTGACTGAAAATTTGAATCGTCTAGTTCGTATTCGGAACTGACAACGGACATAGGATTTGTGTTGTTTTCGTTGTCTTGTTCGTCATATACGTCGATATTTTCAACAATGTCAGTGTTTGCAGTTTCAAAGTTGTCTAAATTTTGGAAATCTTGTTGTTCATTATTATGTAATTCTTCACTAACAAAAGTTGGTTTAGACATAGGGGCGAATACACGATTAGTATTTGAATTATATTGTTGTGTTCGTGGTTGTGCCCTAATACTTAATCTATTACTTCCTATTTCCATAGGTTCCGGTTTATATCGCGTTAATTGTTGCGGAGGGAACCTGGAAGTTGATTGTTGTGGTGAATTTGTTGTTGGTTTATACGTAAATTGTCTTTGTACCATTTGTGGTCTATAGTTCGTTTGTTGCGGAATAAATGTACGATGTTGTGATTGATTTGGAACTAATCGATTGTTACTAGAATTAATATGTTGAACTATTGGTTTTGGTTTATTAACTATGTTTGGGGTTTGTGATTTGGTATAGTAGATATTCTGTTCTTTTATGCAAAAGCTGAAAGCTTCTGATAATGTGCTTGGTTTCATTGCGCGAATGGTGGATCCTAAAGGTTCCCGTAATCCCGATAGGAAAACATTCAAACACATTTCACTGTATAAGCTTAGTTTGGAAGCTTGAACATCTCCATTGTTTTCATGTATTTTAACATGGTTTGATATTGTAGACAAAATTTCTATTATACTACTGTAAAATGTCTCAACAGTTTGATTACCTTGTCTAAGGTTATGTAAATCTTTAATTAAACTGGTTTCATTTCTCTTGTCCGAATAATGAGTAATTAAATTATTTTTGATTTGGACCCAATCGATAGGTGTCCCATACATATTGAGTATTTCATTAGCCTGTCCAGTGATTTTATTTCTAATAGCTCTAAGGAGAAGTTTGCCGTAACTAGTTCCGTTAACATTAGGAATGAGACTTAAAATTTCTTCTACGTTATTTATAAAATCATACAATAAGCGTGTATTACCATCGAAGGTTGGTAAATCTTTAATAGCATCTGGGATTCTTAATGCGTTAAAGACTTCACTAGGCGTTGCCATTGTTAAATTATTTGAAATATTATTTGTATTATTTAGATTAATTGTATTTTCGTTTAAATTAATTGGATTGAGATTTTCAAAATTTTCGTAAAAATTATTTGAAGAATTACTTAATTCAACACTATTCCCGTATTCTGCGGCGTTACTAGTGTTGGGGTAGTTTTGGGTTTCAACACCGTTCCCGTTTACTGCGGCGTCAAAGGTGTTGGGAGAAGAGTTTCGCTTATAAGGAATTGCCCGTAGTAAGGATAATTTGGGTTTGGTATTAGGCATTAAATTTCCAATGAATAACAATTGAAACAAAATCGACTTACGTGAACAGCCAGAATGCGACCATAGTACGGATGGTTGTAGCAGCTCCACTGGATGATGTAACCTCACCGTAGTTCTGCGTTGTAGTTGCTGGTTCCTTGTATGCTCCAAGTCCAACAGCTGTAGGTTCACGAAGATCTGCTGGTGTCCGTGTTCCCGTGAAGAGAAACCCTCGAAAGCCAAATAAACCGTTTAGCTCCGGCAAATGTTTCGATATGCCCTCGAACCACTTGTCCGCAAGTTTAACTACTTTACACGAAAACGCGTTACAGATCCGAACGACTGCGCCAGTTATGTTCACGCGTTCGCGAGGTTGATTAAAAAATAAATTTTATTTTTCGTTTTATTACAATATTTATTATAAAATATTTAATTGTTACAAATTTCAATAGTAGAAACCTCACGTCTAGCGAACTTTGAAATTGAATTGAATAATAGCGAAACTAAACTCGTTGAAATTGACTTAAACGCTTGTATTTATACTATCTCGTAATATTCTAGAAAAGTGCATTTAGCTGACTAAGAAATGAGGCTTCTAATAACAATTCTTAGAAGTAAAAAGTTAAAAGCTGATATAAGCTGTAATTGATATTATAAAGTGATTACATAAGCATATGATTGAATATGATATATGTGTGAATGGTATGTAAAGAATGTTAAGTAACTAATACATATTAGATAAAATATTATATAGGGTGTCCATAAGTTGTGTCCATTACTATATATATATATATATATATATATATATATATATATATATATATATATATATATATATATATATATATATATATATTAAAATAGATGTACAAGTTTAATTATAATTTTAATCCACAGCTGAAGTTCTTTTTAGTTAAAATGCTAACTTGCATTTTTACTTATTGTATGATGTGTGTGTCGCGTCGTATATATATATATATATATATATATATATATATATATATATATATATATATATATATATATATATATATATACAGTGAGGAGCAAAAGTGAACACACATTCATTAATTTTCAAAAAAATTAATTTTTATTCAATGTTTACGTATGGAATATAAGAAAACGATATATATGTTATCAAGTACAACCTTACAGCTTTCAAATAAAATTTTAACTATCACGATATTATTATTGTTTTGCTTACAACATATTTTTTTCATGTAGTCGGTTTTGCACCGGATGCAGCGGATTATAAAAGATGACTGGCTAATAATGTAAACACAGTTTCTGTAAACATTTACTGATAATTTTCGTAACTAGAAGGATTAGTTATTGTTATTTGTCTGTTCGTATCTACTGGCCGTTTGAATATTCGTTCGATTTATTCTATCATGAAGCCGTTAACGAAAGCTGCGAAGAATAATATTATTTCCAAATTAAAATCTGGCTTATCAACGCGAAAAGTTGCCAGAATGTTCGCCGTAAGTCAAGCGGTAGTTCATAAAATACGAAAGCGATATTGTAGAGACGTTCCTATATCCTTGGGTGGACGTCCAAGATTATTATCATCTCAGGATAAGCGACGTTTAGTGAAATACATCACTTCGGACGTCGCATCAACAGCATCGATGGCTGCGAAATTATTCGAAAGGGATATCAGAATAAAGATAAGCAAGTGGACGGCTAGAAGAGCGTTAAAAGAAGCGAATTTTGAGTCAATCGAGAAAAAGAAAAAACCTGCTCTTTCAAAAAAGAATATTAAAGCTCGTTTGACTTTTGCTAAAAATATTTAAAATGGACTGGTGAACAATGGGAACGCACAATTTTCTCAGATGAATCGAAAGTAAATCGAATTTTATCAGACGGAAGGTTTTGGTGCTGGAAAAGAAAAAGTGAACCTATTTTACCGCGACATATTCGACCAACAACGAAATGTTGTGATATGGGGCTGCATTACAGCGCATGGTGTAGGTCCATTACGTCGAATTGAAGGTTCCGTCAACCGGTATGTCTACAAAAATATTTTAGAAACCAATTTATTGGATACGATCGACAATATGCCGGTACCAGCATGTGATGTTGTTTTTCAACATGACAACGCTCCCGGACATTCGGCAAAAATCGTTAAAAACTGGCTGCAATCTCAAGAATTTCAGACGATGACATGGCCTGCTCAAAGCCCAGATTTGAATCCCATCGAAAATGTTTGGGCATATTTGAAAATGAAACTGGCTACTGAATACAACGCTCCGCCAGCGACAATTGATGATTTATGGCAGAGTGGAAGAGCAATGGTATTCTATCCCACCAGAATACTGTAAAAATATAGTTTTAAATATGCCCAAACGCATTCAAGCTGTTATTGTAGCCAAAGGCCTTTGGACCAAATATTAAGGGGATTAAATATTGAAATATCCATTTAGAAATAAAAGTGGTGCAAAACTGACTATACGGAAAAAGTGTGTAGTTAACAAAATACTAATAATATCATGATCCTTGCAATTTTTTTTAAAAGCTGAAACCTTGTACTTGATAACATATATATCGTTTTCTTATATTTAATATGTAAACATTGAATAAAAATTCATTTTTTCAGAAATTAACGTATGTGTGTTTACTTTTGCTCCTCACTGTATATATATATATATATATATATATATATATATATATATATATATATATATATATATATATATATATATATATATATATATATATATATATATATTTGTATGTAGGTGATACCTATATCGAAATATGTAATATGAGTTCATTGTATCTGTAAATTTCATTAAACTGTGTTGTACGTATACGCATAATTAACTTGTGATTATTTATTAAATATTTCTTGATGCAGAAAACTGCATCATTACAGAAAATTAATTGTTTTTTTCTTTCTTTTTTACAAATATTATATTAATTTAGTAATTTTAAGTTAGAGATAAATTTTTTTATGATAAAATAACATAAATTCATATTTTGTTTATATGTAATAAATACAAATATGTAGTCCATAAACATAAAATATGTATAAATGACATAGCTGTGCCGTCTTTTGCGTTTTTCAATGAACAACCGTCAAACCGGTAAGGAATAACTGAACTGTTAAATGTTAGCTTTAATTAATATGATATTTAAAAAAAAATATAGGTGGAACTATAAATACAGGTGTATATTAATTTACACATCATACTTAAGTCATATTATTATAATAATGTATTAATTGATAATTTTAAATAGTTGCACCCTCTATGTTTTTCAGTGAAAAACAGTCAAATCGACAGGCAAATCGTTGAACTCAGCAGTTCAACTTTATCTTTAATTTCAAACTATCTAATAAAAAAATTGACTGAAAATATTGTATGTATTACACACACAACTACACAAAAACATATATGTACACTCACGTGTACACCTGTTCAATTGTTCAATTCAATATAAAGTCCGTTAATGCAACGGCCTAGGTGGAGTCGATATGACGCTTGGACGACGTACAAAAGTACCCAGGTTCTAATCATACCACTGATTGGATTTTTTTTATTTAAAATAAATCGATATTTCAAGACAGTCAAGAGACAAACACGAATTATAAACGCCATCTATCGTAACAAATAAAGAAAAAAGTCGGTCAGAGTAACAGAAAAGAACAACGTCTATAGACGCCAAAAAGGTCAGGTAAAGTAATAGAAAATGAATGCGTCTATAAACGTCCACACAAAAAGAAAAAAATGGCGACGTATGATAAAGGTAAAAAAAAAAAGAAATTGGCGACGTTGACAAAGTCAACGTCATAGCACAGTTTAAATAATAGTGTATACTACGTATACACCCAGTTTACTCACTCACTTTGCGCTCTCTGTCCAAATGTATTTAAATCGTATAAACCCATCTCTTTTCCTCACCATTTGCCCTTGAATGCTTCCATCACACAAAAAATCTATGCTATGTACCTCTGAAACTCAAGCTTATGTGTAGGGTTATCCAAAAATAATCCAGTGTGATCGATTTTATTTTAATAAATAAATTGTAAATAAATAAACTTAAGAATTTAAAGAAAAAAATATATATTTAAAAAAATATTATAATACAATTTGGTTTTATACACTGTATGACATGTTGACAATTATGTCAAATGTTAAATTATGTTGATGTTATGTTGTCATACTGATAATTATTTTTCTCCTATTACCAAGATCACTGTATATATGAGAATGTGTATTGCTAGTAGAATTATAATTTTAATCTGTTAAAAATAACAAACGACTTTAAAGAATTTTATTTTAAAAAAATATCACTTAACAGCAAACGTTAACCTCGTTAATACATGTCAAACTATTCTAATCATGCATCTTTGGACCTCACCGAGGGTTTCTGTGCGATCTTTGTGTGCGACCCAAAAGTGTTGATGGATCAAAACTGTTTCAACATCTTCTGTAGTTTCAACATTGTTAGTAAAGATGGTCAAGATGTTCAGGTGTACGTATATATGTATCTTTTTTTATCTATATATTAGGCCAGTAAAATAAACAAAAAAAAGGATTCAAATTTCGGAAAAATTTACATGGAGCTGAAAATTGGTACAGACCTTAACTACATTATTATAAACAAAATATGGAAAGTCCCCATCGGTCCTACATGTGCTAAAAAGTTTATTTAAGCTCGAAGGTCAAGGAAATTGGTTTTTTGTAGATATCTTGCAAATGGTAAAATTTGTGGTAAAAATAGTTTAAACAAATTTTGTAGATTATGCAATTCTCTATAAAAAAGGTTTCAATATTTTTTTTCGTACCATCTATCCTTCATGAGATAATATCGCGATTTCAAAAACTGGAAAAATAATATTCTGCATAATATACACTCTTTCCTACGCCACCATCAAGATAGATTTGATGCATTTTATGTGGTTTCTCTTGTAGGTATGATACACAATTTGTTTTAATGATTTGAAAAGTTATTTTATTTTATCTTACTTCATATATCATGAGCTTGTATCGCGAAATTTTTTCCTGAAAGAATTTTTTCGATAAAAAATAAATCGGTAACACCACAATATTGTAACTAACACTCTTAAATATGTCACTAGGGGAATGAAGAGATAATTTTGAGCAACGCAGACTACAGATTTCATGTTTCTAGCATTAAAATTATAATTTCGGGAACATCAAAAATTTTTTATTTGTGATGACGTCATCAAGTTCTTTTTTTAATGATACGAATAAAATCTGTAGCTGAAATTTCGGTAACTTGAGTGTCAAATTTTTGTTTTTTCTGTAAAAATGGTCAAGTTTGTTTAGAGAATTTGATTTATTTTGCGGATGAAATTTTTCTGTCAGATTTCGCAGCATAAGTACATGTGCCAATAGGATAGTGTAGCAGGATATAGTAAAATAATTTCTCAAAAAATCAATTGAAACAAAAAATGAGTTAAAAGTACCTTACTCCGACGGTTGTGTGGAAAAGAGCGTATACATATTACGCAAAATATTACTTTTCAAAATTTTGAAATCGCGATACATCTTGAAGGATAGATCGTAAGAAAAAGTATTGAAACCTTTTTTGTTGCATAATCTACAAAATATATCTAAACTGTTTTACCACTAATTTTGCCATTTAAGAAATATTTACGAAAAACCAATTTCCTTAACCTTTGACCTTGAATAAAATTTTTAACACATGTGGGATTGATGGGGACTTTTAACATTTTATTTGTAATAACATAGTTGAGATCTGTACCAATTTTCAGCCATATATATATATATATATACATATATATATATATATATATATATATATATATATATATATATATATATATATATATATATATATATATATATATATATATATATATAAGGTATAATTTATACGGTATATACACACACCGGCATAATTAGCGGAACATACAAAATATCTCTAAAAATCAAACAAACCATTTAATTTTAAGAAACTACTAGTCTTATTTAATTATTCACTTAGAATTACATGTTCACAAGTTAATGTACCTTTATTTTCGTTAGCAAAAGCAATTATCCATATGAAATACCAAATTTTTAGAATCTTATGTCATCTAAGAATCATTTAAGTTAAAGATTATTTAACAAATAGAAAATGAAACACAGCGTTTTAATACCGCGTGCTTCCTCCCGTGCTCTTGTCAAAGCTTCCATTCATCTTGCTATACTCAGAATGATGTTATCTATAGTCTGCTGAGGCAATCTTTGCTCTTCTTTAATTACGGCAGTCTGAAGCTCGACCACATTGAGAAGAAACAGCATTTGAGTTAAAAAGTGACAAACCTCTTAAAAAGATTGCATCAATAATAAATAAGAACAATTCTATAAAAAATCAGTTGATCCATTACCTACTTCAGTATTATTTTAAGTGAAAACGATAAAAACCGCCAACTTTGTTTAATAAATAGGTTTTTATATTTTCTTTATGTTCCGCTAATTATGCCGGTGTGTGTAGTATATACGATACTATAAGAAGTTCAAATACAATTTTTTGGTAATTAAAATATCTTTTTTGGTTGTTGTCTATCATGTGATAGAAAGCTATGAATAACTGAACCAGACAAGCAATAAAATAATAGGTAGAATTATGAAATTGGAAGCGAATTATAGATTTTTAAAGATGCTTTTTCATTTTTTTGTCTTTTCACCAAAATTCAGCACGACGTAACCGTAGAAGAAGATGCTTGTTGTATCAATCATATTTTTAAAAAAAATTTCATTTTGATTGCAAAAATAAAAAATTTGTGCCAAATTATTCAAATTCAAATCACATCCATAATTTTTCGTCTAATCAAGCAGAAGGATTTTTTTTAATTTGATGATTTGAAAAATCGCAAGTATAATGGTAGAATGATGAATTTTGTCAGTTTTGCTTATCATAAATTACATATTGAAATTATTTTTCCATTTCTATGTATGATTCTAGGGTTAAATATTAATAAGTAACGTAAAAAGTTAAATATTATTAGAATTATAAAAGAAAAAACTATTAAAACTATAATTACCAATAGAAAAACAATTATTAATAAAAACACATATCAATAAAATCTAACACTATCAAAAATTAAAATTTAAAAATAATATTTGAACTGCTACAGCTCTGAAGAAAATCGAAAAGAATAAATCATTTTATAAATTTATATGTACACCCCTCGTTTCTAACCAGCAAAAGCCTACTATATATGTACAACTTCCAACACATACTTCCAGAACAAATCAAAGTGAGGCTACTGTATGTATACGTAGTATATTACTATTATTTATACTGTGGTCATAGCCTGTACGTATGTACATACATACATGTATCACATCACCCTATATTTATGCATACTACATTGCGTTGCTAATCGCCCCATTACCTACTCATATTAAAAATTCAAAACTTTTCATTTTTCCTTTCTCAAAAAACCAAGGCCCTAAAATAGGCATGAAAAACAGCGAGAGTTACCAGACTACTACCTTAAGGATTGTCTATTTTTTTTTTTTTAGTTACATATTTAAGAATTAGAATTTGATGCTTCCTTACCGAGTTCGTTATTTTATGTAACTGTAATACTGTCCTATAGGTAATGTATATTTTTTTCAGATTGAACTTGTTGAAATTATATATTTTCAATTTACTGAAATCACCACATTTACTCATAGCAATCTAACAAAAATAAATAGGAAATGATACGAATGGGATAAATTTCTCCTCTCTTACTGGACAACGGTCTTTCTGAAATTTTTTAAATTTTCCCGAAAAACAGGGTTGGCGAGAAAAAAAGTTTATCCTTTCTATTTTCTTTTATTCTACTCTTTTAAGGGATTTATTATTAATTTTGTGGAGATTACTTATCATTTTCAAAATTAAATTTTTGTCCCAACTTTTAAAGGACGATTTTTCAATCCGGTTTTTTGCAGATAAAAAAATACGGATCTCTTAGATTTCGACAAAGAATAACATCAGGAAATCGGAGAGGGATACCTCGGAATATTTCCTTGTGAGATAAATAGACACAATCTCTTGTAGGTATAATGTTTTTATATACTTTTTATTAAATTCTTGAAGAAATTTCGATTGTTAGTATTTGCTGTTATTGTTTATCGCCATCAATGGCGTCGCAAGACGAAAACGGGGAGTGGGCAAGATAATTTTCGCGAGGCCCCTTTTAATTTTCTTTTTGAAATTTCTGTCTTAATAATTAGGCGACAATTAAAAAAAAAAAAAATGAAACAATCACCTACGAGGCCGTAAGAGTGGGCCCACATCGCCGACGCCTAGCTACGCCACTGATTGCCATCTTATTTCTTTAACGGATGATGTAATACTGTGAGTATGTCGAGTATGTTGATAAAACAAACATTTAAAAGATTTAAACCAAGACGTTTTGGATACAACGCATCCTAACCGATTTGTGTTAGCTAATAGAAGAATCGTTTGCGTATTCGGGTATTATCCACGACATTCGCATAATAGGCGTATTTTCTATTTCATGCGTATTAGCCGTAACATAATTTCTTTTTATGATGCCGCGCAATGCACAAAATCTTGTAAAAATTGTAAAAACCCATAATTATATTTACAAAAAGATACAAGGTAATACATTTGCTTGGAAATTCCAAATACCATTACGAAAGGACATTTAAACTTGCAACAATATTATTTATTTATAGGGGAGGCAGGAGTTAAGCAGGAATTCACATTACAAGTGGGGGTAGCAGGTTAATATAAGCTGGACCTTCTCCCTTCCATGGCAAAAACATCAAATATAAAAAAAGACATTTATAATAGATTTTGAATTTGTGTTTTGGATAAACAATATGTTGTCGCGGACTAAGACGATTTTAATTAATTAGATACTTATAAAAAATTGTTGCTCGTATAATTCAAACGTCAAATTAATGTACGAGGTCCATGCTACTAAAATATACCACAATTTGAATTAGTTGCTCGTTTCAAGGTGTCGAAAATAGACAATATGTTCTCGCGAACCCTTTATGCCGCGAACTAATTATAACGTTTAGGTTAAATTACGTAATTTTTTTTAAAAGGTTTTCTTGGTATGTTAGGGTAACAAAATAGCAACAAAATTTAGTATAAATTTTTTTTTTATATTTGATGTTTTTACTAAGGCGGGTTCCAGCTTATATTAAGCTACACTCCCCTCCTCCCGACTTTAAATGTGAATTCCTGCTAAACGGAGAGAGCAACAAAATCCGAACTACGGCAATAAATTAGCACAAAATTAATTAATAGTTGCGACATCAATTAATGATGGTGGGGAATGCAGGTTATGTGGGTCTCAAAGAAAGACTTTATATACTGTAATAATTCAAGATGAAAATAATGATGATAACGATAATAGTTTGGATGATATGGATGGAGAAAATTTTGTTTCTTTTGATGACCATCCACCTGATGAAGAATCAATTGAGTCAAGAAAGTTACTATTAGCTAGGGAGCTGGTGGGAATTTCGGTATATGATTTCATCGTTATTGATACTAATATGTTATATAGTTTACTACTGTGCGAATAAGAAAAAATTAGAGCAGAGTTCAGATGGTGCTGATTTTTCTTGAAAATGAATTTTGAAAATTAGAAGAATAAGAAAGCTCCCTTAAATTACATCATCGTGTCTGCCATTGATATATGGTGTTAAGGGCGGTAAGTATATGTGTAATAAATTTGTGAACAGCAGACGTCTACATTGCTACATTTAAAAAAAAAATAATGACAAATTTATTTTTAAAAAAATATTTTAAAGAACAATACAGCAATGTAGACGTCTGCCTTCCACAAATTTATTATAGGGTAGGGTCGTGTAAGATGGTGCACTCCTGTTTTCTCGAAACAGGAATGAAATTTGTACCCAACTTTAATCGTGTTTTGAAGTGTCCGGGTATCCGTAATTGCTCACCAAAAAATATTGATTTACGACATAATCCCAATATTTCAGGTAAGTTTAAAATTTTTAGTACGATTTGGTGTTATTTTCCTCGAATTTGATTGTATTACTACGGTTTATGTCGAAACAAGTTAAATGTAATGAATGTTCCTGTGGCTAGTAAAGTTAGTCACGACCTTGCTCCGATCACTTTAATTTGTGTCATTACGCGTGAATGGTTGTCACAGGATGATTTTGTTGATAATAGGCAAGCATGTAAGATGGCGCAGTACAAAGGCGTGTAAGATGGTGCACATATTCTTACCCGACAGTTTCGTTTATCATGTTTTTCTTTAACTTTTCTAAGGAATTCTATACAGCAAACTTTCGTTCAATGTAAATTCGTGTAACCCAAGTTCCTACATCAAAAGTTTACGATCATGAAAACTAACGATAACGAAAAGTAATTTTCTTAAATATTCTATTGCTAATAAAATCAGTGGGACTAGTGGAGCCTAAAATTAACCAATTATAACCAATTTATAAAAAGTTATTCGATATCGATAATTCTCGATAGCGTAAAACTATATTTTAATAGTCGTAAAATGTTTGGAATACCTACAACTTGCTTCGCTTAAGCTTTCAAAAATTTCGTTATTTTTTCGCTATGACGCATCGTTTACGAGATATTTATGATCAAAAGTTTTCCATTACGAAAAGTTACGAAAATTAATTTTTTTTAAATGATTGCTAAGCCAATCAGTTGCACTAATGGAGCCTAAATTAACCAGTTATAATCAATTTATCATAAGTAATTCGGTTCCGATAAGTTTCGATAACGAAAAGTAGGTTTTAACAATCGCAATACGTTTGAGTAGAAGAGCTATGACAGTGGCCCAAGGTGTACCCACATTTTTGACACGGTAGTGTACTATAGCATTAAGTGTAGTACAGTGTCAAAAGTGTGGGCACACTTTGGGTCAGGATGTCCCCATACTTTTGACGACGTCGTGTGTCGCCGTACTGTTATAGCTCTTCTACTCTTTTGAAATACCCACAACTTGTTTCACTTAAACGTTTAAAAATTTCGTTATTTTTTGACTACGACCTACCGTTACTTACGATCAAAGTTTAAAATAACGAAAAATATGAAGAAGTGCTGAAATAAAAAATTCTCCTGTTACGTAGGTGCGAGATTGTTTAAATGTGATTTGTGCTAAGCTCCAAGCTTTTTAGTAAGTGCGCATCTTACCGACCTCAATGCGCACTCTTACACGACTGGTCGTGTAAGAGTGCGCATTTCCCATTTTTTGAATTTTTTTTAATAACTCGATTGGTATTGAGCTTATAATAAAAATCTTTTATCACAGCGTTAACTAATCATTAAGGTACTAGAATAAATACAATTTACTTCTATAACATTTTCCGTTATTTTTTTATAGCCGCCTAAATGTTAAGTGCGCCGTCTTACACGACACTACCTTATACTTACCGCCCTTAACACCATATATCAATGACAGACACAATGATATAATTTAAGGGAGATTTCTTATTCTTCTAATTTTCAAAATTCATTTTCAAGAAAAGTCAGTGCCATCTGAACTCTGCTCTAATTTTTCCTTATTCGCATAGTAGTAAACTATATAACATATTAGTATCAATGACGATGAAATCACATACCGAAATTTCCATTAGCTCCCTAGCTACATGGATCTTTTTCTCGAACACCGACACCCGAACCACATAATTTTTGTCAATCAACGTTCTAGAATCAGGCATCGACATCATCTATTAATTTTACACAACTAAGAAGAGCTATAAAGTTATCAGAATTTCCTATTACAGATTTGTCAACAAAACCGTATTACATAATTATTCCAAATAAAAAATAAGATGTAATCCAAATATATGTAACTGTTGTTTAAAATAAACCTTACCTTAAACAACCGCTAATTTTTCCTTAGGTGTCAGTGTTTCCTTAAACTATGTATTCTGTTTTCATGTAATCATGTAATACTGTTTTGTTAAAAAGGCTTTTATTTTATCTAAAAGAACTTCAAAACTGATATCGACTCATGCGAAAATATCTAGAAAAGTTTTTGTTCGTCATCTCCAAGTTCTTTATATAAAGTATAAGTTCTGCTTCTGTTATTTTTTTATTTTTTATTTTTTTTTAAATTTTTTTTTTAGCATAGGATGAACAGAGAAAGATTTCGATTAAAATTAAATATTTTTTTTTTTCTAATAATAAAGTTATTACCGACAAATCTTCAACAGATAAATAATGAAACATTGTTGTTACCGTTATTAAATACAACTTTTGCAATTCAAATTGATAATGTACGATATGTATACCTTATCCAACAATTTTTGGGATGACTTTTTGAGAGGGTGTTATTAGTGACTATAAACTTTCAAAAAGTTAAATTATTTTATTGCTTACAACAAACACCACCCTATGTTCACTCCAATTGTGTTTAAATTTATTACCTGTTTTACCAGTGACGGTTTCTTTTAACACTTACATAGATAAGTAGATTGCGTGCTGCGCACAATAGTGCTGATTATTGCCGTACTTGAAAAGTCATTTCATTTAAATATGGTCAAACTCTACCATAATATATTATATATATTAGGGATGTTATGGATATGAAATTTCGGATAAGGATACGGATAAGGGTATTTAAAACATTTTTTTCGGTTTCGGTTACGGATATGTAATAATATCGGATAATGTTTCGGATACGGTTACGGTTACGGATAATTGCTTATAGTGAAATTTTTTTTTAGTAGAAAAGGCGAAATTTTACTCCAAAAAGTGAACGTTAAACACGAATCAACGGAATTCTATTAAAAGAAATACATGCAGCAAAAACTTGCTTCGATTAAACTCAGTTTTCCAACGACAGTTGTCTTTTACTATCCAAAACAAATCCGAAACTTTTATTTTCGGATACGATTTCCGCTTCGGATATTTTATTAATTCGGATATCCGGTAGTTTCGGTTAAGGTTACGGATATCCATAACATCCCTAATATATATACCAAATTGTACCTACGCTGTTTGCCTGTGTCCGTTACAACGGTTACGACTAGCACGCTACTTGTCTGTATGTATGAATACTGTGTCTGGATAAAGTGTTGGTGGTAATAAATATTTTTGTAATTTGTATACGATTTTTGTTGTAATTTGGAACTATTTATTAATAAATATTCTGACAATATTTATAAAAACAAATATAATAACATCAGTAAATACTGAAAAATTTTAAATCCAACCTTAATCCAACCTTAACCGCCATATTGGTCAACACTTTAACGTCTTTAACCCTTTTTTGGCTTAATTTTCATATGCACTGAATATATAGGTACTTATACTCCTTCTATCTATTCAATGCTCAGAGTTCTCAATGCATAATTCACAGTACGGACTTGTGCACACAACGATTCACAAATCGCTCCTTGTATAGTACAAAGAGAGGTAGTTGAAACAAACTTAATGAAACCACAAAAATAAAATTTTGAAAATATGTAAAACTTAATATAATAATGGTCGTTAATGTACTTTACTTATTATTATACCTAATTTTTCTACAACAAACGCAACGCACGCAATTTTCAGAGTATATTGTATTCAATCGTCACATGCTATTATAGGGAGAGATTACTATGAGATATTTTTTAATTGTTTCTTAAAATTATTAAATTTTCAATTTTTTTTTAAAATTATTAGGAAGCTTATTACAATATAAACATCCTGCGATAGCTGGACTTTTTTTATACTGTTCTGTTCTAAAATAATCAATATTCAAATCTAAACTATGTCGGATGTCGTGTTGATGAATTCATCTCTCAACGTAAAGTACTTGTAATCGCTCTTGACGTACAATAATATAGTTTCATTTTATAAATTGCATAAAATGGTAATATTTTTTATGGTTTATAAAATATTCCTTACAAGACTGTTGATAATTCAGTGATCCGAATATAATTCGTATTATCCTTTTTTGTAAATATACGTATACATTCTGTAGAATATTCCCAAAAAATAACGCAGTATTGCATCGCGCTATATGTAAATGCGTAGTTCCGTTCATAAGGTACCGTGATTACGCTTTACTTTCCTAATGTAATAAATAATACGTCTGACCTAATTGTCGTTCCTAAAAACATAATATTACCAACTTTCATAATTTTCTGTTTCAATCTTGCCAAGTGCAACTCATCAACTTGTTTATTACTGAACAAAATGTATGTTGTTTTGGTCATGTTTACTATTAGATGATTGTATTTACACTAGTAATTAAACTGATCAATAACTGTACTGGCCCGATGAAACAAATCTTCCACATTATGTGAAGATACAACACTTCTATATTATGAGAAGAACAACAGTGGTGTCATCCGCATATAAGATTGCTTTCCCGTGTGAAATTTTTTGAGGTAGGTCGTTAATGTATATTGAAAACAGGGCAGGAGCTTGAGGAGCTCCAACATTTATATATGTCTGGTTTTTGACCGAGATCTATTGACCTCCGTAAATATATATTGTTATAATTTAGGAAAAAACTTTATATATCGGATTTTGCCTTTTTTTATTAATATTATAATTAATTTCAGATATATTAGCTGGTATTCTTAATTATCCTTTCTATGGAAATAAGGACCGTCTAGAGTAAGTATAAATGTAATTCTGTTAACTTTTTACAACATTTATTTATAATATGTAACGACATATATTTTTTAGGGTTTTCAACTTTGGATCACTGGGGTTTCTAATAGGACATGAAATAATACATTCTTTTGACAATAAAGGTATCTATTTATACCTACATATACCGTCACAATAATGTTACGCTCACGTATCTGCTTTAACATTTTTCAGTAGAGTTCAAAAATTTTGTTTTTATTATTTCAAATAGGCGAATTAATTCTACTGATGTATATAAAGCCAAGATCGAACCAGCTGAAGAGGATGTTTAGGAAAAATTGGAGTTAAATTTTGAAATAGGGCGGATATACTTTACCTTATTTATACTTTATTCAAAGTTGAAATTTAAAGTCTAAAGTCCAAAAATTGGACGGTTAATTTGAGGTGTGTCTTTTTTGTGAAATTCAACAAAGTATACTCCACACAGGATTAATTTATAAAAATAATTAATTTTTTCTTGTCAGTCATTTTGCATTAAGCAACAATAATTTTAACAGTTTTAGCTGCAAAATTATCGCGCGTGCACCGACCTTTGTCAAACCAGAAATAAACTAATTAAACAAATATGGCCCAATGGTACGAGCCGTTGACTGAACTACAGCGGTGTTTGTTCAATAAAAAGTGTGCGTTTCAGGCTGTATTACAAAGCGAGTATAGCTGTGCTGCAGTCGTTTTCGATAAAAAAATGTTATTCAAAGCCGATAACGTTAAGGACAGTCTTTAAATGTCTGTGATGTAATCGTGTTTGCAGTACTTTATTTATACAGACACAGTTGTATTACAGAGTAACTTCTGTCTGTGCTGCAGTCGCCTTTGTATTTACGCCGCCGGGTAAGGATATGTGATTTCGGCCCAGCGGCTTTTTGGGCTATTCTTTTTCATGAACGTTGCTTATGGTGACTAATGTTTAAAAATATGGGTATTAGACTTCTACCCCCTATATTGTCAAAGATATGGGGGTAACAACCCTTAACATTAAAATTTTTTTTCTCTAAAACTATTGAAGATAATTAGATGAAATTAACAGAGGATGTTGACATATAGTAGCTTTATATTATACAATTCTTTTACATTCGTATGACGTCATTTACTACATTAAAAAAATAATTGAATTTTTGAGGGTGCGTGTTTTAGACCAACCCCTTGAGTGACACCTACCAAAAAAATATATGTTATTTGGCTCTAATATACTTATCGTGTGTAGAAATTTCAGCAAGATCAGATTTGTGGAAGGTGTCTTAAAAAAATATAAATTCAGGTTAAGTAACAGTAAGACATCCCTATGAAAAAAACAAAGGTCGTGATCTGGATGACTTATTATGGTATTTCTATGCATTTTTCGGCGCTGAGTACGAATTTGGGATCAAAAAAGTTCCTATACCACTTAAATCTTTGTATAGAGCGACAAATATCCCTTAAATAGGTGTAAAATTATGAATATCAATATCATTACAGAAAGGAATATGAATGGGCACTTTGCAACCCGCGTGCCTTATATAATTGCCATGGGCTCCACCAAAGGTGTAACATTTACCAGAAAGGGTTGATTGATCCTCTACAGCTTTTTTAAATCTCTCTGGATATAGATTTACGTAATGCCAACTTTTAGTTTACAAGTGCATCTGTAGAGTGCATCTTTCTGGTCTTAAGAGGTTTTCTAATACTTTTTGTGAATTTGGGGTGGTTTCAACCCCTTAGACAAGTACGGTCAAAGCAACTGAGGGTTACTCTTCTCGGTGTCCTGCGACCAGTGTGAAATAAAAACAAGAAAAATTTGCTCTCTTACATCTTCCTCCACTTCTGTCCAATATAGAGTGATTTTCACCTCTTTAGGGGGTTAATACTTCGGCTGTGTTTATCCTATAACATCTTACCCTTGCATTCCTAAGAGCTTGTAAGCAGAACTTTCCATAACATAAATCTATGACCAGAGAGGTATAAAAGGGGTGCAAGGGGGTGCCAACCCGTTCGGTCGGTGTTACACCCTTGCTGGAGCCTTTCGAAATAATATACGGCTAAGAGGATTGTAAAATGCCTATTCATATTCCTTTCTGTAATGATACTGATATTCATAACTATACACCTAATTTAAGGGATATTTGTGGATCTATGCAATAATTTAAAGGTTATAAGAATTTTTTGACCCCGGATTCGCACTCAGCTGAAAAATGCATAAAAATACATAGTCAGTCATCCAGATCACGACCCTGGTTTTTTCGTGGGGGTGTTTTATTCTTACTTAATCTGAATTTATATTTTTTTAAGACACTTTCCACCCATCTGACCTTGCTGAAATTTCTACACACGATAACTAGGTTAGAGCCAAATAACATATGTATATTTTTTTGGTAGGTGTCACTCAAGGGGTTGGTCTATAACACGCATCCTCAAAAATTCAATTATTTTTTTAATATAGTAAATGACGTCATACGAATGTAAAAAATTGTAATATATAAAGCTACTATATGTCAACACCCTATGTTAATTTCATCTAATTATCCTCAATAGTTTTGCAGAAAAAAATTTTAAAGTTACGGGTTGTTACCCTCATATCTCTGACAATATAGGGGGTAGGGATACCCATATTTTCAAACATTACTCACCGTAAGCAACGTTCATGAAAAAGAATAGCCGAAAAAGCCGCTGGGACGAAATCACATATGCCTACCCGGTGAGATCCTAAATATACATATATATACATATATATACATATATATATATATATATATATATATATATATATATATATATATATATATATATATAGTTAAATTATCGAGATGATAATTTGAGTTTTTAAAAAATTTTATTATCCCAAATTAAAGTACAATATGCTTTTGTACCAACACGGAGTGATCCAATATCTTTAAATTGACGCAACAAGACTGACTTCTTTTGTGAGATTCCTCTATTTATATCTTTTTATGATTGTTCTAGAATAATCACTCAGAGTTGGCGGTTCCAGGAAAGAAACATGATATTTTAAATTATTACAATGTATCAAAATTATAATTAAAACAATGAAATTAAAGATTGTGCAAAATTAGCATTTTATAAGATAACAATTAAAATATAGATATGAATTAGCGAAATAAGCAATTATTTTATATATAGGATGTCCATATTGTACAGGATGTTACTCCTCCCTCCTAAGATTGAAGCGGTGGCCATAGAAGTTTCACTTCTCTGGACGGCGCTGTGGGTTCGTAGGTTACTTGGATTGCCGGATTCTCTTCTTTATTCTTCTTAATGTAGTAGATTATTAACCCAATGATGATTGCTATGGTTGCCAAAACCATGAGGTAAGTTGCCGGTGTATGAACGTTGTTATGGTATTGCAGTAATTCAATTTTCTGCCGATTTTCCAAATGAAAGTTTCTTAATTTGGCTAAGTCCAATTTTTCTTGAATGTTCGAAGTATTGACTGGAAGATTATATGTAGGCAGTAGATATAATTTTTCGGTGTTTTGTATTATTCTATTTTCGTATGCTACTCCATTAATGGTAACGGAACAATTTTCGAAGTAGATCAGGATAGATCCCATAATTTTTCGATTGGTGATACCGCACGTTGAACTGATGTTCGTATCGAATGAATTTTTAATGATGATATGATTATTGTAAATTTGTTTGATTTCCGTGATATTGTTGAAGTCCTCGTAGTCGCATGTTGATGGCTGGTTAAGTAGCAGGCTTCCCAGGCACTTTGAATTTTTCAACTTGGTTCCCTTGTTCTTGAACTGGCATATGTAGATGTTCTCTATTCTGGGACACTCTGTGTCAATCTCGTACAATTCATACTCATTGGAAACCGTATAGGGTTTAAGGAATTTTATGGATTTTAAGTTTTTATTTGGTAAGGATTCTAAATGGTTTAACCGATAGGTATCAGGATAGAAATTTGGTATTTTTATATTGAAAATTATGTTAGTATCATTGTAGTATGCTTGTAATTTAAGGAATTCATAGACTTGTTCATAGGATCTTATAGGTATTCCCTGTTTGGTTAAGGATTTATACGCATATTTTAATTCGTTTGGGAGTAGAATTGGTCCTGCTATTATGTTAAGTTTTGCCAAATTTACTGCTTGTATTATTTCTTTAATATGTTCATTAAGTATTCCCATATTAAAATTTATTCTATATAAATATTGTACAAATTTGAAATCATATTTTTCTTTTGAATCGATATTCTTCGATAATGATTGCAAATAATTATTGATTGTAATTTGTTGATTATTTATGTGTTTTGTAATGTTTTCAAATCGTGCGATCATCTGTGAATTTATGCTAACTTGTGTGTTTAATTGAGTAACTATATTATTTTGATTTAATTTTAATGTTTCAATATGTTTATTTATTTCTAAAGCGTCGTTATGGTCCATATTACCTGTAATTTGTTTGATAAGCGTTCCCATTGCATCGATCAAGCCCCTCTTTACTATTTTTCTTGGTAGGAGGATCTGAAGATTCTTATTTAATTCTTGAAATTTTAAACGCAGTACATCCTCAAATTCTTTATTGGGGAATTTTTGTGAAATAATATTAATTGATTTCTTTATGTTACTTAAATTTTCTTTATAATTTTCTAAGTTAATAATATGAATGTAGTGGTCGAAGTTATTGATAACTCGGGCCTGGCCTAGGGTTATTATCAAGATTCCTGGGTTGTTCGTCTGATCTAGGATCTCTATTTTCGCTATCGTCGTCGTTAACATCGTCCTGTAATTTGAGTGGTCGTTTTAATTTTTGTTTATTTAGTTTCCTATTTTTATTGTCTAAAATTGTAACTCTATTGTCCTTACTTACTTTAATTTGTTTAAATTTTGAATGAATTTTGTTATTATGTGGATTTTCAGTGAGATAAGCGTTAGTACCGGGTGTGTAGGCTAATGGTTCGTCTCTATTAATGTTTAGTTTAATTATTTTTTCATGTTTCTTCCTTTGTACATGGTCGTATACTTTGTCAAATAGTTCTTGTCGTTTTCCGTTAATGTCATTTCTATTAGGTTTTAAACTAATATCGTATTTACGGCTAAAGAATAATTCGAATGGTGTATGTTTTGTGGTTGAATGAATGGAATTATTATAAGTAAATATAGCTGTTATTAATTTTTGTTCCGGTATCATTTCTTTATTTTCAGGATCATTATGAATTAATCTATAAGTTTCTAATAGGGTTGAATGGAAACGTTCAATTGGGGAATTCGAATTTGAACTTCTTACAGATGTCATGTGTAACTGTATGTTGTAACGGTCACAAAATTGTCTAAACCTAATTGAATCAAATCCTCTATCAGAGTCAACTGTAAGCATGGTGGGTCTACCGTATGAAGCAATAAATTTTGAAAAAGCTTCAATTAAATGAATGCTATTTCTACTTGGTAAAATATAACCTTGAGCAAATTTTGAAAATTTATCAATTATTGTAAATATCATTAATTTATCAACAAAGAATATATCTGCATGAGCAATTTCGAGAGGTTGTTTTGGAGTTTGTGTTAATTGAAATTTTTGTTTCGGTGGTCTACGATCGTATTTGTTTTCTTGGCAAATTTTACAATTATTTATGTAATACGTAATTTTACTTTTTAAATTTGGAAAATAATATGTTCTTTTAAGGTGTGCAAGTGTTTCATTGATTCCGCGGTGATTACTGGATTTATGGTAGTCACTAATAATACGGTCTTGTTCTTCGTCGTCTTCAACGTCTTCCAAAAATTTGGTACACCTAACAATTTTAAATTGACGGCCCTGAGAGAAGTATTGATGATATATTTCTTGAAATTTATTAAATAGTTCGTCATTGGTACAGTATACGGCAACGAATTTTTTAGTTGGTATAAATTGTCTAAAGATTTCAATAAAAATTTCGTCATTGTTGTCAGGAATTTGGAATGTTTGTCGTTTTTTTGTTCTAAAAAGGATTTTTGATTTCCTATGCGCCATTTTAAGTCTTTTTTCAAGAATAATTTGTTGTCCAAAATCGTTTAATGGATTTTCGGAAATTCTAATGTATGAAGTATCGTCTTCGTCTGCACTGTGGACAGTGTTCGAATCTGTCGTGTGTTGAGTTACGTGAGTAGATGTGTTACTGTTAGTTTCGTTTACGTTAAGTTCGGGAATTATGACACGGGAAAGTGCGTCTGCATTGGTATTGCTTTTTCCAGATTTATGGATAATAGTATAATCAAATTCCTCGAGTTTGAGACGCCATCTGACTAATTTGCTATTCGGATCTTTAAGTGACATTAACCAAGTAAGGGGTTTATGGTCAGTTATTATTTTAAATTTTCGACCGAAAAGGTATGGACGGAAATATTTAGTAGCCCAAACAATAGCCAAAAGTTCCTTCTCAATTGTGCTATAATTTTGTTCACTTTTAGTAAGCGTACGGCTAGCATAACATATCGGTCTATCTTTTCCAATGGGTCCCTGTGATAATATTGCGCCAATTGCAATGTTACTTGCGTCAGTAGTCAAGTTAAGTTCTTTTTCAAAGTCGGGATAAGCTAATACGGGTTCGTCAGTCAATAATTTTTTGCACGTTTCAAATGTCTGAATGTATTCGGGGGTTATTTTAATTTCTTCTCCCTTTCGGAGACATTGTGTAAGAGGTTTTGTAATTTTTGCAAAGTCCTTAATGAATTTACGATAATATCCGAGAAGTCCAAGAAAGCTCTTGATTTCTTTGGGTGTTTTTGGTAAAGGAAAATTTAGAATTGCTTTTATTTTATCCGGATTTGGTTTTACTCCTTCCGAGGATACTATATGACCAAGGAATGCGACTTCCTTGTGTAGAAATTCGCTTTTGTCAAGTTGAATTTTGAGGTTAGCTTTGCGAAGTTTGTCAAATACTTTTTGTAAATTAGTAATGTGTTCATCTAATGAGGTTGAAAAGACAATAATATCGTCCATGTATACGAGACAGACTGTTCCTTGTAAATCGCGCAAAACGTTATCCATTACTCTTTGGAACGTGGACGGAGCATTTTTTAATCCAAATGGCATTCTAAGGTACTCGTAGTGTCCATTGTCAACAGAAAATGCGGTCTTAGGGATGTCTTTAGAATGAACTTCAATTTGGTGAAATCCACTTGCCAGATCTAAAGTAGTAAAATACATACAACGTCCTAATTTGTCTAAAATGTCTGTAATATTTGGTAGGGGATATTTGTCGTCAATAGTTTTTTCATTTAACCGTCTATAGTCTACTACAAGTCGCCATTTCTTTTTGCCACTAGCGTCGGTCTTTTTAGGAACGATCCATATAGGTGAAGACCAAGGTGAATAACTCGGTCTAATTATTCCTTGTTTTAAAAGACTGTCAATTTGCTTTCGTATCTCCTCTTTATGGATTTGAGGGTATCGGTAAGATTTAGTATATATGGGAATGTCATCTTTTGTGTTTATGTGGTGTTTAATTTCGTTAGTAAAACTTAAGTCCTGTCCTTCCTGATGGAAAATGTCATCATATTGTCTGCATAAATTAATTATTTTTTGTTTTTCTTCCTTATTAAGGTGATCTACTCTAATTAAATTGTCTATTCTATTATTTGAATTTTGAGATTGCGGACTGATTTGATTTTCTTTAAACTGTATTAATTCGTGATTCAAGATTTCAGCTTTAAGCGGTTGTTCTACGAATAATAATTGTTTTTTATTAGTTAAATTAATTACTGGACAGACAAAATGCCAATCATTTGCTGAATAAATACCTTCTGGAATTAAAAATTTATTTTCTATGTAAGTATTTTTTAAAATAAATTCGCCTGATTGTATGTCAATAGGTAATTTTACTAAAGTTTTTGAAAAAGGTTCTGTAAGATATTTACCAGACATAAAATTTGGTTTTGATAAGAGTTTTAATTTAGAATTTTTTGTTTTTAATAACTTATTATTAATATCAATGTTTGCATTAATTTTTCGTAAAGTGTCAAGTCCTATTAAACCATCAAAGTATTGGTGAAATTTAAATATTAAAAAGTCTAATGTGTCGTTAGGTTGATTAAATTCTTTAAACATTGGTATAGTTATTTTCTTATCTAAATAGTAAGTGTTAAGAACTGCTTTAATTTCAATCGGTTCAATTGTTGTAGTGTGGTTTATGTTAACATGTTCCGGACTCAAAAATGAATTTGAGGCGCCAGTATCGACCAAAAACTTTAAATTTTTGCCTGTAGGGGATTTAATATGAATGTAAGGGAGTGTGTTACCATGACTATTAAGATCTAAGTATCCGAATTGTTGTTCCAAACAAGTTGAAAATTTGAATCGTCAATTTCATGTTCAGTAATTAAATTTGTATCGTTTTCGTTATAATCTTCAGAAATAAAATTTTCGTCAGAAATATTTTCAGTAATTTCATATTGATCTAAGTTTTCGTAATTTTCGTTATTAAATAATTCTTCACTTGTAAATGTAGGTCGAGATGAGGGTGCAAATGTACGGTTTTGGTTATTATGGGGTTGTGAGGTAGAAGGTTGAGGTCTAATATTTATTCTACTACTTCCAAGTTCCATAGGTTCAGGTCTAAATCGTTTTATTTGTTGGGTATTAATTTTTGAATTAGTTTGTTGAAATGAATTATTTACGGGTCTTATCTGAAATGGTCTGTACGGTGTCTGTTGTGTTTGAATTCTATTAAATGGCTGTTGTTGATAACGCGGTCTAAACTGCATCTGTTGTACACCTACGTGATTTTGATTAGAGTGTGTACGAGTGTTGTAATTATTATTATTACTATTTACATGTGTAATTGGCTTGTGTTTATTGATGTTTGTGTTCTGTATGTTTTGAGATTTGGTATAATAAATGTTTTGTTCTTTGATACAAAATGCAAAAGCTTCCGCTAATGTATTTGGTTTCATCGCTCTGATTGTTGACCCTAAAGGTTCTTTCAAGCCAGATAAGAAAACATTTAAACACATTTCATTATATAAATTTATTTTTGATTGTTTAACATCATTGTTGTTTTCATGAATCTTAACATGATTTGAAATTGTGGACAATATTTCAATTACATTGCTATAAAAAGCTTCAACCGTTTGATTATTTTGTTTTAAATTGTGTAAATCTTTAATTAAGCTCGTTTCGTTACGTTTATCAGAATAATGAGTTATTAAATTTGTTTTTATTTGGGTCCAATCGATAGGGGTCCCATACATATTTAAAATTTCGTTTGCTTGACCAGTAATTTTATTACGTATGGCTCTAAGCAATAATTTTCCGTAACTAGTACCATTTACATCGGGAATTAAACATAAAATTTCCTCGACATTATTAATAAAATCGTATAATAATCGTGTATTACCATCAAAATTGGGCAAATCTTTGATTGCGTCGGGAATTCGTAATGCATTAAAAATATCTGTTGGCGTTGCCATTGTATTATTTGAATTATTAACTAAATTAGAATTATTTGTTCGATTTGAAATATTTAAATTAGTGGTACTGTTTCCTAAAGCTAAGTTTTCGCTAATATTACTCGTCGTATTCCCTGACGAATAACTAGCAGAATCAATATTACTTCCGTTTGCAGCGGCGTTAGTAATATCGTGAGAAATGTTGCGTGGATAAGGATCGCTACGTGTAAGGGATAGTTTTGGTTTAGGAAATGTAGGCATTTAATTTCCAATGAATAAAAATTGCAAGAAAATCGACTTACATGAGCCAGAATAATGCAACCATTGGTCCTCTCGATGATATGCTTTCACCAAGGAACTGCTGGTGGGCGATGTCCTCTCGTCCCGTATTCTGGAGTGGTTGATTGTAGGTTCTGGATTCTCCGCGCACTGTCGTAGATTCGGGAAACCCTCCAAAGCCAAATATTCTTTTCAGCTTCGAAAATTGCACTTTAATATTCTTTTAAAATGCGTTTTCGCGAGTTTAACCACTTATACGACTTTTTAATACGCGTTAAAAATCCGCACGACTGCGCCAGTTAAATTATCGAGATGATAATTTGAGTTTTTAAAAAATTTTATTATCCCAAATTAAAGTACAATATGCTTTTGTACCAACACGGAGTGATCCAATATCTTTAAATTGACGCAACAAGACTGACTTCTTTTGTGAGATTCCTCTATTTATATCTTTTTATGATTGTTCTAGAATAATCACTCAGAGTTGGCGGTTCCAGGAAAGAAACATGATATTTTAAATTATTACAATGTATCAAAATTATAATTAAAACAATGAAATTAAAGATTGTGCAAAATTAGCATTTTATAAGATAACAATTAAAATATAGATATGAATTAGCGAAATAAGCAATTATTTTATATATAGGATGTCCATATTGTACAGGATGTTACTATATATATATATTTAAATAATTAACACTAGAAAGATTTTCTTTGTGAAAATCCATATTATAAATAAATATGAAAATAATTTGCGTTGCCAACTTTTCACTAGATTTAATTGTTTAAATTGCGAAGTGGTTTTCGAGCGATTAGCTCATCATCAGGTATCAAACCAGATTGAGGGTTATCTTTTGGTACCAAAAGATAACCCTGTGAATCGATATCCGTGTAAAGTAATTTGCTGTTGTTCCTGAACGTTGGCTGTATGTAATTATAATGGTAGTCGTAGACACATGTTTTTGAAATATCCAGAATTACTTGCCCGACGTAGATGGGTTTGTTCATCATCACTTCGGTTTTGCGTAGTTAGACTGTGATGAGATTCCCATCAAATACGGTTCGGCTGTGGAAATCCGGTTTTGCTATCATAACTTCCGCGCCATATCTATATCGTCTTTACTATTTTGTTAACAATTCCACTATCGAGTGTTTCCGCACATTTTCCATCGTTTTTCTGAAAACCGCGTTGTTGAGTAGTTTGTAGAGGTTCTTATCGAATTCGTTTCCCGCCATTTGCCTTGCCAGCCGTCTTTAAGTCGATGTAAGATTTGAGCCAAGGTGATTAAATTCTAGCACTCGATGAGTTTTCATTAATTTCATCCCGTTCTGTAGACACTGTTTCAAGTTTCGGTAGTGTATTACGTATTTCTGTCTGTTGTATAGCGTTGCTAGTAATATCTCCTGTTTAGTGCCGAGTGGACACATTCTCTCTGGACATAATGATAGATCGTTGTGCTTATCGTGCAGTTCTCTCAGCTATTCCAAATCCACTTTAAGTAAATATCCTATGGGTGAATCGTCGGGTATTTGTTGGACATCTATCTCAATATTATCCATCCATTTGAAATTGCCGGTTGGTAAATATTGTGACATAACCTATCCGTATAAATTGTTGACGTCATAGTATTTCAGGTATTTTGTTTAATCGTTTTGATCGTACGTGCTCATGTATTTGTTGTTAGCTTTTGCGTATCGGTCACTACATTGACTCAATCCACCTCGAATACCACGTTCGACGAATAATAATTGATCCACGTCAGATAATAGTTCCAATTTCACTTTAGTGTATTTTAAGGTGGTATCCCACGTAAGTTCCGGCGTTTTGTAATAGTGTGCTGGATCCAATCCGTATGTTCGCATGCATGTACCCCGAAAATTCTCGAAAACGACCGCTAGTAGTAGTATATTTGTTTTCATATACAAATTCGAGTATGTTCCAAGCGTCTGTATGTTGAATGTAATCCTAAATTTTTTGTGCATGAGTGTAATCGTTCACGGTAATATCGTTGTCGTTGAGTTGGTTATAGAATTTTTCTCGTAATGGTAAACATGTTTCTTCTAATTTATCCCAGCCTGATATGTAGTCGTACGAAAAAACACCTTTGCGCGTAAGTAATTTGTAGTCTGTATTTAGTAATTGTGATTTAACTGTGTTGAACTCGTTTTTCTACTCTTGGTATTTGATAGTTGTCTTGATACGAGTCTCGATAGATCCTTATTCCAGCAGAAATAGTAGCGTAAATTTTTATCGTTGGCATTATTCTTTTAGTTGTCCTCATCCTCGTAATACTCGTTCTGGATGATTAGTAGATTTATGTAGTGTTTTTCTTTCTTTTTCATTAACGCAGCCGGTACGGTTTCAAAATGTCCATTTTGCTTTTTTAGCAGAAACACGTGGACTGATATATTTGTACTTTGTCTCTCACATTTCCTTACTTGTTGGATCGTCATTGGAAACTGTATCCCGTCTAAATTAAGCACCGTTGAGTAGTGTGGGTACGCTGATGTTCTGCTAACACAACCTCGCTTTGCCGGATTGAGCACAGATACCACTGCTCACGCGAAACAGGCGTCATCATCGAAGTTTTGAACGTTAATACATGCTTGTTTTCGTTTTATTTCCTGCGGAAATTCGATGTAGCTTAATCCACGAAAATGTGTATATTTGTTAACGTTCACGGCTAGGTTAATTATGCTAGACAATATTCGCCTCTCGACTCGGCAAATTCGCTCAATTTTCTTAGAATTGGTTTTTGTACGTGTTCCACGAAGCATTGTTTTAGGTCTGTTCCACGTTCTGTTATGAAATTCGGTGTGTTGAAGTGCTTCATGTCGTATTTGTCCTCGTCACCATTAGTTTTAACAAATAATCCGCAAAACGTTGTGTTTACTTTTATTGTTAGGTATCGTTTCAGTATATTTTTAATTCGGTGGGTGAACACTGACGCGGTGTCTTCTAGAAAATAGAAAGTTCTTTGGTTCTTTGCGCGTTATATTGGTTCGTTACACTCCAGTTCGTATTCGGCTCGCAAATGCTGACTTAACGTCTGCCCATTGGATTGAGTCTGATTGTTTCCCTTGGTTTCGATACATTTCAGTACCTGAAATAGTCAACATATCAAAATTATAAAAAAAAATCATTAAAAATTTATTAAATTTATATTCAAAAAAACTTACATGTTTTTGTAGCGTCTTCATTCTAATACGAAATCCTTTCATTTTTCCCGCACATGATTCGAAATGCTTTCCAAATTTTCCTCTCCACGAATAGCCTTGTTTATTAATCTTATGTTAGTACTTATATGTATCATCCATCTTTCTAGTTCGTTCATATCCCGAGTATCCACCTCCAGCAATGATAGTGCATTTCGTACATTTTCAACCATTCAAGTAGTCACGTGGTTTAATGAAGCCATTGTTGTAATTTGATTTCAATTTAAAAAAATCTTGATAATAATTTTTGCAACAATAACAATATTAGTTGCTTGAAAGTCGTTGAAGAAGTGATTTAAAGGGATACACGAACCCCAATTTATATGATTCTGATCACTTGAAAAAATTGTGGAAGGGAATTAAAAAAAATGCTGACTCATAATCTTACAACGCAAATAACCGGAGGTCAAATGTCAAGCCATAAATTTAAAATTCCGAGAAAATTATTTCGTATTCAAACTTTAACAAAGAAACTTACGAGTCCGCAAAATCTTAAATAAACAAACTAAAGAAAATCCCCGATATAATGTTAACACATCGGATAGCGCCGGATACAGTCTCTGATTAGGACCTTGAAATTAATACAGGGATTTGACGTTAAGCAAGAAACTAATATTTAAAATCTAGCCCCCAGTACAGTGCACCAGTTAGGATCCAAAATCTATCGATAGGCTACTGTCCAAAAAATTAATGTTAGGTTAGGATTCAAAATTCAACTTGCGCATGTGTTAGGTTTGAACCCAAAAACTAACACCTTGGTATATGCGTTAGGTTTGAAACCGAAAACTACGTTAGTAACCGAGTTATGTTGATGGATAATGGGTTGTCACTAAAATTTAAATTGTGATAGTGTATAATAGGTTAATATTTTTGTATGCTAATCATTTTTTTTTAAAGTAATTTTTATGTGTGTGGTCGCTGAATACTCATCTTTTTCCTCATGTTAGCAATTCCAAGGTCAATCGTACGAGCGCGTGTGGGGTCAAAATATCAACATTTTTGATGACACATCAATATGTACAATCTACGTGGCGGGTCTTGCACGTACACAAAATAAATGCACTTCAAAAATTTATCGGGCACCTTGGTTCAGGGTGTATCCGTACTTTTGAAGCGCACGATGTTCCCGAACCGGTACAGCTATATTACTTGTATGCTTTTGAATAAGAATTTAAACAAAAGTTCAATAACCCTAAAAATAAGTGGTGATTTCAATATCAATTTTGCTAAGGAAGAAGCACAGCTACTAATCAAATTTCTAAGATAAGAATTTAGCAATGAATAATAACCTTGACGAAGCAACAACTATACTATTTGAAATTGATGCAGTATTTTTAAGATACCTTAACCAATTTCAGTCTAGAATTTTTATCTTACTTTTTATATCACATTTAATACATCACATATTGTTATATTCTTCTTCAGGTAGACTGTTAGATAAAAATGGAAATCTGCTTCAATGGTGGGGAAATGAAACTTTAAAAAATTATGACATGAAAATCCAATGTTTTATAAACCAGTATAATAAATATTCAGTTGGCGATCCGAATTCACAGTTTAATTATAAGGTAACATAAACTAATTTTTTACAATTCCGGGACTAAAATATATTTTTAATCCCTCATAATGAGGAGTAAAGGGTCACTTTTAGTCCCAAGGGACTAAAAATACTTTTTCTCCCGCTTTTAAGCCAATCAGCAAGTAGAATCCACAGAGCATCAATAATCAGAAATGAAATTTATACACTTTAATTATTGGTTATTTAGTTATAATTTTTGTATTTCTATCTCTAAATTGCATTGTTACTTGTGTAAAAGAGATAGTATATTGTACAATAAGTGGGAAAAAAGGCTTATTTCTCACGAATGTGAATTGTTGCACTCGCCCTGCGCGCAACTCATATTCGTGAGAAATAAGCTTTTCCCATGTATTTACACTATACTTTTTCTACGAGCACACTTTTTTTTCGTAAAATTTGCATTCATATTTATTTAAGGGGTATTCTAGTCTAGAAATTCGAAAAAATCGATTTTTTTCTAATTTTCAAAATTTAGACCTTTAAGAACAAGCCTCTAAAGGATTTACGGAAATTCGAATTATTTTCGGAATTGTGGTTATTTTTCCCTGTGTACTGTGTATCTTTTCAGTGTTAAATTAAAATTTTAATATAAATTACTTGGAGCTACTTTTTCGATACGGTTGACATGATATCTCAAGTTCTAATGCATCGATTTACTTGAAATTTGGCGCAGGCCTTCTTAATACTATCAAAATTGGTCCCACGTAGGGGTTTTTGGAATATTTTTTTTTTACTATTTTTAAAAAATTTCCAAAGTTAAAAAAAGGAGGCGAAAAAATGATTTTTTTTAAATGCACGCCATTTTGTGAAAAAACTCATTTTACGTCCATAATCCTACGTCCAATTAATTTTACATTCTTGTTTATTAAGAATTAACTAAAGTTTTATGTTTCAGATCACCAGGGGGGTTGGAATCACGTCAACCATGAGACACCTTTTTTTTTGAGTCCACACTTTGCCGGCTTGTACTGATTTAAATTGTAAATTTTTTTTTAATTTTTATACATTTTTATACTTTTCAAATATCAATGAAAAAACTTAAAAAAATGGATACTAAAAATGTTTACTGTATTTTTTCTTTTTTTTATTTCGCCCTTAAAATCACCTCAAAATCGAGCCGCTAGCCTAGAATACCCCCTTAAATAAGTAGTAAAAATTTTTTAAATTTATAATGTCTGTAATCTGTATATTATTTATATTGTATATACATATGTATATTGTTAGAATTATATCATATAGATTATATATTAAATCAACGAAACATCCTAATTTTTTATTATATTAAGCTGTGGGATATTATTTCGCACGTTATTCCCGCACGGTGTGGGCAATTGGCTATATACTTCTCACCCTTCTCACTAGAGCATGGAAAGTGAGACGGGAATATACGTACACATCAATAGCAAGCCAAATGTGCTTGTTTTTAATTACATATTCCTTACACTTGAGCGAAAGCCGCTTTCGCTTACGCCGATACGAATTGGCCCATACGTACGTGACACGCACAATTACATATTTGATATTCAAATCAGTTACAGAAAGTTTAGATAACAAACTGGTAAAAATAAATAAAAAAAAAATCAAACAAAATACTATTATTAGTTTTTAATATAAAATATTTTGTACATATTTGTTTTTATGTACATATTTGTTTATTTTAAGATTTATTATAGAAACCAAGAGAGTAGTGTATATTCTGTGATAGTGTGTGTTGGTGTTTGTGTGAGTACACATCGGTGCCATAACATCGGACACATAATGCGTAATCAATTAATCATTGATCGCGATCGGCCTCTGCGGTTGTTTTGATTATTTTCGGATGCCGAAAACGTGGGACTGAAAGTGTTATCATATAGAATGCCATGAACAAATATTATAAATTTTTGTAGCAACTACGAATCTTTGCAGTGACAATTGATAACTATATTTGTAAATAAAAAATTAAGTGTCAATATTGCTATGTATATTTTTTTGAATTTTCTATTAGAACAATTGAGGAAAAGAGTTTGTTAAACTATAATACCATATTAGTGAGAATAATGAAACTGATGAGGCATTTTAATTTTGGTTTCAAATTTATTCTCATAAAATGAAATAAAGATGATTACGAAGACACAGAAAATTTTAATGATTGAACAATATTTTGAAATGTCAATAAAATATGAAGACTACCCAGTGAACATGGAATGTAAATGTGATGTAACAAGGAAATAACAAGTTACGTAACTTTTTTGACTTATGGGTGACATAACAATTATATACAATTAGAGTTTTATGTTATATACCTAATTGTTACGTAACAGTTACATGCCATTGTGACTGTAATAAAATGTCACATTTGTGACTGCTATGTTACATTTAGATGATGTATTAAGGTTGCTTTGATAAAACGTCACAGTGTGACTCTTATGTTATGTCTTCGCAACCTAACAATGTTACTTTGATAAAACCTCACAGAACTGACTCTTATGTTATGTTTTTGTGACGTATCAACGTTACTTTAATTAAATGTCACAACCATGACTCTTTTGTTATGTCCTGATGACCTAACAATGTTACTTTGAACAAAACGTCACAACAGTACTCTTATGTTATGTTTTTGTAACGTATTAACGTTGTTTTAATGAAATGTCACAATCATGACTCTTTTATTATGTTTTTGTGACGTATCAATATTAATAAAACATTTCACTTGTCACTTTTGTGAAATGTTTTGTTACCATATTAATTTTAAATGTATCAATTCGTGAGGAATTATCCATTTAAAGATTCCTGCAGTTTTTCAATCTATCCCCTGTTGGCGTCTGACGTAATTAAATTTCATCCATCAATTTTTGTAAAGGTTGATTTATGTTATTTGTTACATAGGTTATGGGGTTATATTATATAATATATGATATAACCCCATAATATATATATATATATATATATATATATATATATATATATATATATATATATATATATATATATATATATATATATATATATATATATATATATATAATATAACCCCATAAACCATATAACAAATAACATAAATCGACTTATACAAAAATGGATGGATGAAATGGATGAACGAACGTTTTATTAATATTGATACGTCACAAAAACATAACATGAGAGTCATGATTGCGACATTTCATTAAAACAACATTAATACGTCGTTAAAACAACGTTAATTTTGTTACATATTAATTTAAAAATAAAATTTTATGAAAATTCTTATAAGGCTTTATTTACTATTTTATGATATATATTAATATATAACGATCAGAATAAATAAGTGAGTTTGGTCTAGTGGTTAAGACTGTCGATAACTTAAAAGATGCTTCAGCTTGGATAATGGTTCGAATCCTACAGCAGTCAACAAAAAAAAAAATAATTTAGGTGTAGGTATAATTATGTCAATAAGTTGGTAATATGTGTATGTAATGTTAATAAGAAACAAAAAAAGGGAATTTTGAATTTGCTTTTTGCAAAAGAAGGCGTAATTTTTATCTATAAGGTAACATCAAAGTTATATTTTCTTAAAACGTAACAAAAACATAACAATGTTACGTCACATTGTTACGTTTATAAGTGGGAAATTGTAAGTTACATGTGAGTCATATGTGACTCACATGTTATGTAACATGTGACTTTCAGTTTGGTCACTGTGACATAAAATTTACAGAAAAATGTTCACTGGGTAATGGCATCAATAATAATGTGCAAACTAGTGAAAATTCTTATATTAATCGATTAATTTTCCTTATTGTTCAAATTGTACTTTTAATTTCAATATAAATAAATAATTACAATCAATTTTGAGCTAATTTCACTTACCGCACTTCTATTCACTTACCGTGAACCTACTTTACTTACCACATTGTTATTTTTTGGTTTCCATGGATATAAACAAATGTTCGGGAAATATAGCTTACAAGTATTATCAACAATACTGGTAAGTGCATGAAAATACACGATCGTGCAAAAATATTATTTACACTGTGACGAATTAAATTCGACACATTATTGAATTCTTTGGAAAACGATTATAAACGAACATTAAATTAATTAATAATTAATCGATTTGCAAAATGTCAGAATACTGACATCTAACATTTGTGTTCGAAGTTAATATCAGTCCAATATCCTCTGTGGTCCAATATGTCAGATCATAGAATTCAATAAAAATCAATTATATATATATAAATGCCACCTAGTGGTATATTTTCAAATTGACGTTTACATTTCGTATTACCATCACATACCTTTTTACAGAAATCTGAAAAGTTTATTTAACGCTTTGTCCATTGTTTGATCGAACCTTTATTTCAAAATTAATTGGCAAACAAATTATATAACAGATAATTAAAAATAAGTAACTTATATTAATTAAAAACAAGACACTCTCTCTTCTCCAAGCGACCGCGGTGATGTTAACATCGAACAAAGAAATGTAAAAAAAAAAAAGGGGACTTGGTCAAGATGTAAATTAGAAATTATAACGTTATTATTAAAAAGGAAAAAATGCATCATTGTTAAGATAAGTAATGTTTTATTGTAATTAAAATTTGGAAATTTATTTAAATAATATGAAAAAATAATTTAAATTTAATGTGTATAAACAAAATCATAATTTAATATAAAATATAATTAAATGGAATAATAGCATGTAAGTAAAATTTAACTTAAATATTTAACGTCGTCTTGTACTATCGCATTCATTCGAAATTCAAAAAAATTTCGGGGATTCAGCAAAAAGTCAACGACTCAAATTTAGTAATTTATAATTTAGAAAGTATAGGTATATTTAGCTAATTGTGTAAATTTATATTCGTAGATTTATATTTAGATTAACTTTAAGTAAATTTCCAAATATATACCGATTGTGTGTATAGTTTAATCATTATCAAATCACGTAACTATTTCCGGTTAGGTAAACAAAATTTGAACATGTGCAACTCTTAGCATTATTTCGATATCTGGTTGAATCTTTTAAATCTGATAGAGCTTTAGTAAAATTTAACTTGTAACGTTATCTTCTAAAAAATTTCAATTTAAATCTGATTTTATTTTTTGCCATCCGTAATTCTGAAATTTCCAAAAGGCGTTCAATTGTGTCTGGACAGGGGTAAACGCTGGCAGGCTAAATTTAATTTAGTTTGCTCCCTCGTATGAAATCCGACACGTATATCACAATAAAATTACAATAGTTTTCTCGTCGTAAAAAGTTTTTCTTTCCGATTTCTCCTCAAGAAATCGAAGGAGCACGTTTGGGTAAAGGAAGCCGTATTTAGGCCCCACTCGTCTCGTGTTTAAGTATAACTTAGACACTTTAATTATACCAAAAAACAATTGAAATAAAAAAAAAAAACCAAAAAAATCGAAAAATAAAAAAAAAAATAAAAAAAAAAGGAAAAAAAAAAACCAAAAATTATTATTTTTAATTAATGAGCTCAAACCAAATTTAATATCGACTAATTTATAATTTCATAAAATTTGATATTTACAGAAATACACATACAAATTATTCTAGTCATAAATTTAAAAGAAAAATCGGTACAGTTATATAATTTATGTTTGCGACTTTAATTTAATTTGATTAATAACATATTTCAAAAAAAACTTTGTAACGATATTTTAAAAAATTTATTCTGTAAAATTTCGAAACTTCAATTTACGTTTAAGTGAAGCTGTACAATTTACTAACTCATGTGGTAATACATTTCCTTAACTAGCACACGCGATATACTTGAATATCGTGCGTCTCAGTTTGAAAGGTATCGCCACATCGAGGATCTAAGATGCAAATTCTACTTTAAAACTATTCGAAAAGATAACCAAGAAACATTTGTATGAATTCTCAAATTAGTAATTATTTATTGTCGTAACTTTTAAGATTTCAAATTTTGTAACTCAAAATTATTTCTAGTCATCTTTTATTGTAATAAATTGTAGTTGGGGAACTTTCGTGTTTCTAATTTAAAAACCAGCCCTTATAGTCAAAAAGAATTTCAGGTTATTTGGGGATCTTGTGGTTTGGGAAAACGATCTGCGACCATAGCCTTCCACTGCCACACACCATCTTGTCTCCATAAGACCTAGGAGAAAACTCTGCTGATCGTAACCCCAATCAACCCGAAAAGTAGCACCCAAAGTCCGAATACTCATAACCCCAAGACAACCAATTTCAACACATGATAAATAATAACAATAATCCGCATCCAAATAAATAATAAAATATAAACATTAATTTTAAAATTTTTAATTTTTAATTTTAATTTTTGCTACAACACTTAATAATATTTCTAGTCCAGTCTGATGAACTTCTTCACCGCTTCTCCTTATTTTTTTTCGAAGTATAAAATACAGCAAGTGTTGCAAATTTTTGTCTTTTCTAAAGTGGGAAAAACGTTCGAAGTTGAAAATAAAAAAGAAATGAAGTTGATATCCCATAGGCTTATTTCCAGATTGTAGAGACAACTGTAGATAACACTTCTTCTGAATCTGCAATAACAAAACTTAAAATAATTATGTTAAAAAAAATTTAGATAATGCACACCTTTTAGCATTCACTGTTGAAATAATTATGACTCGTTTTCAGCGAAAAATTCACAACATCCGATTATTTATTTAATAAATAACACTTACTTGAGAAAAATATGAAAAATATAACGTTTTTTCAGGTTGATGGTATTCAAACTGTTGGTGAAAATATAGCAGATACCGAAGGTTTAAATTTAGCATTTAAAGCTTTTGAAAAATATAGTAAATATTTAGCTGAAGAACGTTTACCCGGTGATATGCGTACATTCTCTCCTAAACAATTATTTTTTATAAATTTTGCTATGGTTAGTCGTTTTTATTGTTAATATAGTACAAGGTGACTAATCTGAGTGTTCTATATACACTGCCGGACCTACATGATGGGCTTCAACGTAAATCACTAAAGAATCACTAAAACTAAACATAATAAATTATTTTTATCAGCAAGCTAAACTAGCTTTTAATTGAAAAAACAAAGTTTACACCATTTCTTGAAAATTACAAGAACAACTTGCAATTCTTACAACAATCACAACTACTTACAAAATTACAACTCTTGAACAATTTCTTTTTATTAAGTCAATAGTCTAACCGTAATAAAAATAGCGACTCTCAGATTATTCACCTTTTACATTCAAATTTAAGTTGTTAATTTTATTTACAATTTTAGAACTTCTGTGAGAAAATTACAACCGAAGCTTTAAGAACAACTCTTTTATCTGATTCTCACACACCAAACCAGTATAGGGTTATTGGAGCTGTTTCAAATTCATTATACTTTGCAGAAGCATTTAAATGCATGGAAGATACTCCAATGAATCCTAAACAGAAATGTTCATTGTGGTAGCATATGCAGAGTCAATCTTGTTTATAATTTATGTACATTTATAAAAATAATTAAATAATAAACAAACATAATTTTTTACTGTTTGATTTTTGATGAGAAATATTAGTAGGTCAGTTGGTGCATCGGCTAAAATGAAAAATCAGATGAACACATCCCCTACTACTATTTGCCGAGATTTCACCAAAAATGTTAATGAAAAATATGAAAAATTTTAATAAATTGAGAAATAGTTACTGATTATAATATTTTTCCATAGGATTTTAGCATTACACTAAAGTTAAGTTTAGAAAAAAGATTCCGGCGGCTAAATACAATATTTTACCAGAGTAAAGCCTAAAATCCACTTTTATAAAAAAAAAGTTTTAAGTGGCCCTAAATCCAAACCAGTTTATTGAATGGTGGAAATATAAAAATCATACCATTTCTTAAAATTTGTTTATTAATAAAATCACTATTATCAACAAGTTATTGCAACAAATTAACAAATAAAGGTCTTCAAATAAAAAAATATTGTAAAAATATGTTAGTGGAATATTGCAGTTGCAACAAATATAAATAATAATTGTTACCATTTTATTTGGTTTTAATAATGGGTATACAACTTCCATGTGATTTACTAGAAATACGGTAAGTAAATCCTAACCCTTTATAATTACTGGATATTTTCTTTGAATATTAACTGCTTACTTTTTGTAAATTTGCACTAATATAATTAATAATTATGCATATAGGCCGTAGTTCAATAAGAAGGGAGAAGTCTGACCCCACGCATATAATTTCCTGTTTATTTTTGTTAGATTGCTATGAGTGAATTCAGCGATTTAGTCAAGTTTTAATTTAAATACAACATACAATTTTTAAAATTCAGGAAATAATTTTTATCTTTTAAACGGCTTCATCGATTATGGACATACATTTGAGAAAATATTTTTGGCGACTTAGAAAGACTAGAATATCGAGAAAAAGTATATATTTTTATGTATTTTTTTAAAAGGCATTAGTATCTTTACAAAAGTTTTTCGTAAGATCTTTGATCACACTTCTACAACTTAAAATTTTTAAAAAGGGTACTTGATATTTAAGATAATAATATATTTTTTTGAACTTTTTAAAAAAAATAACTCTTTGAATACAACATCTTTGAATGTTATTCTATAATATATATATTTTTTTAAATTTTTACAACAACTTCATACGTAAAGAATATAAAACATTCTTAACTCATTTTCAGTTACCCTATCGGGGTATCTTGTATGTGTTAATAAGTTGTCAGTTCAACCGATGCACCAGCTGACCCTACTTTAACTAGTGAAACGAACTTAATGAAAATTATTAAAAAATAAATAAGCAGACACACTCAATTATTAACTGGATTAATTTATTATTATTTTTACTCTTCTTATTATTTTGATAATTATTATTTAAGGGGGACTAGTAGTGTGACCGCCTGAAAAAAAGATGATTTTTGGGAATTTTTTTAAAAACTACTATATGGAATGTTTTAATATTTTAAGGATATATTCTTTGATATATAGTAAATTCATGATAAAATTTTAAACCAAAAAATTTAAAATTCAGTGAGTTATTCGCGATCTCCCAAGGCTCCAAAGAAAAAGTCCCCCCACTACTGCAGTGATAGCGACCTTCACAGTGCCTGAAATCAAAAAAAACCAAAAAGCCTATTGCTAGAAGGTATTGCCCATGCCGTGAACCTCAATCGAAAAAAAAGTTGAAATTTAACAAAATGGCGGAGTTTTAAAAAAAAAAAGTTTCAAATTTTGCGCGAAAATTTGATGTTTTTTGGCTTGCAAAAATTACATTTTTCATTCGATTGGAAAACTGGAGGTTCATGGCACGAAGAAAGATATAAGTATAAAAGAAGCTGCAATAAGAATCAAATCGATCGGATGATTTGTCTGCGAGTTACAACTGCAGCAAATTTGAAAAATGTAGTTTTTCTTTACCTTACCTTTTAGTTTTAATCACTGAGAATTTTTACTAAAACTTTTTACGATGTACACACTATAACGGTCCTAGTAAAACTAGATGAGTCGTTTAAATGTGCTAGAGTCTAGCTGCTCCACAACATATGACTGGCAGTCACGTCCAGAAACTCCCGAACTATCAACCTTCATACATTTCGCAATACCTCAAAGTTAACAATGAAAATCCGAATCCGCTCTTCAGATGGCTGTAACTCAAAAAGTATTTGAGATATCCACTTGGAATTTTAGTATGTTTTTTTTCTAAGGTATAGACTATCGAAATATGCAAAAAAAATTTCCATTTTTTTTTTTCAAAATGTCGCACTAATGGTCCCCCTTAAGGTTTAACGAAATTATCGTAATTGAATTTCAATTCAGTTTAATCAGACAGTCGTCACTCAACATCCCCTTCCTGGTCTTCCTTACTTGAACCTGTATCTTGAGACTTGTTGCTTACTTAGCGATGGAAAAAACGAGAGAGGCCGAAAGGTGTTCGAGGGCCTGATCCTTGTGTTCGAGGGACTGGGACTGTTTTTTGCATAGAATACAATAATTTGGGATCATGTAATAATTTTAAAATTGTTTATTTAAGATTTTGCTGAGTCATCAGTTTCTTTGTTAGATTTTGAATACGAAATAAATTTCTCAAAATTTTAAATTTATGGCTTAACATTTGCGTCGTAAAAGTCAGCATTTTTTGTGATTCCCCTCCAGAATTTTTCGAGCAGTTAAAATCGTATAAATTGAGGTTCGCGTGTCCCCTCAAATCACTTCTTCAGCAATCTTCAAGCAGTTAATATTGTTATTGTTGCAAGAATTTGTATCGAGATTAAAACACAACAATGGCTTCAGTAAACGACGTAATAACTAGAATGGTGGAAAATGTACGAAACGCCCTATCATTATTGGAAATGGATACTCGGGATGCAGATGAATTGGAAAAATGGATAAAACATACAAGTACAAACGTGAGACTAATAAATAAGGCAATTCGTGGAGCGGAAAACTTGGGACAATGCAAACATTTTGAATCATGTGCGGGAAAAATGAAAGGATTTCGAATCAGAATGAAGGCGCTACGAAAACATGGTAAGTTTTTTTTCAAATATAAATTTATTTTTCAATGATTTTTTTATAATTTTGATATATCAACATGGTAAGTTTTTTAAATATAATTTGTTTTTTTTAATGATTTTTTATAAATTTGATAAATAATTCTTTTTTATGTTGATTGTTTCAGGTGCCGGCATGAATCGAAATCAACGTAAAAGATCTGATAGAATTCAATGGGCTGACGTGGAATCCGCATTTGCAAGTCGAATACGAACCGGGGTTATCACAAACATTACACATAAGGAACCGAAAAACTTTTTAGACGACGCTACATCGATGTTCACTCGGCGAATACAAAATATATTAAAGTAAATACAACGTTTTGCGGGTTATTCGTTAAAACTGATGGTGACGAGGACAAATACGACATGATAGACTTCAATACGCCGAATATCATAATAGATCGTGGAACAATTCTAAAACAGTGCTTCGTGGAACATGTACGGGAACCAATTTTGAGAAAATTGAGCGAATTTGCCGAGTCGGGGAGCGGATGAGCTTTATCAAGCATAATCAACCTAGCCGTGAACATCAACAAGTATACACCATTCCATGGATCAAGCTACATCGAATTACCGCAGGAAATAAAAACGAAAAAAAGCATATATCAACGTTAAAAACTTCGACGATGACGCCTGTTTCGCGTAGGCAGTGGTATCTGCACTTCATCCAGCTACATCAAATAAAAATCCAGCTCGAACCACCTCTTACCCACACTACTCAACGGTGCTAAATTTAGACGGGATACAATTTCCAATGACGATCCAGCAACTGAGCAAATTCGAGAAACAGAACCCAACAATATCAGTCAACGTGTTTATGCTAAAAAAACAAAATGGACATTTCGAAACCGTACCTGCTGCGCTAACAAGAGAGAAGAAACAAAACCACATAAACCTTTTAATGATCCAGAACGAGTATTACGAGGATGAGGACAACGAACAGGACAACGATCAAGATTTACGCTACCTTTTCTGCTGGATTAAGGACTTATCGCGACTCGTGTCAAGACAATTATCAAAACGTGACGGGAAAAAATACATCTGCGATCGATGCTTAAATTACTTTCGCACAGAAGATAAACTAATCAAACATACAGAAGACTGCGTGAATATGAACAGCTGTCGGGTGATAATGCCAGAAGGGAAAAGCAAATACATATCGTTCAAGAATTATAGCAACAAAAAACGAGTTCCATTTATAATTTACGCGGACGTCGAATCATTCCTGCAACCTGTGACGGATAACGAAAATCGGAAAAACACGACAACATATCAACAACATCGGGCATACAGTATCGGTTACTACTTTCACTGCTCCTACAACAACCAGTTAAGCTACTATAGATCATACCGCGGGCCAAATTGCGAAAAATGGTTCGCGGAAGAACTGGCAACGTTACGTGAAAATATCTTGGAACCCATATATGACAACATAATACCAATGAACGAGTTAACACCATAGGAACAACAGCAACTTAAACAACGAAGTACCGGGTGCCACATCTGCGAGAAACCATTCAAACCTGAGGATATTGTGGTTCGTGATCATAACCACTTCACCGGCGAATACAATGGACCTGCGCACAAGGGATGCAACTTGAATTATAAGGATTTTCATATGATTCCTGTTGTATTCCACAACTTGAGTGGTTATGATGCACATTTCGTAATAAAGGATATAGCAACAGCATTCGAGGGACATGTGTCGACTTACTACCAATCAACAAGGAACGATACATTGCATTCACTAAACATGTTACGGGCAGCGAAATTGCATTTAGATTCATCGACTCTTTTAGATTTATGGCATCAAGTCTGGATAAATTATCTTCATATCTCAACGAATTCAATATAGTAAAATCGCAATTTCCGAACAGAGATTACAAATTACTTACGCGCAAAGGTGTTTTTCCGTACGATTATATATCAGGCTGGGATAAATTAGAGGAAACATGTTTACCATCACGGGAGAAATTCTACAATCAACTCAACGATATCACCGTGGACGACTATACACACGCACAAAAAGTTTGGGATACATTCAACATACAGACGCTTGGAGAATACTCGGGTTTGTATATGAAAACGGACATACTACTCGCGGATGTTTTCGAGAATTTTCGGGATACGTGCCTGCGCACACACGGATTGGATCCAGCTCATTATTACACGACGCCGAGACTTACGTGGGATGCAGCCTTAAAATATACAAAAGTGGAGTTAGAACTGATATCCGATGTAGACCAATTATTATTCATTGAACGTGGTATTCGAGGCGGATTGAGCCAGTGTAGTAACCGATACGCGACAGCAAACAATAAATATATGAACACCTACGATCCGGACGAAGAATCAAAATACCTGATGTACTACGACGTGAACAACTTATATGGATGGGCAATGTCACAATACTTACCAACGGGAAATTTCAAATGGATGGATAATGCCGAGATAGATGTTCAAGAAATAAGCGATGAGTCACCTACAGGATACATACTTGAAGTGGATTTGGAATACCCGAGAGAACTGCACGATAAACACAACGATTTACCATTATGTCCAGAGAGAATGTGTGCACCCGGTACTAAACAGGAAATGTTACTGGCAACACTATACAACAAACAGAAATACGTGATACACTATCGGAACCTGAAACAATGTCTACAACACGGGATGAAATTAAAGAAAATACATAGAGTGCTACAGTTTAATCAATCACCATGGCTTAAATCCTACATCGACTTGAATACAGCTCTAAGACAAATGGCCGGAAACGAATTCGAGAAGAATCTCTACAAGCTACTAAACAACGCGGTCTTCGGGAAAACGATTGAAAATGTACGGAAACACTCGATTGTGAAATTGTTAACGAAATGGTATGGATGATATGGTGCGGAAGTTATGATAGCGAAACCGAATTTCCACAGCCGCACAGTATTTGATGAGAACCTTATTGCAGTCGAACTACGGAAAACGGAAGTGTTTATGAACAAACCAATATACGTCGGGCAAGCAATTCTGGATATTTCGAAAACATGTGTCTACGATTTTCATTGCAACTACATACAGCCAACGTTCGGGAACAACAGCAAATTACTCTACACGGATACCGATTCATTGATTTACGAGATAAAATGCCCAGATATTTACGAAATAATGAAACGAGATATTCAATACTTTGATACGTCAGATTACAGCGCGGATAATCAATATAACATGCCAAGAGTCAATAAGAAAATACCCGGGTTAATGAAGGATGAGCTAAATGGACGAATATTTACAAAATTTGTGGGTTTAAGGTCAAAAATGTACAGTTGTCAAGTGGACGGCGAGGATCACACGAAGAAAGCGAAAGGCGTAAAGAACTCTGTGGTTAAGAAAACGATAACTTTTAACGATTACGTGGACTGTCTAAAATACAATACAATCATTGATTACGACAACAAAACCTGATACAATCGAGGAAACATAACGTTTATATTGTAACTCAGAACAAGGTGGCGCTAAGCCCGTATGATACGAAACGACATATTGTGGAGGGGGAAACGGATACTTTAGCATGGGGACATTACTCATTAAATTACTGAATATCAACAACGTTAAAATTAGTACGCAAGTGGAAATGGCATCGTCATCATCGGTTTACTGGAAACGGCTACAAATATTTTCAAGTGAACTGGATAAACTACGTAAACGGATTGATACCTTCGAAAAAACAATTGATGCTATTGTAAAAATGCAAAATTTGAAATTGTCTGAACCGGAATCAATGGACTGGGATAAAATAGATGTTTCAATTGGTGAATTTTTCGAACGTGAACCAATGCTACTGAACGAACTGACTTTGAAAACATTTCTTCAAATCTACAAATGGATCAGTTTGAATGTGCTGAAAAGTTATGGTGCGAAAATCATACAACGCGCCTGGATTTGGTTACCATCCGATTATCGAGCCATGTTTCAAGAATGTGAACTATGTTTTGAACATTATAATCGACCATGGCAACAAGATCATATTGATGGGCCACCTGGTTTGAAAATTCGCTGTGAAATGTGCAAGAATGGTGTGAAAATGGAGGAAAACTTTCAACCGCTCGTTGGTGAACCATTGACATTTGCAACACGGATTTCACACGTTGAAAACATATTTCTGACTCATCCTTATTTGTATACAAAAGTCAGAAATTTCGATATGTTATTATACTTAACAAAACAACTATTGAAATATGATATTTGGGTGCAACATCTGTATGCATATATGATACCCGAATATGCACAACGAATTTGTCAAGTATGGGATCAGTTACCTGAAAACATGAAACAATTACGTTCGGGTGTTATTGAATATATAAACAAATCATACAATTTTTAATATTTATTTATTGTAAAAATATTTCATATACATTTATTGTAAAAAAATATTTCATATACATACATTTATTGTAAAAAATATTACATATACATTTATTGTGAAAATATTTTGTATTCATACTTATATTTTAAAATTAAATATACACTTCAATGAGGGATAACTGCTGCTTCTTATACGGTTATGTTCTTCAAAATTCAGTAAATTCTTAGTGTGGATAATCAATTAATCATCATCATCATCATTATCATCCACATAATCGCTAGCATCTTCTTTATCAGTTTCATCCAGATAATCACCTAGTGGCTCAATAACATCAGCCTTAGTATAGAGAATATTTCTCGACCAACAGTAGTTTCTTTTAAAGCATTTAAATCTTTGATTAAATCTTCTCGATCGTAAACGTTAAACAACAACATATTTTTATTTTCCTCTAAACTTTGAATAATATTGAGTATTTTTTCACCAGTCTCTGAAGTCTCGTATAAACGTTGTAATTCATCTATTAAAGTATTAGGATTATGCCAGTATTTTATTTTTTTCGATTGTATGTTAACATTTCTAGACTCTCTCAAGTTGTCTTGTTTAAAATGCTTAGCTAAGGCCCCGTTTTCAACATTTTCATTTGAAGCTATATGACGTTTTAGGCTTATTGGTTTAACCGAATTGACAATATTCGCTTCATTTTACGAGTCAGCGTTTCGAACCTCTTTTAACATTATAATATCTAAAGCAGTTCCTAAAAGTTCAGTTAGTTGTGAAGAGGAGGTTGTTTCATTGCAACTGTTATTAATTGCTGTAAAGTGATTTACTTGCTTACTTTCATTAGACCAACTATCTTTCTCGTTTTCAGATTGACACCGGTTTTCTCCTTTCTTCAGAGAGTTAAATTTGGTTTGAATGGCTTCAGTTGCAGCAGCTATCCTTTTTTGGTCAAACAGATTCAAGATTGCTTCAGAGTAATCAATATCATGCTGTAGTTGAGATGTATTTTCATCAATTTTTTTTGCTTTAACACTATAAGCATCATCATTATAATCAAATCTAGATATAGAGATATCATCAGGTGTTTTATTATTCGAATCATATGGTATGAATTTGCTTGATGAGTTACCATTCTTTCCAATCGTACCATCATTAATATTGCTTAACGAATTATGCTGAGCATTTAAGTGTCTAGAAAGATTAGACTTTTGCGTAAATGCTTTACCACAAAAATCACAATTATACATCGTTCAGCGGGAGGTCTGAAGCGTTCGCTAGTAAATGAATAACTGTTCAAAGATTTATTGCTTCTCTACTTATATATACTTAGCTCATTTGCTTCACCGAGCGACTCATTTGACTCCAACGAGTGACTCACATGCTCCCGGAGTGGCTCATTTTGCTCCCGGAGTGACTCATTTTGCTCCCGGAGTGACTCATATTGCACCCGGAGTGACTCATTTTGCTCCCGGTGTGACTCATTTTGCTTCCAGAGTGACTCATTTAGCTCCCGGAGTGACTCATTTTGCTCCCGGAATGACTCATTTTGTTCCCGTAGTGACTCATTTTGATCCCGGAGTAACTCATTTTGCTCCCGGAGTGACTCATTTTGCTCCCGGAGTAACTCATTTTGCTCCCGGAGTAACTCGTTTTGCTCCCGGAGTGACTCGTTACCGGAGAGACTCATTTTGCTCCCAGAGTAACTCATTTTGCACTCGAAGTGACTCATTTTGCACCCGGAGTGACTCATTTTGCTCCCGCAGTGCCTCATTTTGCTCCCGGAGTTACTCATTTTGCTCCCGGAGTGACTCATTTTGCTCCCGGAGTGACTCATTTTGTTCCCGGAGTGCCTTATTTTGCTCCCGGAGTGACTCATTTTGCTCCCGAAGTGACTTATTTTGCCCCCGGAGTGACTCATTTTGCTCCCGGAGTAACTGATTTTACGCCCGGAGTGACTCAGTTTGCTCCCGGAGTAACTCATTTTGCTTCCGGAGTGACTCATTTTGCTCCCGTAGTGACTCATTTTGCACCCGGAGTGACTCATTTTGCTCCCCGAGTGACTCATTTTGCTCCCGGAGTGATTCATTTTGCTCCTGGAGTGACTCATTTTGCTTCCGGAGTTACTCATTTTGCTCCCGGAGTGACTCATTTTGTTCCCGGAGTGACTCATTTTGCTCCCGGAGTGACTCATACACCTTATGATGGTTAAAGAGCTCATACACGTTATCATGGTTAAAGGGCTCATACACATTATCATGGTTAAAGGGTATAAAATAGTTAAACTTACACAAAATATTGTCAATTTACCGGTGGTTGTCAAAGAGTTAACATCTCTTTCGCTGAAAAAACAATTTCGTGGTAAAACAATTGCATTTCGAACCATGATAATTTACAATTCAGTGCAGTCCACCGCTAAACAACCTAGCAAAGGACTTTCGAAACCTAAAATCATTAAACGTACAACTTTTAAGCGACAACACATTTCACCCGAAAATTTAGCATTCCTTAAATCACTAGGTCTTAAAGTGAAAAAAACATGGTACTCACCAATGTGCTAATTATTATTAACAGTTTGTAATTTGATGGTCAACTAGCAATAGCTATTAGTATCCATTTTCGGATACATCCCACAAATTAACTAACTATCCTAACCAATTTTAATTATTTTATATAAAGTTGTCGATTGTGTGAGTAAATTCAGTTCTACGGCGGAGGTAAAAAATGGCGTTTCTTGACATACAAGGCTATCAAAGAGCTAACAACGAATTTTATTTTAAAGAAGTTGGTATTGCTGCAGAAAATTCAGATGATATATCACATCTTATATTCGACGCACCGTTTGATTTCAACGAGTTGCCGAAGAAATATGAACGGGCTGCTGCACGTTGGCTTTGTCGAAATTGGCATGGGATACCTTGGTCGTATGGATTTATTCCATACAAAAAACTTCATACCATATTGAAACCTATATTAAAGAAGTATGATGTCATATACGTCAAGGGCAGTGAAAAGAAGACATGGATTTCAAATTTGTTTGATGGTACTGAAAACCAGCCGTGGATTTTGAATTTGAAGGAAATATTTGATGTACCGAAGATTTCCATTCTGCGAGATGAATATTATTCAAGACGCTGTATGATCCATTCAGATAAAATTTGTTCATTAGAAAACTGTATTCTTTTAAAAAATTTTTATATGGAAAATAAATAGATTTTAAGTAATATATAGATTTAAGCAATTTAATTTTTTTGTATGCATATTCTATAAAATAAAATTAAAAAAAAATTATGTGCGTTTTATTTAATTATTACCCTGAATTCCCCTATTTTTTACAGGAAGAAGCTACTTTTGTTAACCTATAAAAGTATCGAAAAAAATCTTATTTATTATTCTAATTGTTTTACGATGCAAATAACCGAAGGTCAAATGTCAAATTCCGAGAAATTTATTTCGCATTTGAAACCTAATAAAAGAATTGCTGACTAATCTTAAATAAACATTTTTAAAATTAAAACTTATATAAACAAATTGAAAAAACCCCCGATTATTATCAGGCCATAAATTAAAAATTCCAAGAAAACTATTTCGTATTTGAAATCAAAGAAATTGCTGAGTCATCAAAATCTTAAATAAACATTTTTTAAATTAAAACATAAATAAACAAATTAGAAAAAATATCTGAGTATGAGTCAGCAAAATCTTAAATAAACATTGCTAAATTAATGATTTACGATGACATTAATGTAAACAAATTCCTGGAACTGACAAGTTGTGACTTGCTTTTAAATAAAATTCCAAGGTTAAATATACAAAAATACCCTGAGATACAATTGACACCCAAATTTCCGGCAGTACAGTAGCGGTCAGAAATCTGGACCCCGGAGTCTGATTTTAAAATCTAGCGCTTGGTACAGTGCCCCACACAAAATTTAGCGGCCTACCGATTTTCGTTTAAGATGACGCAGTTAAATGAGGTTCAAGGTTTACACATAATAAGCACAGTACACTTCAAAAAGTAATCGGACACCTTTTTGGTCAGGGGGGCCCGCACTTTTGACACGGCAGTGTACCAAAAATTTAAGTACAGTACGGCGTCAAAAGTTCGGGGCCACCCCTTGGGTTAGGGTAATCCCACATTTTTGACGCGGTAGTTCGTTTAAGATGACGCAATTAAGGCAAGCGCGTGTTGGGGTCAAGGTTTGCACGTACAGTACGCTTCAAAAAGTGATCGGACACCTTTTTGGCCAGGGGGGCCGCACTTTTGACACCGCAGTGTACCAAAAATTTAAGTACAGTACGGTGTCAAAAGTTTGGGGCCACCCCCGAGTTAGGATATCCCCACATATTTGATGCGGTAGTGTACCCCATCTATCAAATTGTAACATAAAATTTAGTCTGCGCATGCGTTAGGTTTGCATTCAAAAACTACGTCAGTGCTGGCGGGTAATGGGTTAACACAAAACCAAATTGTGATGACTAAATAGTGATGACGCATAATGGGTTAACTTGAATTTATTTTGTCGAAGTGATGACTCATGTCTTTGGAGTTTCAAGGCCAACAAGTATGAGCGAGTGTTGGGGTCAAAGATCAACAACAAATTTTAAATACATGTACTCGGTACGTGCCGGGTCAAAGGTTAAGGTTTGCATATCAATACATTTTGATGACTCATCATTTCGGAATGTCTAGTACCGTAAAGTCACACGATTTCAAACATTGGCAAAAGGGTTCAAGTTGGTTAGTTTTACGGTGTCACAGAACTGTCCTAGCTCTTCTACTGGACAGTTAAGAAAAATTTTCAAAACGAAGTACAGAAAAAGTACGTGTTGTAGCTTTATTTTTAACGAAAAAATAAAGTAAGACCTGTCTATTTTAATGTACCATATAAAACTTTTATATTACATATTGGCAAGTCTCTGAAAAAAAAAATATTAAAGTTGTGCGTGTCATTCAGTCTTTCCACAATCAGTGAACCATCAATTGTTAGCACCACAGTATCACATTTTTGTTGAAACAATGATTTGAAACAAAGAGACAAACTTCAAACACGTATGTCTCGAAATGCCTTTTTTTAAAAACGGTACTCACTCACAGAGGGAAAGTTTTTCAATCTATAAGTTTGAAATTTTAACAGAATATTCTTTATTCCATTCTCCATGTACTTATGGAACCTTTTTTTGAAATCTTCCTATTTTTTCACACGGAAACTCTTAAAAAAGGCCTAAGTTTTCTACTTTTTATTCAAACCGTCGCCATTTTATTAAATTAAAAAAAAAAGAAAAGACCTCCATAGGAACATATCGGCTTACCTACAGATTGATAATTTATTTGATTTTTTTTCGGATTAAAACTGCGGCCGCAATCATGGGTATCAATAGCCGCCCTTTCTGAAAGACATTTTTTTCAAAAAATTATAATAATTATAAAAAATAAATAAAAATGAATAAAAAAATATTTTTGTATTGCTAAATAATGGTATTAATCGTAAAAAAAAATCATCCCCTTTCCCCCATCCTATCCATCCGAAAAAAATTGCGAAAATTGACTATTTTTCGGCCGGTAACCCCGTGATGGTGTCTTAAATATCAATTGTCCTATCTTATAACGGCAAAACTACCATCATTTTGTTCTCGAATCTGTTGCTCTCGTAGTTCTCTCCTAATTTGTAAAACTTTTTGTGAAAAATCTTCTGTGATGTAGATATCTTGATCAGAAATTTTATTCTTGCTTCACAAAATAGAAAGTTTCTTACGCCATGCTATAAGTCCAACCACAATAGGCCTAATTTTATCTACGCTTTTTATTTATTTATTTATTTTGGCTAGCAACCAAAAGATCCGGGTTGGGTCCCAGCCGATTCAATTTGACAATTTTTCAAACACTGAATTTTAATTAATGAATTGGTCATGCCTAAGTAAATCGAATGTTTCAAGTATCAGCTAAAGCTAGACATTAAGTGAACATATGAATATTAGTGTATGCATAAATACGTACAAAAGTTCGCCATACATTAATAATGTTTCACAGGCACTCTATAACATTTGAAATTGAAAATATAACTGCGTCTCGCATTAAAGAGAGAATGTTTTTGATTGATTGTCGGACTGGAGTGGCACTCAAACAAGCGGTTGGTAGCCAAATTGGTAAGGCGCTTGGCTAGCAACCAAGGGATCCGGGTTTGTGTCTCAGCCGATCCAGTTTGACAATTTCTCAAACACTGTATGAATCTTAATTTACGCTTTTTATACCTAATGTGAAAAAATTGATGTTAATGATGTTACTTAATATATGAAGCACCAATTGCTCCAATTCAAGATAATTCTTTTTCGATTCAGTTACTCCATGCAAGATTATATTCCACTTTTTTTATTTCCCGCTCAAAATTATCCATGCGTCGTTACAAATTTACTTGTCTATTTTCTACTTCTGTTTGCCACCCTGGTAGATTTTCGAATTGTTTATTAAGGGGGGCCACTAGTGTGACCGCCTGAAAAAAAGGTGATTTTTGGGAATTTTTTGAAAGAAAACTACTCTATGAAATGTTTTAGTATTTTAAGGATATATTCGTTGATATATAATAAATATATGATAAAATTTTTGGAACAAAAAATTGAAAATTCAGTGACTTATTCGCGATCTCCCAAGGCTCCAAAAAAAAGTTCCCCCACTGCTGCAGTGATAGCGATCTTCACAGTACCTGAAATCCAAAATACCAAAAAGCCCATTAAGCTAGAAGGTATTGCCCGTACCATGAACCTCAATCGAAAAAATACAGTTGAAAATTAACAAAATGGCGGAGTTTTTTACAAAAGGTTTCAGATTTTGCGCGAAAATTTGATGATTTTTGGCCTGCAAAAATTACATTTTTTATTCGATCGGAAAACTGGACGTTCATGCCACGAAGAAACATATATAAAAGAATCTGCAATAAAAATCAAATCAATCGGATCATTTGTCTTCGAGTTATAACTGCAGCAAATTTGAAAAATGTTATTTTTCTTTACTTTACTTTTTAGTTTTTATCACTGAGAATTTTTACTAAAATTTTTTACGATGTACTCACTATAACGGTCATTGTAAAACTAGATGAGTCGTTTAAATGTGCTACGGACTAGCTTACCACAACATGTGACTAGCAGTCACGTCCAGAAACTCCCGATCTATCAACCTTCATACATTTCTCAATACCTCCAAGTTAACAATGAAAATCAGAATCCGTTCTTCAGATGGCTGTAACTCAAAAAAAATTGAGATATGCACTTGAAATTTTAGTATGTTATTTTTAAAGGTATAGACTATCAAAACATGCAAACAATTCCCAATTTTTTCAAAATGTCACCTAGTGGTCCCCCTTAAAATTATCGATTATATAGTATCAGTGATTATTTTTGCTTTAATATCGAAATTCTTTTTCAACTTCGGTTCACCAAAACTCTTGGCTATACCTTCAACATTTATTTTTTTTTTACTTTATTTAACTGTTTTTGTACTGTGTTTTTTTGTTTTTTTTTGTTTTATACTTTTACTTCTTTATTTATATTATATAAATAAATATTTTACAATTGAAGAAATGAGTGGATGAAGGTATTATGTAACATTTTTTCAAAAATTCATTTTTTGCCAAACTTCAAAATATTATATGCTGAAGTAGATATTAAAATTTGGTTTCATTACGTCCAATAGTTTTGTAGAAATTCAATAATAAACATGTGCTATTGCATGGGAAGTATATGTAAGTAAAACATTCAAACGCTTCTACTGCAAAATTATAAAAATGTTACATAACACTTTCATCCACTCATGTCTTCCATTCTCAATTAATTCACAAAATGACAGTAGAATGAAAACAACAGCTCCGTAAAAATACGTACTTGTTATGTATGTATGAATTTGATTATATCACAATGACTGAAATTAAATTATTTATTGATACAAATAATAAATCATTTATTTAATTAAAACTGATATTTTTAAGAAATATTTTAATTTTCACAGTTAAATAACAGCATTCTTACAAAATATTGAATTTTAAATAGTTCACTTTTCAAATAGCAACTCAACAATTATCAAGTATACTATCCTACTGCAACAAGTCTTAAACGGAACCATATATGGTCCATTTCACTTAAATTTAACCATGATTCATCACTTATGAATTTAAATAATTTTCGTTTTCTTGGCTTTATCTTCTTTCATTGTTGCACTTACGTAAATTTCAAATTTGCATATATATATATATATATATATATATATATATATATATATATATATATATATATATATATATATATATATATATATATATATATATATATATATAAGTCGTGTACTGTACTTATTGTTAGTACACTTTACAGTATAAAATTAGTAATTACTTTGTTGGTCAACTAATTCATATTTACATTTTATAAAATCCTATATTATATATATTATCTTTTAGGCTATTGACTATGTACAAAAAAATAGGGGGAAAAGGAACTAATTTGTAACAGATGTTTTATTGTTTCATATGTTCAGTTGTACCCCAAAGGCGTACATTAAGGCGTGCGTTTTTACGAACGGCGTAAACTTATCGACTCTTACGTTTTTTAACTATAACTCAAAAACTATGCATTTTTCGTAAATACACATGAGTTTTTGTAGAGAATTAAATTTCCTATCGAAATGACATCTTATGAACTCATAAAGCTTTTTTCTCAACAAAATAAGTCAAAACAATTATTTAAAAAAAAGCTCAAATTTTTCAATTTTTCTTTTTTTTTAAATTTTTGAGTAGTACTTTTTTCTGAGTGAATTTAGGTATAGGGATTGGTTCACAAAAAAGAAAGCTGATGTAATTCCCGTCAGAATGGTGACCGATCAAAATATTTTCGATAAAAACCGGCTGAGATACAGTCGTTCAAATTTACCTACTTTTTTACAATTTTATTTCTTTTGACTTTTATACCATATTATTTGTAATTTTTACACAAAAAAATTATTTTTATTGAGTACAAAAATTATTTCTGCTTTACTAGAGGTAACGATAAAAGTGGTAACGATAAAATTTTAATATTCATATGATCTTAGGTATAAAAAAAAAAACTTTAATATTGTACTAATTTATAGTTCTAATTTTTTTTAAAAGTTACATGTACCTATTATATTTCTCTCATAATGTTTTCAAATTCAATATCAATATCTTCATCAACATCGTTTTGAACCTCCTCTTCTGTCATTTCTGGAACATCCGCATTTTCACAATTTAGGCCCATACATTCTTTGCAGAACATGGAGCAGCTAATTCCTATAATTTTCTACAGCCGCAATTTACGTAATAGAATTAAATCGTAATTTCTCTTTATGGAATTAAGGCCAACAGTTTAGGTAGTTCTCGGTTACAACTTTTTCAAAAATTATCAAAAAGCACAAAATTTCTCTAACCAATTTCCCACTAACTTCTGATGCTACTAAATATCACGGTTTAAGGACGTACCACCAAATTCAGCAGTGGGAAGGAAATATTTTACATCCATTTGAGTGGGGTTGGAAAAAATCTAAAAATGGATTAGTGCCAATTAAAACAACAAAACCTCCTGCACTGCAGAATTTACTGGAACAAATAGCTTGCGGGTGTATAAAAGGTTGTCACGGAAATTGCAGCTATAGAAAATTAGGAATTAGCTGCAAAGAATTTATTTGCGAAAATGCGGATGTTCCAGAAAATTGTGAAAATGCGGATGTTCCAGAAATTACAGAAGGAGATGTCCAAAACGATGTTGATGAAGATATTGATATTGAATTTGAAAACATTATGGGAGAAATATAATAGGTACATTTAATTTTGTTCAAAAAATAGAACTGTAATTTAGTACAATATTAAAGTTTCTTTTTATACCTAAGATCATATGAATATCAAAATTTTTAGCAAATAATTTTATCGTTACTTCTGATAAAGCAGAAATAATTTTTGTACTCAATAAAAATAATTTTTGCGTGTAAAAATTACAAATAACATGGTATAAAAGTCAAAAGTAATAAAATTGTAAAAAAGTAGGTAACTTTGAACGACTGTATCTCAGCCGGTTGTTATCGAAAATAGTTTTATCGGTCACCATTCTGACAGGAATTACATCACCTTTCTTTTTTGTGAACCAATCCCTATACCTAAATTCACTCAGAAAAAAGTACTACTCAAAAATTTAAAAAAAAAGAAAAATTGAAAAATTTGAGCTTTTCTTTAAATAGTTTTTTTGACTTATTTTGTTGAGAAAAAAGTTTTTTGAGTTCATAAAGTGCCATTTCGATAGGAAATTTAATTCTCTACAAAAAATCATATCATGTAGATTTACGACAAATGCATAGTTTTTGAGTTATAGTTAAAAAACGTAAGCGTCGATAAGTTTACGCCGTTCGTAAAAACGCACGCCTAAATTTAATAGCACTTTGTGAATTTATCATCTTTGGGGTACAATTGAACATATGAAACAATAAAACACCTGTTACGAATTAGTTCCTTATTCAACTACATAGTTAATAGCCTATTTATATGTCTGTCAATTTTGTCCTTTGTCAATGTTTGTGACCTCGTTTATTATATGTTTATGCTGATTTATTCAACACATTGTAATGGCTGCAAATGATCTAAAGATTAATATTTAAGATTAATAAAAAATAAGAACATTACCTAAGTAAAAATAAAAACGAATAAGTACAAAGAATAATTAAATTAAGATACAGTCTGTTCAACAAAACAAAAAAAAAAAAAACTACGCATTTTTTTTTAAGTTTTCATATACTTAGCCAATTTTTATTTTACATGAAAGTAAGCACCCAGCTCTATGGCGCAATTAAATAATAAGGCGTTCAGTCCCCGTTATTATTAAGAATAGCTTGATATCTCCTCGGCATACTCTCGACCAGTGCTTACCCAATGAACAATTTTTCTGTAAATTTTATGTCACAGTAACAGAACTGAAAGTCACGTGTTACATAAAATGTGAGTCACATATGGTTATAAGCGTAATGAACTGGTAAAGAACGCGAAGTCTTCTTGATGCGACGCGACAGCTGGACGAGAGTGAAAACGCGAGTTCCAGCGAGCCTCCTCTTCATATAACTCCAATCATTTTTTATTGGATTTGCATCTGAAGATTGTGAAGGCCACTCCATTGTCTCTATGTCATTTTTGGCTTTCCATTTTCTACACAGGTGACTACGATGTTTTAGACGTGCGTGTTCTGACAACCATGCCCTCCAGTTTTATTCGTGTAAAATTATCTTAGCTGTGAGTAAAGCTACTTTCAATTAGTTATTCCGAAACAAATCGGACAAATTTAATTCCAAATTAGTTCTTTAAAGTGCTTCGCTTCCCTCGCTAAACAGTTCTATAAAAGGTTCATTCCATGTAGTGCTTCACACCGCTCACCAAACGACTCGAAAATAACCATATTAATATATTTTCACACTATGAGATTCAATTTTAGATCCTTTTCGGGATCGGAGAACCCTGGCGGATTTTTTAAAATTATGTTTAGTTCCTCCGTAATTAGACTTTCCTATTACCCTCCTAAAGTGAAATTTTAGTAAAAAAAGCTCTAAAGCTGACATTAAAATTTTTAAATATTATTTTTATCATAACCTAGGTAATCTTTTGTTTTTCTTGTTTTTGTTTCCGTTTATTGTTAATTAATGAGTATTTTTTTATATATCAACTTTTTTATTGAATATATCACCCCCATAAAGAATATCATGATAATTCTGACTGGAAATACTGAGATGATGAAGCGTCTAAGGAATAAAATTAAATAAGTTCCATTTAAATCTGTCCAGTGGTTTTTGTGTCAGCGGTGCCCATAGAAAACCTAACTTATCATTTTATTATCTAAATTCTATGTAACTTCCAAAATGTCTGTTTTAGATATAAAAATATCTGATATTATGAAAGTTTACATTTTTCATATAATTATGATAAAAAATATAAGTAGTTCATTTAAAAAAAATACTGCACAATAAACAAAAAGTATTTTTAAAAAATACTTTTATTTACATTACAAAAAAATTTCTATTTACATTACAAAAAAATTTAAATTAGTAACGATTTCTCACGGATTCAAAAACACTTAAACTAACAAAGTTGGTGTCAACCTCCAGTATAACCGGAAATGGTAGCAAGTTAGAAATATTTTAATTAAAATCTTCATAACTGAAAACTTCTATAATCAAATTTTCAAAAATCTACTTCATTTAGAAGACCATAAAATTTTTATGAAGATTCTATTTGAATCATCCTGTACATAACCATTTAGGAGATCACATTAAAATGTAGTTAAGATTGATTGGCAGGTTAATATCTATATTCCCTCTAAATTCCAGCACAGTAGCTTTAATAGTTTTTGAATTAAATCGGTAAGTACAAACAGACATACAGACAAGTTAGATTTGGTATATACGAATATGTCGAATTTGCTAACTGAAAAACATAATATTGAAAAATAAATAAAATTTGGTATGGTAATAAGGTAGACTAAGGCCCAGTTACTGTATTTTTTTTTTGGAGGACTGGGATGTTAATAAATATGTCTTATATTCTAAAGAGTGTCTGCCTTCAGGTGGATTTGAAATTATTTTTTTTATGTTAAGTAGTTACCGAGAAAAAAATTTTTTAGTAAAGCACTCATTTTTTATTTTATTATTTTTGGAGTTATCTCCGTAACTATGTATTCAGTTTTAGCCAGGAAAGTGGTAAGTATATATCAATTACTTATAGCTTCACCATACAGTTAGGACAGTTATTATTCTAAGTTGCTATTGGGGGCAGTTTCACCATGGAAGTACGGCTAGACTCTCACAAAATCGACTTTTTTCAATCTTAAAAATATTCCTATATTTTAGAAGCTAATAAACTAATGAAACGCTATTTTTACGAAAAAAATGCCTGAACTTTTTTATAGCAAATTGTGTGCTCTTTTGAATGGACACGGTTCCATTCGTGCCAGAATTTTGTTTCACTAGATATAGGGAAAATATAAAATAATGTATTCTTTGCAGAGTTGTGCATGTAATTTACTTCGGGTAAATTACACAGTTTTTTACATGTAAAAAACCTTGTAATTTACACATACTTGTTTTGATAAAAAAACTGTAAAAAATGTAAAAAAAACTAAATTTTTTAAATTTAATAGATATGTAAACGTTACTGATGGTATTCAATATTTGCTGTCGAAGTATTTGCTATATTTGCAAAGTAAAACTTAATAATTAAGTAATTTGAAAATTAAAAATATAAATGGGGACAACCAGGAAAAAGAAAGGTTAGTTTTGATAGAATAGTTTATTTAAGAATTCAATATTAAAAAGATTTTTATTTATTCAGTTAAATTTTATTAAAGGTATCAATCATCTTCATCATCATTATCGTCAGTGATTTTATTGTTATTATAATTTAAAGAGAGATAAATATGTAGTAGTTTCTTTGATCTGTCAGAACTCAGTTTGTTAATTTGGAAATTTAAAGCTTTGTAGTCAGTTTTGGATGGTCTTCCACTAGCAGAAATCATTTTTGTGTCGAAATTTTGTTTACACGTTTTTTCATGTGAACTTATAAACAAGTAATAACCGTCAAAATAAATTGTTTGTCAGTGAAATGACAAATGATTTAAGTATTTTACATTTTTTACAATTTTCTACAATTTTTTACGGTTTTTTACAGTTTTTTACGTATTTTACAATTTTTTACATAAAAATGTAAAAAACTGGTTTTTTACATCACATGGCACAACTCTGATTCTTTGCCATGTTATTCTTACGGAAAAGAAAAAAGTTCAATGAGTCACCAGTAAATATTGATATTATAAGCACTCTTTGGAACAGAATTCTTCTTTCAGGTACCTGCAAGTATTAAACTTGTTTGAAAAAAAATTTTGATTTTTTTGAATCAAAAAAATCAATATTTATATATATATATATATATATATATATATATATATATATATATATATATATATATATATATATATATATATATATATATATATATATATATATATGTAATTTTGTTTAAAAAAATTAATATTTCAGATTCTAGAAGATCGGCTACTAAAAACGGTCTATAATAGTATGTTTTATAACTTACATTCTGTTCTTTACTTTGAACAAAACAAATCAAGGTAAGTAAAGAATAAAAATATACATATTTTAATTATAGTCTTACTATAGTTAATTTTAAAACTGTGCTATCAGTTATCTTTAAAGCAATTATTAGTGTAAGTATATTTATGTAATATTTGTTTTTCAAATATAATGTGTTAAACAATTAATGTAAATAAAATATTGAATCTTATAATTATCACCAAATGATACGTAAAATTCAACATAATTTTTATAAATCTAAAAACATACAGTATACATAACAAATTTTCATTCAGTTCAGTACTAGATATACCTAATTAAATTTTCGCATTATGTCATCAAATATTAGGTAAGCATTTATTGAAATATACATCTTTTAAATAATCATTTTGCAATCAAAATGTTAAAAAAATTAATTTTTCAGTGTTGTTATATCAGTTACTATTTTGTATTTTGTCATCATTACTGGGCATGAATTGTCAGTTCGGAAAAATATTGTTGATGTTTGCGAGGAACACTGTATTGGAACTAATTCGACAGTAGAGTGCAAAACAAAAAATTCACATGACGTCTGTTGTATTGGCGGAGCATTTCCTGCAAACAACACTCATATTAAGGAACTTATAATTTGTAGATGGCCTCAGAATGTATTCAATTTAAGCATTTTAAGAAATTTAAAAAAATTAAGAAATTTTAACATTGTTTCGTCAAATATTACTCATCTAAAAGGAATTTTACCATCTGAATTGAAAAAGCTACAAGTAAGTTGTTACCAATAATAAATTAGACTGGGAGCTGGGGGAGTTGAGTGTGCAAAAGGTGAGGACCGCCTTTTATCAATTGTTTTAATCTCAGAAAAACTTACAGATTATGATTCTGGATGTTGCCAGAAATTTTATTGGTCAATTTTTTTTATACTCCCTCTTCCCTGGATATCAAAAAATTGATGAAGCAAATGCTTTGGAGCAATTTCAATGATTGTTTTAGTATAATTATCCAGTTCTTTACCCATGATTAAAGGTAATAATAGCTATATAAATGAAACAACACCAAAAAATAATTAATACAAAGTCAAAAATATACCATAAAAAATTTTTAGTACGAAAAAGCTGATTTTAACATAAATGTTCGAAAAAAATACAAATATAATAACCTATTTTTTATTTTGACAATCATTATTAATACGCTTGCGCAACAAAATACAATTTAACAGAGATTTTTTGAAACTACTACAAGCCGCTATTCGATAGTCCGATGCACATTTACAGGGCTGAATCAAAAACTCTGGCAAAGGTTGCTTCGTTATTCGTCGTGGGTACAAGTTACCATTTTTCTTTTCAAATAAGGTATAATAATCAATCGGTTCAAATTGTGTTTGCTCAGCATTTATCCAAACATATGTTTGTGCCGTAGCTCTTAGCAAATGTAAATGTCAAGCATCTGATGTGCAAATTACTTTTAATATTTTAATAAATTTAAACCGAAGCTGATATTTTGAGAAATCAATTTGTATCGAAGTTCGTCAGCAGTTAATTTTTTTTTAAAGCATATATGCAAACTGTTTCTAATTCTGATAACTGTTCAACACTTAGATATCGGTTTCCTAATTATGCTAAAGATTTTGGGGCCAAATCTAATGATGCTACTTTTAAACAATTCACCTGTTTTATAGTAGATTTTTATTTAACGAACATATTTAAAAAAAAAAAAATGAATATAGGTGCTAAAAAATTAGTTTGGTGGAAGCAAGACCTGTGTTCTGTAATTTTACGATAAAAGAGCATCATAATCGAAAACTTATCGATAAATTATAATTAGCAATTGAAACGTAGTTAAAAGTATCGGGAGTTAATGAATTTTAGAGGATGTTCACCTAATTCAAAAATCAATTTTAAGTGTAGCTTTTTTATCTGTTTTCCTTTTATAGGATGTATCCGGTAATTTCATTCATATCTTTTATTATACATTTGTAAATATGTACAAAGACACATGATAACACACACAAACAATGAACACACTGATAAAGAAAAATTATATTTGCAGAAAACGTTTTGTTCTAGGGCAAGACATTTTTACTTGATTAGTATGCGCAAGTATAAAAAAAGTAAAACGTTTTTGTTTTTTAAAAAAAAATGTTTTGTATGGCAACGTTTTCGCTCTTTAAGTATGTGCCAAACCGTTTTAATATTAGACAAAACGATTTGCTTTACAGCGTTCTTATATTTTACACACTCAACTTCTTTTACCGTCTGCATTAAATAAGGATATATCGTCGCTTTGTAATATTTTCATAGATTCATATTCTAAAACTTCCAATTATAGACAATCATCTAAATGATCGTTCGTAATTTCATTTTCTACCTAATTTTTAACGTTCCGAACAAACCCTTCTAGTTTCGTGAAATCCACGTATTTGTTCGCCCGTTACTTTTCTCGTAATCTTTTGACCGATGAGCATAGAATTTTCCGCATTGAAAAGTGGGAATGCAATTTTTTTTACAAAACACATCACGTAGTATATCGTCAGAGAGGGCTTAAAAATGAAATTTTTTTAGAATTTTTAATGTTTGAGGGTCGTTTACGAAATATTGAGCTTCAAAATGGCGACTATAGCTTGTACGGCTCCGTAATTTTTAAATGGTTGATCCAAAAAAATTACAAATAATTATCAAGAAAGTGACCTAGCTCCTACAATTCATATTTGATTATGGTCCATCCCCTCCTCCTTCCAAATCTGTCTATTCTTCAGTGGAACGTGAGGATTCTCAATCGACATAAACCAGATCTGCTTCATCTCCTCACGTATCATTAAACCAAAGTTTCAGTTCATGGCTAAAGCCTTCAACTTTCTTTAAAACTAATAAATAATTTTTATTTTTACCGTTCGGACAGACAAGACGGTCATGATGATTTTGCAATCGTCATACATATTTCACTGTCTTTCCAACAGATTCCAATTCAGTCCTCTTTCCCTCCCTCCAAATAGTAGCACCAATTTACAACGTTACTAAACATTTCATTACTGCTGGTCAGTGGAGCAATCTAACTGCAGACATCCTCCCTGATCTCCTTCCTGGAGGCTTTAACGTCCCTCAGTCCCTCTGGGGAAATCATTTCTCTGACCGAGGGGTGATGAACTATGTGAATTTTTGGATTTACAAACCCTATCTTAAACTCTGGTTTACCTACCCTATTTGTCTCACCTCTTCGACAGTGTACAACATTTGACTTCAATATATGTTTTTCTTTTCTAAATCCCTTTTCGCAATGAACGCCGTTAGAAAGTGCTTATGGTAATGATTATTGCGACGCATAGACCATAGCAGTAACGTAGGCTTACTAAAAAAAGCCGATTTGAATAAATTCATGTACCAAATAAGTACAGCTCTTCAGTATCCTAACCACCAACTTTCTCCTTCTGACTTTTACAGTTTCCTTTCTGAATCCATTCTCCAAGTCTATTCCAAATCAATACCCTATTTCCGTCTTTACCCCGTCGATACCTACCCCTTGGTGAGATAGAATGCAAAAAAAATATTTGCCCACATCAAGAAAGTTTTTCATTGTAAAAAAGGCTTCCTGGAAGATTTTTGCGACGATCTCCCTAGAAATACTTTCATTGGTGATATCTGGAAATCGATTAAGATATTATATGGAAAGAGTTGCTCACTTTATCCCAAATAATAATTCCTGGACAGTTGAATTCCTTAATAAACTTACTCCCGATTATATTCCTAGCAACAGTAATCTCTTCACACTTATTTTTTCTAATCATAACCTCCATAAATCCTTTTCCTTCCACGCTCTTTTCGTTTTACCTTCTGGCATGATTCTACTCCTGTTCTGACGGCATTTTCTATGGCATGATCCGTGACATGCCTAATCCTTTTAAGCACTTTTTCTTACAAGTTTATAATAACCTGTTTCGTGAAAATATTATGTCAAAGAAATGAAGATCTACTCTCGTTATTACTGTCCTAAAATCAAATAAAAACCGTAACTTCTCGTCTTCCTATATTCCCATCTCTATGACCTCTTGTATGTTCAAAATTATAAAACATCTAATCATAATAAGTGGTGTCAAAACCACCAGATTATTTCTTCCCACCAATTTGGGTTCCATAAAGGTATGGGTACATTGGACAACCTTTCTATTTTGTATATAGATATCCTTGAAATATTCGCACAGAAGGCTTATTTAGTTACTGTTTTCATTGATATCAAAAGTGTTTATTAATAATGTTTCTATAGACCCACTCAGTCATAAGCTAAATACTTTGAACGCTCCACCAAAATTAACCCAATATATACACAACTTACTACTTCACAGATATATGTCTCTCACCAACCATCTCTCTGTCACCCGTAGAACAGCACATTTGGATCTCTCTCCCAAGGTGCAGTGTTAACTCCAATTCTTTTTAACATTTACACCTCCTAAATATACCTTGCACTTCCCCCAAATGTTAAGATACTTTAATGTGCTGATGATATAGTGTTGTACACTTCTCTCAATTTTGATTTATACAACAGAGTAGTCACTGAGTGTTTGGTTCGATTGGAAAACGTTTTAATCAAATTGATCTTAGAAATTAAAGCCTCTGAGCCCTCTGCTGTCCTTTTCACACGCCATAGAGCTAACCCCCCAACAAATTCCCTTCCATCAAACTCCTATTTCGTTCCACACATCCACATCTCAGAATTTCTTTTAAGTGGAGGCTCTCCTAGAAACTGCACTTGTCTGATATTGTGGCTAGAAGCCAATCGAGTTTAAATATTATAAGGGCGCTTTCTACTACGTGTTATGGTGCAGATTGCTTTCTACTCTTTTATTGTTTTACTGTGCAGTGATCAGGTGCTCCTTTGATTATTGGAGCTTCCTTTTCTCCCTTATAGCTAATTTCCACCTTAATAAAATTCAATATAAAGCACGCCATATTTCTATAGGACAAATGCAATCCTGTCCTGCAAATTCTTTACTTGTTGAAGCTCCCGGTTCTCCTCTCTCTATCCGTAGACTTTACTTAACTAAAACATTTCTTTTGAAAAGATTATCAGTAGTTAATGATTCCTTTACTAACTAAACTTCAGTGAGATAATGTCCATATTTCCGAAAAAAAGTGTCCTTCTAGTTTTAGCTTATAATGATAGAAATGATAAAAAAATTATTAATTAGGTTTTAATTTAAAATTTCGTGTTTATTCACACTGTTTAGTTTCTTACATTATTTACAAAGTAAAACAAAAGTAAGATTTAGTTTATACAGTAATTGTCCCAGCAATCATTTCCATTTTGCGAACTGACTAGCTCAGATAATCTTTTGTTTATTTTAAATTAGTATGTGCCTAGATGGAAAGGCTGAGGGGATACGCTCTGTTCTTAAGTTCCGTTCAAACGCCACAAAAAAGAAAGAAAATGAATTATAACATTGTTAACTTAATTAAAGTAAAATTTCCGACAAACGCGATAATAAATAACTAAACCGCCTAAGATGAATTATGTTGGTTGAGACAAGTTTGCACAGGTAGGAACACGCAACGTATCGATTACATTGTCCAACACCCACAGTGAAGAAAGGGAAAATCCATGATTTACTAGCGAAATACATTGTTACGAAAATACATTGATTGAATTTACACGTAGTTACATGCCGTACTAATTGAATACACAGTATGGAAGAAGAATGATGAAAAATAAAGAAAGAAACTGAAGAATAGGAAGAAACCTGATAAATACAGACTAGCGTTAGCAAAATATATGTTATCTAAGCGAGTCGTTCTCAATAATTTATATAAAAGAATATGAAAGTTTCCGATAAAATAACTATTTTTGTTTTCACGCAACACACAGTCAAATAATTACTAAATTGTGAATTTTCGCACTTAATAAAAGAAAATTTAAACAACATAATTAATCCGATTAAAAATTAAATCTTTTCATTTGGCATTGTCTAAAAACCATTTTTAGAGTTAGGTGATAAATGAAACATAATACAAAACAATATTATAAAAGCAGTTACGTAATATGTGGACACACAAAAAATATTACAAGTAGGTTTTCAATAAAGAAATTTTACGTACCAAGTTTGCATTTTCGAGCCAAATACAAAATAAAACTTAAGTAGCCATTATAAATACATTTACTTTAATTCATTATAAAAAAAACTTTGTAATAGAATATTTCAGTTGTAAAATATAAGTAGAACGCTTGCAATTTAACAAAGATCACATATTTGAAGTTTTGTACTCAAGTAGAAAAAATCGAATGATGTTTCTTTTTAATGCCGTTACATGAATTAGAACTCTTGAGAATAAAGTGACTTTGATCCACGCATGTGTCACTCGCAGCAACCCACTATATATTTGCTAACACATAGAATACATAATAGAGCACATCTTCATGTACTTCGGATGGTTAGGGTAGCAGGAAAGTTAGTCAGTACTGATGTACAATACAAATTTCTGAGTTACGAAAAAAATTTACTTTTACATTATGTATAAACTCTTACCGATCTTTCTGCGAATTTCCTATTTTTCAGTCTCCTAACCTATCATTCTTCTTGTTTGAGTATTCCATGCTATTTCTATGAGTATTTCTATGACTATGGACTATGGAGTAGTCAAATATGATTTAGCCGCATATTCCTATAATAATCATACTTTCAGCACTTTCCGCTCCATAAACTTACCAAACTTCCTTCCTATATATACAGATATCTATAAAATACACTATTATGTTGGAGCAGCATTCTACTCTCCCAACCAATTTGAATCTAAGTTAATCAAGCTTCCAGAGAATTTCTCCATCTTTTCGGCTGGATGTGTTGCCATTGTGAAAGTTCTACTATACATTACTAATAATAATAATAATATTGAAAAGCAGTAATAATCTGTGATGCCGGAAGTGTGCTCTCCCTTATCAATAATCTTCTCATCAAGTTCCATCACTCCCATTTATTAACTATAATTAAGGAATTTGTAAAAATGATTATTAATAAAAGTTTCCACGTTGTCCATCACACACTAGTGTACGTGAAACTAAAAATGCAAATTCTCTAGTAAAGGAAGCCATCATTAACGGTGCCGATGAATAGTGTCTGATTCCACATTCCTATCTACGATCCGAATGTCGGGAATTTTTTTTGATAGAGTTGGACACAGAATGGAAGATTACATCAACAACTAAGGGCAGAACACTTATCAGGATTCAACCTGCTATCTATCCCCAGCCGTAGTTTTCAGGTTTAAATATAATAAACTGCCATAGCATTGACCTACGGTCGACTTAGAATAGAACACAATAGCCTACCAATTCATCTGCATCGAATACCTACACGTTGGGCCGACAGCAAACTGTTCATGTGGATTCTAAATATGTAACGCTCATCATCTGATATTCTCGGGTTCCCTCTTAACTCATTTCAAAACATTATTTCACGTTTTCCCAATGAAAATCTAAATTTTCCTTTAAATCTACCCCAATTTCTATCTCTAAATAATCTTAGAATTTTAACTGCAATTTCTCAGTTCTTCAAATTCTGCAACATAAATGCTTAAAACGTTGTTTTGTCACTCACCCTAATATCCTATGTGTGTTTTTTATACTATACAGTAATACTCTACCGCATTCTCTTTTGTTATCCATTCCAGGACCGTAAGGTTACTTAAGGTTAGGTTAGTTTAGTTTAGTTTTAACAATATACTTCGACTTTGATATAAACACTAGGTGGTAATGTTAGTTTAGGTTAGGCTAGTTTAGTTAGTTTTGATAATATACTTCGGCTTTGATATAAAACTAAGTGGTGAGGTTAGTTAAGGTTACTTTACTTTACTTTAGTTTAGTTTTGACAATATACTTCGATTTTGATATAAAAACTAGGTGGTGAGGTTAGTTTAGGTTAGGTTAGTTTAGTTAGTTTTGATAATATACTTCGATTTTGATATAAAAATAGGTGGTGAGGTTAGTTAAGGTTTGGTTAGTTTAGTTAGTTTTGAGAGTATACTTCGACTTTGATATAAAAACTAGATGGTGAGGTTAGTTAAGGTTTCAGTATTTCCCTTTGCCTGAATTCTTATAAAATAAAAGCAGTTAATTGAAAATGAGCCACCTGTCTAATTAACATTTTTAGCATTTTCTTTGCCTAAATTTTTATGATAATAAAGAACTAGCTGAATATTAATCACCTTCATAATTAGCATTTCCTTTTTCACAAATTTTTAAAAAAAGTGGTTTCGTTTTTATTGTGAATATTTTAGGAATAAATCGAATGGCAATTATCAAAAAACTCACCCGGTATATAGGTTTATCGTGTACATACTTATGTTAATTTTCTGACCAGTGCGGAATTTACCACATAAGTTAACAAACAGTTGATCTATTTTAAAAAATAGTGTGGAAATTACATGCAACCAGACATTTAACGGCCAATTGTTACTAGATACAAAAAAGTGTTCAAGTTTATCGTTTGTTTTATTTTCAATTTACACTCAAATTCCAAAAACGGTTAGTAATAATGGGTAATATTTTTGCAAAGGTATACAATTTTTTAAGTTGATGCATGCCCTGTTAATATTCCTTAAAACGTTCCCTTATTTTCGCAAGTAATTTACGTAAAAAATTAACAACCATATAATTTTTTACTATTCATGTTATAATATTTACTTTAGTAAGTATTTATTCTTTCTAATTAACTAAGTAAAATATCAATACGGAAAGAAATAAGTTTGTAATTGTGCAAAAATTTCCCAAGGTTAACTAAAAATAATTTACAAAGGGTCAAATTGTCAGAATCCAAACAAAGGGGACCCGAAATCTAGCACCATAATTTAAAATCCAACGTCGGTATCAAAAATTCTACACCAAGGCCCGAAGTTAAGTTAGGATTCAAATTTAACACAATAAGTATAGTGCGCATATGTTAGATTAGAGTCCAAAATCTAACATGTCAGGTACAGGGCATATGTGTTATGATGCAAAGTCCAACATGAAGTACAGTGCTTACAGTGCTCATGTGTTAGGATAGTATCCAAAATTCAATCTCAGTATTATTAAAGCTCTTATTATAGGAAGTATTTTGCCTCAAAGTCAGTTAATAAAGGATAATTTTAGAAGGTGTGTTTACCTACTGATGTACAAACAATGTTCGTACCTAGCCTAGCGTCATCAAAGCACCTTAAATCAGTAAAATGTTCTTAAAAATGTTCTCGAAAAAAATTGGATGAGTAGTAAGTAAAAGATCGGCGTTTAATAATTTTTCGTATACTCCGATTACAGTAAAATTTGAGGATCCTCTTGAGCTCAATCCAGTCAAAATTTTATCCATATTAGCCCCTGAAATAAGTCGAATTGTTTTGGTGTTCGATGGAATTTTTCAGGAAACTTTGAAACGTGAGGCATGAGTAGAAATTTGAATTTTAGAGGGAAAAAATTTTTCACCTCACAATCGGACGGCGTTATGTAATAACAGATTAATCGCCAAATAGATTAAGGTAAATAACGATACATCTACAACTCCCAGTACGCAATCCACTGGGTGCAAATTGTTAAATGAGAAAGTCAAATATCAGGGCGTCAATGTTTCTGATTTATATATTTGTATAATTTACTGTTACAAACTACACACACCGGCATAATTAGCGGAACATACAAAATATATATAAAAATCAAACAAAACCAGTTAATTTTAAGTAGCTATTTATCTCATTTAATTATTCACTTAAAATTACATATTCACAAGTCGATATACCTTTATTTTTCGTAACAAAAACAAGTAACTACATGAAATGGAAAATTTTTGGAATCTTATGTCGTCTAAGAAACATTTAAATTACAAATAATTTAACAAATATAAAATGAAAAACAGCGTTTTAATAGCGCGTGTTTCCTCCCCGTGCACTTATCACAGCTTCCATTCGTCTTGGTGTACTCAGAATTATGTTGTCTATAGTCTCCTGGGGCAGTCTTTGCCATTCTTCAACTACGGCAGTTCGAAGCTCGACCACATTAAGAGGAAGCGGCATTCTGTACTTTAAATTTCGTTTCAGTAGGTCCCAGAAGTGCTCTATCGGATTCATATCCGGTGATCTTGCTGGCCACTCCATAGCTGCAATACCGACTTCATTAAGGTACGCTCGTGTGGAATTAGCAGTGTGTGGCCGAGCATTATCCTGCATTAAGACAAAACGATCACCGATGAAAGGGGCAAATGGTACCACAATTTCTTCCAAAATGTCTCTTATATAGCGATCTGCATTCAGATTACCCCCATCGATTATCTTCAAGTCCGTGCGAGCTCCCAAACATATCCCTCCCCAAACCATTATGGACCCTCCACCATAAGATTTAGTATTTTCAAAATTGGATTGAATATACCGTTCCCCTTGGCGTCTCCATATTCTCTGCCTTCCATCAATATTATTTATAAGAATTCTACACTCATCAGTGAACAAGACTTGACTCCATTGGTCCATATTCCAAACTCGATGCTCGCGTGCAAAATTCAATCTGTTTCTACGATGATGTACTTCCAATTTTGGGGCCTTGGCGGGAACATACGATCTTAAACCAGCTTCTTCGAACCTTCTTCGTATCGTTCGCTCACTAATTGCTACTCCTCGAACTTCTTCAAGTTCATTTCTGAGTTCAAAAGCCGTAAGACGTGGTTTTCTACGAATATGAAGTTGAATAAAACGGTCATCTCTCCTCGAAGTACACCTTTTCCTGCCTTGTCCTCTTCTTCTCGTAAGAGAATCAGTCTGTCTGAAGCGTTGGATACTGCGATGAATTGTTGACAAGGGTAGACGAAGAATTCTGGAGATCCTTCTGTAGGTCTGATTATTGTTTCTCAACTGCAGAGCTCTGATAATTTCAAAGGGTGTTAAGTCGGGCATAATGATATTTTAGATATTAATCAGAACTTAAGCACCGGCAATAGTGTAGAAATAACGATTTTATCATGAAAATTTAAGAAATTGGAGACAAAATTCGTAAAGAATTCGAAAGTGACAGATCTTTTAAAAAGATTTGCATCAATAATAAATAAAAACAATTCAATGAAAAGTGACAGTCAATTGATTCGTTACTTCAATATGATTTTAAGTAAAAATGAAAAGAAAAAAAGCAGCCTACTTTGTTAAATAAATAGATTTTCATACTTTTTTTTATGTTCCGCTAATTTTGCCGGTGTGTGTATTATTTACAAGGAGATGCACCCAGAGTGAAATTCGGGATTTTGATGAAACTTCGCTGGTGTATAGAATAGGCAAAAATAAGGGACTCGTATTTTTTTTATCGGCCATTTTCCACGTTTAGGGGGTGAAACCAGCCCCTAAAGTTGGAGGTTAAAATTGTATTTCTTAAAATATCTCGAAAACTATAGGAGATAGAGGAAAACTTTAAATTGACGAAATGTTACTTTTTGGAAGACCTATTCACCTGTATAGATTAAATCAGGGCCGGGTTCATAAGAGGGGCTGGAGGGGTAAAAATGTGGGTAAATTTTCTTGTACAGCCTGAATGTTTCAATGTATCAAATTTTTGCCATCATAAATAGAAAGAGCACCAAAAATTAGGTGATACGTGTTTTTGCGTTTTTTCGAAATATATCTGGTATCCAAGCCATATAAGGAAGAAAATAATAGGGTAGATTATATTACATTATTATTGACCTTCTAAATTTTTTTATTTTTATGTTTATTTTCATCATGAAAATGTAAATTTTTACTTTCCGATCATGATTCATGTATTCTTCGGTACTTACTTAATTGGTAATTAAGCCATTTGTATATTTGGTTACTAATATTCGACATTTCTTATACCTATTTCTACCAAAGTTCTCTGGTCTCCAAGTGTTAATGAATGTTCAAGAAGAAGCAATAATCTTCCGTTCAACAACTGCCTTTATCTTCTTACAAATTCGTTTTTAACCAAATAAAGGCGGTTTATTTCTTTCTCAACATTTAAACTATTTTTCTTATTCTTTTTGTATGTTTTATAGGTGTCAACCCCATTTCCCAAATCGCAAAATTTATTACAAAGCACCTGAACAGTGGGCGAAAGAGATTATTGCTTCTTGTCGAGCATTCATTAACACAAGCACACCAGAGACCTTTAACTTTCGCAGAAGTAGGTATAAAAAATATCGAATATGAGTAACCAAATGTACACATGGCTAAATTACCAATTAAGTTAGTACTGAAAAATATATGAATCACTATCGAAAAGTGAAAATTTACATTTTCATGATGAAAATCAACATAAAAATTAAAAAATATAAAACGTATTTGCAATCAATAATAATCCTATATAATCTATTTTTTTCTTCCTTATATGGCTTGGGTACGACACCTATTTCGAAAAAACGCAAAAACACGTATCCCCTATTTTTTAATGCTCTTTCTTACGTATTTATGATGGCAAAAATTTGATACATTAAACCATTCAGGCTGTATAAGAAAATTTACCCCCATTTTCACCCCTCCAGCTCCTCTTATTAACTAGGCTCTTGTTTAACATATATACAAGTGAATAGGTCTTTCAAAGAGTAACATTTCGTCAATTTAAAGTTTTCCTCTATTTCTTATAGTTTTCGAGATATCTTAAGAAATACGATTTTTACCCCCAAATTTAAGGGCTGGTTTCACCCCCTAAACGTAGAAGATGGCTGATAAAAAAAAAAATACGGGTCTCTTATTTTTTCCTCTTCTACACACCAGCGAAGTTTCATCAAAATCCCGAATTTCACTCTGGATGCATTTCCTTGTTAGACACTAACACATTCAAATATACTTGCTTTAAAACACGGAAGGGTGCCATTACACACATCTTGTGTGCGACGAAATTGCTAAATGGGAGCGTGCTATGTACCTGAATCAATTTGGCACTTATGTTTTATTACATAACGCCGTCTAATTACACTAATGACTACTGAAGCAAAATATTTATTAAATTTATAAATAAAAAATTATAATTATTTATCTTGTATCTGAATTTTATGTTTTTATGTTATATTTATCTTGTATCTCAATGTTATGTTTTAATTCATAATTACAAAATTTTTATGTATTTATAGATATATTTTTTTCCAGGAAATTCGATTGAACAATTTAAATTTATCAGTAATAACAAATGGATCACTGGCAACTGGAAAAAATCTACGATTATTAGATATTAGAAGAAATCAACTAAAGAATATAAGTGAAAATTTTGTAAAATCGTTTCCAAGATTAAGTAAAATTTACATCTCAGGTTTGAACAGATTTACTTCTTAACTTAAATAAAGCTTTTTTTAAGGATAGAAATGTACACCTAATGTCTGATTTTTCTGTTACTAATATATAGTAATTTATAGTTTCCTGTCTAATTTATTTATTTTTTCGTTTTCTAATTATTATATAGCTAAAATTAACTTTTATGGAAATATGATAAATTTTTTTTTGGATTCAAGGATATTCTATGTACGCTGTTTAAACTCACATGACGTGTATTTTACGTGATAGTGATGATTATTTATTAATAAACTATCTAGAATAACTAAAACAATATATATGTAATATCTTTTCTTCTCAAAAAAATAAAATTCTGCTTAAAAGTAATATTGAGAGGTTAATACGTGATATCTGTAAGTTAAAAAAATATAAAGCTAGTATGGTCTATTTCACTTAAATTTAACCATGCTTCATCACTTATGAATTTAAATAATTTTCGTTTTCTTGGCTTTATCTTTTTCATTACTGCACTTACGTAAATTTTAAATTTGCAGTTTGTTTTTTAGAAAAGAATAGAAGATTGATTTGTTTTGAATATAATGAATATAAGAATTATTTAATTTTTTAACTTAACTCATGATCAATTGTATTTGAAACAGGCTATAATAAATTTTTTATTATACCCTCTTATTATGCCGCTATATACTTATAAAACATTGTCAAACATATTCTTAAAAGATGGTTGTTACTTCCAAAACTAGGCTTACAACCCAAAAAATTTACCTTGTGTACACGGTATTCATAATTTACTTTCAAAAAACATAGTTTTCGCTCATATAGGTAGTCGAGACCAATTATAGAGACCATTCCATTCTTCATTTATAAATTTAATTTGCCTACAACCATTTTTAATATTACGACCTTACTGTACTATACATTTTTGTTTATTGTTTTTCTTTAAATTGTTAGTACTTAAAATCAAATATTAAAAACGATTGTAAACAAATTACATTTATAAAAGAAGATTGGAATGGTCTGAACATTTGGTATCGACCATAGTATACCATATATTACTAGTATAGTATCTAGCCTATAAGGGAGCGTGCATAAATTACGTAGTTCCATTTTTGCTATTTTTGAACCTCTCCCCCCTCCATGTAGACTACAGGTGACTTTTGCCTTGACCCCCCCTAACCCCATAATGGAACGTAATTTTTTTCCTTATTAAGTCTCTTAGACATTATTTAGACATTCAATTAAAATAATAGCCTTTTTATTGTGAAATGTGATAGCTGAGGCATTTTTTTATAGTTTAGCAAAATGTTTCCTCAAAAAACACGTCGCCTTACAGTAAAAATTTTAATGTAAAACTGTGCGACTACATAGTAGCATAATTCGCCTGAAGAAGTTTTGTCACATTTCAAAATATTACCAGCATATCATAAGTAATTCAAGATTACTCATGAATTTTCACATGAATTCATGTTTGTTTTAACTGTTCTAAATAAAACTACATAGCTCGATTATAACTCCCCCCTATGTAGTCTAGCGTAGGTTTCTGAATAACCCCTCCCTCTCCCCACCCAGGCTACGTAGTTTATGGACGCTCCTTAAGAGGAATTGGTCGCAAACAAAGAGAGACAGACAGTGCAAAAATACTGTACCTTTTCTGTTCTGCGCATGTATAGCGGTTCACTTGAAAAGTATTAAACAAACTCATTCATACTTTTAATATTTTATTGTTTGGATTTTTAACTCACTTTTATTTATTCAATTTTTTTTATCCAATACCCCTGTCGAAGCATCTGCATAACATAGCGAATTTCCTCCTATTAACTTATTTTACTTCAAAAAATATTTTTTCAAAAGACTACAAGGCATAAAAATTAATAACAGTGAAATTCTACGTCGGTTTTTCAGACTTTTGTCTAATACAGACGCCACCTAGAATTTTTTTATCTACGAAAACTACCAATTTATTACTTAGGAAAATAATTCAAATATCACTAACAATAAATATCTTAAATGAGTTTAAAAAAATCAAAGTGGTCAAGTGGGAGTAAGTTAGTAAATGCAATGACAGATATGATGAATTTATAAGGATTTTCTTGTACTACAAAATCTTAAAAATATGGAAACGTGTACTTTTTTTTCGTTAATTGTGTTTTATTTTTTTACACAAAATTTTAAAAATACTTTATTTTCTTAAAAAACGGTGGCAACTCTAGTCGCAGATATACCTATAAAAAGTTATTCTATTAATAAAATAAAAAAAAAAAATAAAAAAAATAAAAAAAAACACCCATAAAACATATAAGTCTACGAAGTACTTAACACATAAATATTTTTTGTATATTTCAACATCTAAAAACTTTCAGTCCAAACTTTCAGGCAAACCTGGCAAAACAAACCCTTTTTAAAATTTTTCTATTGTTAAAGTCGAAATGTTCTTTTAAAGATAGTTAAAATTACCATATTTTACATTAAAATGTCGACACAATCATCCCCTAGTTAACTATTGTTAGACTTAATACTAGAAAATTTAGAAAAAACAGGTCAATTAGAATTTTTTACGCAGATTTTATTTGTTATGATTGAGTTATAAAATTCAAAAAGCTATTTTAAAAATGTGTAGGTATGGCTTTCATTAATTAAATCCCAGTTTTTCAATATATTTTCCATTCATTTTAAAATAGTAAAATGTCCTGATAAATTGTCAAAATATCATTTGATCTACGTGACAATACTTTCGGCTCGGAGCGAATTAGATGAAGATTTTCTTCTAAAACCAAATTTAATAATTAATTAAAGAAATAAAAAAATTGGTGGATTAGCTTTCAAATACAATCTTCGTTGTATGTAAAAATTTTATTACATTTTTTCAAAAAACTAAACTGTAAAATTTTCTGTACACATGTGTTATATAAATGTTTGTTTTTAATTTATTAATTTAACTCTTTTTAAATGATTCACCTTAAAATTTTTTAATATTTCCAAAATAAATAGGAATGTATAAAAAAATGTGTCAAAATTAAATTTTTTTTTTTTGTTGACAAAAAAAAAATTGAATGTGCAAAATTATTTACAAGTAGAATGCTTTGTTTATACATTCTAATCATAATTGTATTCTCAATCAGGTAGAAAACTCTTATTAATTTTAGTAAGGTGTAAACATAATTTAAATTCTGACCACATGACATAAAACAAATATTCTTGATAATTTTTCTATAAAAAAATGGAACAGATATATTATAAAAACTTATTCAACTGAGGGAAATAAAATATAGCTGAATCGTTAAATTGGATTAAAAAAAAACCATGACACGGTACTTATAAAGCCCTTTTTTTCGAATATAGCATCACAAAACATGAGACCGAAGTAATTTGACTGTGAGTGCGAGTGTAATGGAAAATGATTTCTTCATATTTTCAAACATATTTTCTAATTTTTCTTAAAAAGTAATTAACTTAAAGCAATGATCCGAAGACATTTTTTTACGTATATTGCCTTTTACGTTCGATTCATTTAACAAAAAATTTTGAAAAATTGCTTAATTCTGGCGAAAAACTCATTTTGTTGACAAATAATGCCCAAAAAAAGTATTTCTGGGCATCCGGGCTAACGAACTGATCCAACGATTTGGGAAATCGAATTCGTACAGAAAATTTCATAAGCATTAAACGTTTCGTTCGAGAATTACCGCACGGATATATATATATATATATATATATATATATATATATATATATATATATATATATATATATATATATATATATATATATATATATAAATATATATATATATATATATATATATATATATATATATATATATATATAAATTACAAAGCAAATATTATTTAATAAGCAATAAAATTTATTTACTTTTTAGCGAATTGCCAAAACTGGAAATTCAGCTATTCCAGCCGTCGTCATGGCATGACCTGAGCCCGGGACTATAACAGAAATATGTTTTGAGGTCCCTAGAATTCGAAAATGATATTCACTAAAATTTATGTATATATATATATATATATATATATATATATATATATATATATATATATATATATATATATTTATGACATTATATTGACATTTTTATTACCTTTAAAATAATATTTTTAAATGTTCGTCTTTTTTTTCTGAATTAATTATCGTTTAAATTACTTTGTTGGTGGTTTCTATAGAAATAATTATGAAATATTTATTGAATGAAAAATTAAGAGGCGGCTTTGCGTGTTTTGATTAAATTTTGCGGGTTTTATTGTCAATTTGCGTGTGGAAAGTTACTTTCCACACGCAAAAAAGTATGCGGGAAGAGTACAGTGGGCAAACAGCTATTTTGCGTACAGAAATGTGTGCGCCAAGTTAATACTTCTCCCGCATGAGTAATAAAAAATAATTTAACATCTTGAAAGTTTATGGTCACTAATAACACCCTCTCGAAAAGTCATCCCAAAAATTATTGGAAAAGGTATACGGAAATTATTGTAAGCAAATGAAGCAAAGTAAGTATGAACAAGAGTATGAGTATGAGTATGAGCATGAGCATGAGCATGAGCATGAGCATGAGCATGAGCATGAGCATGAGCAACCTTTAGAATATCGCTAATTGTGTACCCATGATAAATGAATCTATGATACAATAAAATCGCACAATGCGATAACTAATTTTAAAATGTATACAAATAATAGGTAGTAAAGTACCACCTTCAGTCCCAAGGAATTAAAGAATTCGCTTTTAGTCCCAAGGGGCTAAAAAACTATTTTGCTCCCGCCTTTAAACCAATCAGCAAGCACAATTTATAGAAATTTAACTTAAATTAAATGATGTTGCTAGATAATTGAAAATAATAAACACATTCAAACTTGTAGATAAACCCAAGCAGTTATATTGTATTGTACACACAGACCAATGAACACTATTATATTATACTACTAGACAAAGCGTAAAGTCACATTCTAGTGATTTTTCTTGAAGTAAATAAAAGGGTGAGACGGGTGAAATTTAATGAAATAATATAATGTCAGTTTTTGAGCAAATGCGACTGTAATTATTGCAGGAGATAAATTTAGATAATTTTTATACGTACGTATATTGAAAATAAAGCGTATATTGAAAATAAAGCGAATACCACTTTTTTCTTTCAAAATTTTGCAGTTTCTATTCAAAAAAGTAAAATTTTATTATCAGTATTATATTTTGACAATAATTATTTGAACACATTACTATGGATACAATCCATTACAATATTACAGAATATTATTAAGGTCGGAACTTGATCTTAACTGGCTGCCTCAATTATACATTTATATAATTAGTCTATCTAATTACAAGATCAAACGAGCCCGCCGAAGGAGGGCGAAGTTCGATCGTAATTATACGAAACGTCTCAGTACTGTTTCAGTGTTGCAGCGGCTATAGAATTCACTATGACGTCTGCAGATCCTCCATCTATTCCTCTACTTAGAAAAGCTTCCCTGATAAGGTCCCTGCCACTAGTGAAAGCTTCGATGATAACGAGTGCGTCTCTTCTCTGGAAGGAGATATTAGTAAGTTTTTATTTGGCTTAAAAATAATAGGTGGTGATGTGAGCAGTGATGTAAGGAGAGGGTACCATGGCTGTGTTGGCTATAGCGGTAAAACGATCGCATTCTCTACTTACTACAAGAATTATTTTCCTTAAAGTTCTAAGACCAAGTGCGAAAGGAGGAAAAGCATATATATTTTTTCATTTGTCCATGGTATAGTAAAAGCATCAACTGTCATAGCTTCTGGGTCTGGGAAACGTGAGCAAAATCGCTAGCATTTCTGTTTAATCTCGACGCAAATAAGTCGATTATAAAAGGTTCGAGATTTTGGTGTATTTCTTTAAATGCCCTGGTGTACAGTTCCCACTCAGTGTCTATGTTAGTTATTCTTGATGCTTTGTCAGCTTCTATGTTTTGTGCTGATGGGATATAGGACGCTTAATTCAGATTTTCTTCTTTCACACCATTGCCAGATTTTTCTCGTTAATTCATTCAGGTGAGGGTATTGAATACCACCTGTTCGGTTAATATATGATATAGCAGATGTGTTGTCTATTCTTAATAATATTTCACATTACCCAGTTTATCTACGAAACATTTTAGGCCAAAGTAAGTTGCTAGGAGTTCTAAGTTCTAAGTAATTAATACTATATTTTCTTTCCTCTTTTGTCCAAAAATCTTGGGTATTTTTTCCATTACAGTGCGCTCTCCATCCGATCAGAGAAGCATCTGAGGATATTTCGAATTTAAATTTTTCAGTTCTTATCGGGTTTGCCGCGGTTGGCGTAATATTTGCCCACCAGCGCAGTTCATCTGTTATTGAATTATTTATATGAATTTTCCCTTCATAATTGTTATCGCATAAGATCAGAGCAAGGTATTTTTGTCTTTCTAACCTCTTACAGTAAACTGAACCCTAGGCGATAGCTGGGCAAGCCGCAACTAGAACTCCAAGCAGTTTAGCAAAATCTCTAATCTTGTAATATTTCCATTTCAAATTTTTTTGTAAAGGAAATTATTTGTGCTTTTTTATTGTCTGTTAGCTCTAGAGTGAAGTCTTTCGAGTTAATTATAAAACCGAGATATTTGCATCTTTGGCTGGGTTCTTGTGAGCTTTTTTCAACGTTGATAATAAATCCTAGACGTTCTACGACGTAATTTTGATTAATTTTGCAAGATTTATACGATTTAGCGGTCAGTAACAGGTCACCAATATATATACATGATAGAATACCCATTTCTTAGATTTTATTTATTACTGCTTCATAATTTTAGTATACACGAAGGGGATCGTGCATAATCCAAAGGGTAAACACGTGAATTAAAATATTTTACCAAGGAATTTGAATCGTAAAAATTTCCGGAATGATTTGTGAATAGGAACCAAGTAGTAGGCGTCTTTTAAGTCTATGGTGCATATATAACAAGCAGCTAAAGCTAAATGTTAAGCAGATATAATATCGTCCATTTTGAAGTGTTTAGTATCTATAAATTCATTTGATCCCTTTAAGTTAATAGTGAGTCTGCTAGAGCTGTCCGGTTTATCAGCTAAAAAGAAGGGAAATATAAACTGACCTTCCTCTTCATCACACTCCTCTATTACCTTTTTGGACAAGAGTTTATTAATTTCTGTTTCTATTTGCATGAGTTCCTTTTCAGACCATTGTTGATCTGTTGGAAGTATAGTTTGTGTTGGAGTCTCCCTAAAAAGTATTTTATAACCTTTTAAGCATTGGAGTATGAATTTATCTCTCTAAGTTATTTGCTCTCATTCTTTAATAAATGATTTTAGTCAACCAGCCGAAAGCTTACTTCATTCATTTCCTCGGGGGGTAACGACTCGATGATGTGATTAAGGATTTCGGTGGGTTGTAATTGGTTTTCTGTGACCTGGGTTTGAATTTTACAGTCTTCCTGTTTTGATTCCCCACCTGCTTGTATTTGGCAGATGAGTGCATTAAGTTTCCCTTGTCCCTTGATTTCAGATTTGTTATCTTAGCAGTTATATTGGTGCGCGCCTTTTCGACATCTTTGGCTTCTTTGACCAGCTCCACAATTTTTTTCTCGTACAACCACTCGTCCGCTATAGTGGCTTCGACGGTTGGTTTAATTGACTTACTCATTAATAATGTACGCCCTCCGAGCAAGCGAGTGTTGGTGGAAAACATCCGTTAATAGTTTTTTGGTATCACACAAGTATTTCATTAATACCTCCTGATCTACACCGTCTTCTGTCTCGTTTGATAGCAATTTTAGTCATAACGGGACTAATTTCCAGGTTAACTTTAGGTACTTCCGTGTATAAGTCGTCCTTTCTCGGATAAATTTCTAAAATAGTTTTCTTGTCACCTTCTGGGTAGCCCTCCTACATCCACTTCTGCCAACTGATTTTTAGTTGGTCGTTGATTTTAATGGGAATTTCTTTTCTTGTATCAGGATGTTCACCCAGTATTTCTAGGTAAATTTCCTTTTGCGGCCTTTCTTCAGGCTCTAACGCTTCGTCGATTTCGGAAGACTCAGTCGACTTTTTGTCGGTTGGTATTCTATTCGTATGGACTTTGCTGATATAAATAAAGATTTATTTTATTTATTTATAGTCTTGTGAATCTTTGTCGTATAGATTTTTTGTCGTGTGAACTTGGTGTTGTGTAGACAATTGTACGTATACTTACGTATATGCATAATATGTGTATATACATGTACAGGTATGTGGAGATGTATACGCCTCGTATGGAGGCTAAGTACTTTATCCTAGTACATTAATCTCGTATGGAAGTAAATAATTTGTTGGTATTTATTTACCTGGAAGTTCTTGGGATGACGACGATGGTGTTTTTGCTACTTCAGGATCTTTTTCCAACATTTTAGTGACCAATAAAGTTAGGTTAGATATGTGTTTTTCTATATTTTCAAATATTTCGTCGGTCCGTCTTCTGCTGTCCCTTGGTTCTGATGTCGAGCGAGATCTTTTTCTTTTCTTTTCTCCTGTCATTTTTATTTTTAATTAAAACGTGCTTTTAATTTAAATTTGTGAGACTTGTAACTCGGCACGTGTGGGAAGTTATACACACCAAAGCAATATAACTACAGGCAACACCACCATCAGACGGGTTAATAATGGCGGTAAATTTAAACTTTAACTCTAAAAAGTGTGAAATTTTAGCAATGACAGGCATTACCACAATTTATCATCGAGAACGAGACGTGGAGTATAATAGATAATATATTCATTGGTCTGTGATTGTACAATTCAATTGATTTATCCAAAGTATACTTGATGGAATATTATTACATACAATTTGAATGACATTTAAGTAATTTTCTTAATTTTTATAATTGTAAATTATCCGTAATTGCAAAAAAAGCATATACACCACAGAACTAAAGTGTTCTTCTCATTCCGCGTGTGATTTGTTGCCCTCGGGCCTTTACAGGCCCTCTGGCAACAAACTTTACACTTGGGATTAAAACTTACACTTTAGTCCCTTACGGCCGGTTTTACAAACGGAGTTTAAACTTAAGCTTAACTAAACCTAGTTTAAAAGTTAAACCCAGTTTATCTTCGCGTCTGTTTTACAATACAGTTTAAAGGAAAGTTTAAGTAAGCTTGTGTTGGCGAACCTGCTTTCAATCATTTGCTCATTTCATTCAATACATGTATGTATCTGTATCCGGCAAAGTCGGTAAAATAACTATTTTACCAACCCAATTACCAACCGTATGTATCCGGATATACTTCATACGCGATATACGCTACAAACATAACCTATATAGAAGTAACGCTATAAAGAAAAAAATTATTATAATATATATTAAATAAAATTAAAAAAAGAAATTTAAAATAATAAATGACACAAATGAAAAGAAAAGATCAGTAAATTTTACGAGTAATGAAATTGACGCATGGTGGCCACAGATTTTTAAAGATCAAATTCACTGACTTTTCCAGGTTTTCCAGAAATTTTATTAAAAAATTCCCTATCTATTTTGTGAAAAATGCCGCCCCTACTTTATCCCAAAAAGCTAAAAAAAATTCTTAATAACTTTTTAACACTTTCTTAAAAAAGTAAATGACGAGCAAAAAAAAAAAGAAATCCGCGCCAATTTTTAAATATAATCTCAAAACAAGTGAAAAATTGATTGAAGTTTTTTCCCTAAATAAACAAAATTATAAAAATCAATTTTTTCCAGTCTTCTGGTAAAATTCTTTGACTATTCCCTGATTTTTCTAGAAAGTTTAGAATTCCCTGACATTTCCAGGTTTTCGAGTAATGTGGTCACCATGATTGAGTATTTAATTGCTCTAGTAGAGAAATATAAAAATCATATAAAAATATAATCGAATCTCTAAAAACGACCTCAGCCATAGAGAAGGCAAATGCTCCTTGTTACATCGTAGTTATATCTTTTCTATGATCTTAACAAGATAAGCTTAGTTTAAATGATTTAAGCCACCTTTATTGGTAGTTTAAATATAAGCCGAGTTTAACAGATAAACTCAATATGTAAAACGGTCTCATTTACTTAAACTTGGTTTAACTAATAAACTCAGTTTAAACTCGGTTTGTAAAACCGGCCGTTAGTGTATAACATAGGTACTATTTCATATTTATTTCATAGGTATAATAACCATATTTTATGATTTCTTAACAAAATTTCAAATTATTTTTTTAATAAGCGATAATATTCCGTGGTATAATTTTATGATGGAAGCTGTTAATACCAGCAAAGTCGTTGGAAATCAAACAGATAAAATTAGTAAATTACTAAAAATTAATTGTTGAAGTTTCTAAAATATATTATAACCATAAAGAGCACATATTCAAAAATGTACCAAAGAAATTGTATCTATCCGTCAAGTATAAATGCTGTTTTATTGACTTAAAACTAATTATTTCTAAAAAAAAAAAGTGAGCATAGAAACTGAGACAGATTTTTCGGCTGCTGGATTATTTTGTACCCAAATTAGATTACAATTAGCTGACGGAATGCTCGTTTATTTACAAGAATGCTCATTTATTTATAAGAAATTGATAAATGAAAATTATTAAATACTTTTTTTATGCATGTGTGTTGTTTATAAATGTATGTAATTCTTATTTTTAACACTAGCTGTTACCCACGACTTCGCAAGCGTGAACTTCGTAATTTAGTAAAGGTAATTCCTTTTAAGTAGTTGATTAAAATATTTTGCCCCTATTTTCTTATCATAAGCTGAAATGATAGGCTTTATTTATTGGTAAGCTCGCTCATTAATCCTCTTTATTTTTAATTTCTCCCTTTGGTTAGTTATCTACGAACAATTGAAAATTTTCAAAAACTAATTAGTCATTTCTTCAAGCGTATAACTTAGACTAAAAATCTAAAGTAAGCCTACTAAGAAGGTATCAACGAATTTGGTATAGAAGCAAAAAAGTATGTTGATTTAAAATACTCAAATATTATATATTTTTAAACTACCTAATATTTTGCATACTTTACACTAAATAAGTATCCTCTCTATTACTATTGGAAAATTTAAGTCCCTACATCCCCTATAAGTCTGTTTGCATTATATTTGAACATTTCGTGAAGTAACTGACTCATTGTTGGATTTTTTTGCGTTTATTTTACGCTTTACAGGATTAACTTTCAAAAAGTGATGAAACATGTATTCATTAATTTATTTTTAACCTCCTTTGACTATGCCCTCCAGTTTCATTCGTGTAAAATTATCTTAACTGTGAGTAAAGTTACTTTAAATCAGTTATTCCGAAACAAATCGGACAAATTTAGTTTCAAATCAGTTCATTAAAGTGCTTCACTCCGCTCGCCATACAACTCGAAAATAACCATTAATATATCTAATTTTCACACTCTGAGATCTTTCCATAGATTCTCATATTGATGGTTTTAAAATTAATTCAATTTTAGATCCTTTTCGGGATCCCAGAACCCTGATGGACTTTTTAAAATTATGTTCAGTTCCCCCGTAATTAAACTACTACTATCCTTTTCTAAAGTGAAATTTTAGTGAAAAAAGTTCTGAAGTTAATGTTTAAAATTTTAAATATTATTTTTATCGTAACCTAGGTAATCTATTGTTTTTCTTTCTTTTGTTTTCGTTTATTATTAAATGAGTATTTTTGATAGGTATATCAACTTTTGTCGTGAATATATCAACTTCCCTAAAGAATATCGTGAAGATTCTGACTTGTTGAGATGATGAAGCATCTAAGGAATAAATGTCGTCGATGCTCCGTGGTTTTTGTGTCAGCCGCGCTCATAGAGAACCTAACTGATCATTTTATTATATAAGTTCTATGTAACTTCCAAAATATCAGTTTTAGGTATAAGAATATCTTATAGTAATAGAGAGACTACATTTTTCTACATAATTATGATAAAAAATATAGGTGATTCATTTGAAAAAGAAAGCACAATAAACAAAAAGTATTTAAAAAATGCTTTATGTGACCACCCTGTACTAAGTCAAAAAGCTTAAATGTCACTGTCACATAGAATATTAGTAGCAATTTCCAGTGAATTCAAATTTGCTGTCAAAAACACTTCAAATAACAAATTTGGTGTCAACTTCCGGTGTAACCGGAAATGGCACCAAGTTAAAAATAATTTAATTAAAATCTTCATAATTGAAAACTTCTATAACCAAATTTTCAAAAATCTATTTAGAAGACCATAAACTTTTAATGATTCTTTTTTAATCATCCTGTATATAACCATTTGGGAGATCACATTAAAGACGTTCGTGCGCGTCCACAAAACACTATAGAATAGGGTGATGTAGCTACCACAAATTACTACAGAACATAATACCCTATATGTTATTCATACAGAGGCTTGTACTTGTCCATGTGTCATATCCTCATATGATGTGTCGTATATTATAGGTGATTGCTATATGTACTATTAAGTCTGACGCACGAACGTCTTTAAAATGTGGCTAAGATTGATCGGAAGGTTAATATCTATATTCCCTGTAAATTTCAACTTAATACCTTTATTTTTTTTTTTTAGTTAAATGGGTTTGTACAAATAAACAGACAAAAATTTTTTAAAAATTATATTTGGTATATATTGTCTGAGTTTTTCGAGAGTTGCCATTTTTATTACAGCCAAACCGTTGATTTAATCGAAAAATTGTTCAAATAAGAGTTGTAGATATCGACGGGGGCAAGCGATTGCTGTAATCAGGAGCTTTATAGCTCTTATGGTTTTCGAGCTATGATGCAAACTTATAGTTTTTCAAATGGAAACGAATGCGTAAAAGTTTTTCAAAAATTTGTTTATGATTCAAAACTACCAGTAACACTTAAATTTTCATTGTTTTATCTCATATTTTTGAGTAATTACGTTTTAAAAATCATGTTTTTAAATTTCGTACTCAAGTGCTTGCAAACGATTAGGATTTTACCTAATTTAAAAATATATTAGCTAAATATGGCCGCCATTTTAATCAATGCAGTAACGAAATATTAAACGATTAGTACGTTTTCCATCGGAAATTAAAATTATTAAATAGATTAAATTATCATATAAAAATGATAACTAAATACAATAAGGAAATAGAATTTCAGTTTTAATTCATTGAAAAATAAAAAAATAAATACTCCGAAAAGTCACTGTTTGACAGATACATAGGCGTCTAAACATATTTTTATAGTCAGTATTTTCAAAATAAATGAAAAGTTTTTTATGAAAAAACTTCTCCTTTTTAATTTTGTTTTTAATAAAAAGACAATACTATTGAATTTCAAATAATTTTACAATATTTGAGTACATTTATTAATAATATTTTCGTTTATAGTTAACCTCACTTTGCTATTATTAAGAAACGCCAATGTCACTTTGTTGTATACATGTATTTTATTGTCAACTATTGTTCTCTAAATAAATAAAAAATAAATATATTTTTCAGTAAATTAATGTATAAGTTTAAATTCTTTTTAAATTAATTTACTTTAAATACTAATCTTTTAAAGAAATTTGATTTTATTATGCAAAAATGTTAAAAACTTGAAATATAAACATCTATATTCATCCGTCATCTATATTCCAAAATCTGAATTACTACCATTTGTACTATAGATACAATAGTGGGAAAGGTTCTTTTCTTGGATGTAATAAAAATTTAACCGACCAAAACACTGTCGATTAAACTAGCCTCAAATACATATGCGTATTTTTTTCGCCTAATTGATAAATTAAAAAAAAAAATTAAAAAATAAACTTGGGTAAAAAATTTTTTTTCTTCATTTATGTTATTAATTGATGCAATAGATCAGTTTTATCAAAAAATTAACATATAGTCTCATTTAAAAATCTATAAGTTTGTATCATAGCTCGAAAACCATAAGAGCTATAAAGCTCCCGACGATAGCAATCGGTTGCCCCTGTCGATGTCTACAACTCTTATTTGAACAATTTTTCGATTAAATCAACGGTTTGACTGTAATAAAAATGGCAACTCTCGAAAAACTCACACAGTATATATATATATATATATATATATATATATATATATATATATATATATATATATATATATATATATATATATATATATATGCATGTAGAGTTCTAAGAGCTCCATAGGATAGTGCATGCAGCTTTCCAAAACAGGGTGTTTAGAAGAAGATATTAACAAAAATTTCTAAATGACCTATAAAAACACACAAAACGCCACCTTAGACCAAAATGAGACATATATTTTTGAAATCTACGCCTTTGAATTAGTAAATATATGTCTAAAAATATATGTAAAAATGTAAACTGAAAAGTTAAAAACAAGTTACCCTTGAATTCTTATCGCAGTTACTGAACAATTTTGTTGAGGGCAGATGCTTTTGAAAGTTCCTTACCTCCAACTTATCTTTACACTGATATGATAAGAACCCTTTCAAAAACCTCTAAACGAGTGTACTAATGTGTTTTTAGTTGAACTGTTACTGATATAGTCACTTACAACAAGTTATTCAATATTTGTGCTGACTCTGATATCCTGGTCAAAATTGACCCCCTGTTAGGTGATAGATGACAGCAACTACATGTGAGCCGATTTAAATGTCTGTTGTATCATTAGAATCCTTACGTTACTCTGACTAATATAGGCTAGGTGACGTCGTGGAAAAACCAGTGGGGTCGACAGACAAACACTGCCACTAAAAAGCATGGAAAAGCGTCTGAAATAATTTAGATGGGGGTCATATTTTTAAAATTTTTACTTTAACTAACATAGGCTATGTGACATAATATACGAGTAGCTTCGAATTAGTAAAAAAATATCAAAAAATATCTGACAATGTTGAGGCAAACTAGCTTTGTGTTTTCGAATGTACCAGGGCAAGTGGTCTGTAAATGCAAGGAGATTCAGTCACGCGGCTTTATAGTCGTTTTAATGGGTTTATCCAGCCATAGGAAATTACAAAGCTTTCCTGTCATTTTAAATAAAAGCACGTGTGCATGATAAAATCTCATAACCAGTGTTTCCTACTGGAAAGGTCTTGCAAAACATCAAAAATCTAAAAAAAAAAAACACGCACACTAGGTCCTTGCCCTACCTCCTGGGCAATGGCATGGCTCATTAAGTGTGGATAAAGATAAGTTGGAGTAAGGAACCTACAGAACATGTGTCCTTAACGAAATTGTTCCTCAACTGTTACCCATTTGTGACGGCGGTCATGTTTTTTGATTTATGATATTTTGTGAGACCTTTCCATACTGATAAAAACACTGGTAATGAGCCTTAATCGCGCACGCTTCCTTTTTTTTAAGGGTTATAGAAAGACGTCGCCATATTTTATGACTAAACAAGCCCACTAAGGCGGCTGCAACATCGAGTGTCTCTAGAGTCCCTTGTATTTAAATCCTTAAATTAGCCTTACTTGGCCCAATTTTGCGAAATATTTTTAGACATATTTTTACTAATTCAAAGGCGTAGATTTCAAAAATCTATGTCTCATTTTGGTCTAAAGTCGTTTTTTGTGTCTTTTTATAGGTCATTTAGAAATTTTTGCAAATATCTTCTTCTAAACACCGTGTCTTATGGAGCTCTTAGAACCCTACATGCATATATATAATATTTAGGCACTTGGAGAGAAGAAAAGTGGAAAATCGAGAAATGTTCAAAATTGAACATTTTCGTACAACTCGAAAACGCAAAGCTACCTTGACCTAATATTGCAGCTATGGAATATTTGGGCAAGGGCGAACGCCACCATGGCACTCCCGACCTAGGTTGGGCCTAAGGCAGATTCATCTATCTTATTCGGAGGGGTCCTTATCGCAAATTAACTTTTGCACTGATAAATAATTATTCATAACTCAATTTCTTAAACTTCCTGGACTCACAAACCAAGCAGATATCTGAAATGCGTTACAAGAATAAATAATAATTAATTAAAACTGTCTATATTTCATAAGTTTCCAGCGTTGCCTGCTATTGTTTTTGTTACAAACAAAATATATGACTCTCGCAAAACTAATTTTAAACTTAAATCTAACGTCGAGGACTCCAACTACCCAAAAATAACTACCCAACTGATTTAAAAAATTCTTCCATTGTTAGAAGGCTAAAATATTTTATATATATATATACATATATATATATATATATATATATATATATATATATATATATATATATATATATATATATATATATATATATGCTATATGAGGTTTGCCAGCGTCTTGGAGTCCCAAAAACGCCAAAAATAAACTGTCTAACCGATATTGACAATTTTTTCACTGTTAGAGAATTCAAATATTGTAAATAAACACAGGCTACGTTATGGCTGCCGAAAGGCTTCTGGTGATCTACATACGCCAAAAAATTATTGTAAATATTTGAAATTTACACATTTTATTGTTCAATGCTTAGTCTACAATGAAGAAAATATTGGCAGTCATTTGATTGGTGAAATCCGTCAAAATAACAGCGTCGAAGTTAAGCCTGCATATGCGGTGCGCAATAACCAGTCTATGAAGTTGGAATGGAGGAGCGACGATTCCTCGCTTAGATGCTCCAGATACTGAAATCACGCGTTCGAAATCATTTGAACTTGTGATAACATCATTATTTGTTTCTAGTTATTTTACCTATAAGTTGTTTTTTTCCATTGGTTAGGTGCGCGACAACTCAGATCATATGCACCATTGTAATGTAAACACTACTAAAAGGGCACAGCCGGGTAAGATAGGGAAAACAGCCCTTGACGCAAAATTGATTGTTTTTATAGGAAATAATAATTCTTAGCCCCAGATACATTCTTGCCAAATTTTAACCCTCCGAGGCTAATAATTTATGAATACACGAACAGACAAAAAATTTCAAAAAAAATTTTTTTGGCGAAATTACTGAGCCGATTTTTTGAGTTTAATATATATTGTGTACCCACCTTAGGCAAAGTTATAAAATAAAAATTAACGTTTATCCCTTTATTATACTAATTTTTTTAAATTTTTAAATTTAAGTAAATTTTTTTTGGCACTTGCGCGTTAGCGACACCCACCATTTTTTGTTCAATGTCTCTTAGTACTCTATAACATAGACAGCGTGAGTTTTTGGAGAGTTGCCATTTTTATTACAGCCAAACCGTTGATTTAATCGAAAAATTGTTCAAATAAGAGTTGTAGACATCGACGGGGCAACCAATTGCTATCGTCGGGAGCTTTATAGCTCTTATGGTTTTCGAGCTATGATACAAACTTACAAATTTTTAAATGAGACTATATGTTAATTTTTCGTTAAAACTGATCTAATGCATTAACTAAAAACATAAATGAAGAAAAAAAATTTACCCAAGTTTATTTTTTGAATTTTTCTTTAATTTGGCAATTAGGCGATAAAAACACTCATATGAATTTGAGGCAACTTCAACCGACAGTGTTATAGTCGTTTAGCATTTCTATTACATCCAAGAAAAGAACCTCATTCCCAGTAATGCAAATGATAGTAATTCAGATTTTGGAGTATAGATGTCGGGCTCTATTTCAAGTTTTTGACATTTTTGCATAATAAAATCAAATTACTTTAAAAGATTAGTATCTACAGTAACTTAATTTAAAAAGAATTTGAAATTACTCATTAAATCACTGAAAAATATATTTATTTTTTATTTATTTATAGAATGGCAGGTAGCAGTAAAACAAATGTACACACTCAGTACAAACCAAAGTGACATTGGCGTTTCTTGATAATAACAAAGTGAGGTTAATTGGAAACGAAAATATTATTAATAAATGTACTCAAATAGAGTAAAAATATTTGAAATTCTATAGTATTTTCTTTTTATTAAAAACCAAATTAAAAAGAAGTTTTTTCACAAAAAACTTTTCATTTTCTTTAAAAATACTTGCTACAAAAATATGTTTAGACGCCTATGTATCTGTCAAACAGTGACTTTTTGGAGAAATTATTTTTTTATTTTTTAATGAATTAAAACTGAAATTTTATTTCCTTATTGTATTTAGATATCATTTTTATATGAGAATTTAATCTGTTTAATAATTTTAATTTCCGATGGAAAACGTAATAATTGTTTAATTTTTCGTTACTACATTGATTAAAATGGCAGCCATTTTGAACTAATATCTTTTTAAATTACGTAAAATCCTAATCGTTTGCAAGCACTTGAGTACGAAATTTAAAAATGACATTTTTTTTATTTTTGAGTAATTACTCAAAAATATGAGATAAAACAATGAAAATTTGAGTGTTACTGGTAGTTTTGAATCATAAACAAATTTTTGAAAACTTTTAAACATACGTTTCCATCTAAAAAACTACAAGTTTGTATCATAGCTCTAAAACTATAAAAATTAATACTAATTTCCGGAATAAAAACTTTTGTTGTAGTTGGCTCAAGATTTTATTTGATATTAATAAACAAAACAAAACAAAACAAAATCTTGAGCCAAGTACAACAAAAGTTTTTATTCCGGAAATTAGTATTAATTTTTTTTAGATTCTTTTTTTAAGTACCATCTGTACGTAAGCTGAGTTATTATAATTATGGCTGTCGTTGGCATAGCAATGGATTTCAATTATTTTTTCGAAGCTTTATTTTTTTTTTAAAATACAAATACATAATATTCTTGGGGCCATTTTTTTACAGATATTCCCAAATATCTGTTTTTGTCGGATAGTAATAATATTTAATTGAAAGTTTAAAGCATAAAATGGTTAGAAAAGATACAAGTCAATAAATTAGGTTAGAGCAATCTGTTTGATAAGCTACGTTAAAAACATTTGTGCAATACAGTGTGTTCAAGAGCTTACTGAGTGTGCAGTTTTAAATTAATCTGATAAAATACACATTTAAAATGGATGAACTTAAGAATTTGATTATAAAATTGGGCAAAAAAGTGGAAGATAAAATTGATGCATTAAGTGAGAAGGTGACAACCAGTATTGTGACTTTAAGTGAACAAGTACAAATGCTTAAAACAGAAAATGACCTTTTAAAATCTTAATTAGAGTATGTACAAAAAATGATGAATACGTTGGATAGAACTATGAGAATAAATAACTTCATAGTGCACGGTATAGTTGAAGAGGAAGATGAAAATGTCAAGATATTAGAAGAAAAAATGGTAAATTTTCTTCGAGATAGTTTAGAAGTTAATTTTGGACCAACACAATTTAAGGCTATTTATCGAATAGGGCGTAAAAATTACACAATTGGAGATCACCCAATAATCGTCAAATGTATTTCGCAAAAAATTAAAGATGAGATTATCGGTTGTAAAAATAAACTCAAAGGATGCAAAGTGTACATAGATATGGATCAAAGTCAGGAAGACAGAAAAGAGGCCAATGCACCAAGAGCAACGCTTAAAAAATTAAGAGAAGAAGGACAAAATGCATACATAAGAAATAATAAAATCATTATTGAAAATATTAAAACAAGCGACAGTGTGTTGACACAAACAAATGATATGACTAATTTAAAGCCACCTTAGACTCAGTTAACGCAATTACACGTATCACCAAATAAAACGGAAATTGCTGGAAAAGAAGCTGTAGATTTAGAAAAAGAAAATACGCGTACGCCAGCAAAAAGGGGTAGGCCAACTAGAATGACAACTCAGTCAAAAAATAATATTGAAGATTTTTTATGTCGTCAAAAAAACTAACACCTATAAATAATGAAATATTTAAAAATAATGATAAATTTAATTCATCCAATTTTGATTTTGATGTTGATTTCAATGTAATTAACAGAGGAGAAATATTAAACACAATAGAGCAGCTGGAGTTGAATGAAATGAATGATCGAAATAATTTAATCAAAAATGAAATGTTTACAAATAGATCGGATGATAGCAATAAGCAAAGAATTAAAATATGCATATGGAATATTGAAGGTATTAATAAAATTAAAAATAATGAAAAGCTCATGACATACTTAAATGAATTTGAAGTAATTGGATTAGTAGAAACATGGGCAACTGGATCAAATGAAATTAAAATTAAAGGGTATTCTCAGATAAAAAAAAAGAAGCTATAAAGAAACGTAATATGGGAAAAGGTGCAGGTGGTATAACGGTATTTTATCGCAATACACTTGAAAGAAACATTACTGTTATAGAAAATAAATTAATAGAAACGTTATGGTTGAAAATTAAACTAAGGGGAAGGGAAATATATTTAGCAGTGATTTATAATCACCCAGAAATGTCCGAATATGCAAATGAAAATTTTTTCTCAGAGTTGGGAGAGGAGATAAATAGCATAAGAGAAAATTATAATCACAGGAGATTTCAATGCAAGAGTGGGGAAGTTAAAAGGCCATATAGGATCAGGGAAGGAATACATGGGCATGGAATTGTATGAAGAAAAAGTAACTGAAAGAAATAGTAAGGACAACACATACAATACATATGGGAGGTAACTTATAGAGATGTGCTTAAATAAGGATATGGTAATTCTAAATAGTAGGGCTAAAAGCGATAAGTATGGAGAATTTACCTACGTCTCAAAATTAGGGAAAAGCCTGATAGATTATGTTCTAGTTAAATGTTGGAAATGGAATTGACAAAGGTTGGAGAAAGGGCTCGAGAATCGGACCATTTTCCATTGGAAATAAGCTCGGAACACCCAAATTGGAATGAAAATCAAGATACAGTCACGGAAATACAAAACCAAATAACCAAGTACAAATGGGATGTACGGAAAGAAGTAGAATATCAGGAAAATGTAAATAAAGAAAAATTTAAGTGGTATCTAATAGGTACTGAGGCGGCGCTGTTTGTTAAAAATATTGAAATGGGAAGTATGTTATTAGAGTGTGTATTGAAGGATGCTGGAGTTAGTGTGGAAGTAAAGATCAAAGCTAATTCTGAGGCAAGAAAAAATTTATGGTTCGATAAACAGTGTGCGCAAAAGAAAAAAATTGTTAAAAACCAGTTAAGGCAATTTAGGAGAGAAGGAAAACAGATTCAACTAGAAAAATATTTAAAGAATAAAGAAGAATTTAAAGAAATCTGCCGAATAAAAAAAGAGCAAAAGAATAGAGAATTTGAAGAAAACCTAAAGGAAATCATCATAGCAAACAATGAAAAGAAACTTTAGGAAATTATAAAGAGTGTAAGAATGTCAAAAACGATAGTACAGAACAAACATATCAAAGTCCACGAATGGATGGAATATTATAAGGAACTACATAAGAAAGAGGATTTTTCAGATGAGGCAAAGAATACAGAAAAAGATAGCATTTAGAGTAAAATTATAGTGGACGAAATGTTAGATAAAGAAATAACTGAAGATGAAATAAGAATTGTGTTAGATACTTTTAAAAATAATAAAGCACCGGGTATTGACGGCATCCCAATGGAATTTTATAAAAAAACTCAAGTAAATGACAGCTTTATAAAGGTATTAAAGAAATTATTTAATTATATAGTGCAAACAAAAACGCTACCAAAAAGCTGGAACACTGGCCTAACATGTAACATACACAAAAAAGGAGTAATAACAGATCCAAGTAACTACAGAGGGATTACCTTACTACCTACAATCAGTAAGATATTTACGAAAATTATAGCGGAAAGGATTCAAGAATGGGTAAAAGAAAAAAACATACTAACACCTTTACAGGCAGGTTTCATAAATGGCAGGTTGGACAATTTAATAACATTAAAAACACTAATTGAACAAACATTAAGTAAAAAAAGAAAGAAGCTATATGCAAGCCTTATCGATATGGAAAAAGCATTTGATAGTGGATCGTGAAGTATTATGGCACAAATTAAAGGAAATAAAAATGTCATCAAACATGATTGAAATAATTAAATTAATATATAAAAAATTCAAATTTTGTATTAAAATAAATGATAAAAATGTATCTCAATGCTGCGAAACAGGTAGAGGATTAAGGCAAGGATGCCAAATATCGGCAATTTTGTTTGCACTATATATAAATGACTTACCAAAAAATATTTCAAAGTTGAATACACATGCACCTACAATAGAAAATGAAGAAATAAACTCACTCTTGTATGCTGATGATATAGTGTTAATTTCACAAACAATACCCGGGCTCCAAAGGGCATTGAATGAACTGGAGAAGTATTGCAGTAAAAATAAAATCAAAGTAAATGAAAACAAGTCAAAAATAGTAATATTTAGCAATGGACACAAAATCAGTAAAAAGAAAAATTTGAAATATAAAAATGAAGAAATAGAAATAGTCAAAACATTTCAGTATCTTGGAGTCCATTTTAGTCAAGACAGAAAATGGAAGATTCATAAAAAAGAAGCGGTTAAGAAAGCACAAAGGGTAATACGAGCTTTATTAGCATTCATGTACAGAAACGAGTGGATGACAGCGAACACATTAATAAGGATGTTTGAAGTCCTAGCGATGCCAGTCTTAACGTATGCAAGTCAGATTTGGGATAACGAGCTAAATAATAAAGAAATTGAAATTATAATAAATAAATTTTATAAAAGTGTCCTCGCCCTGCCCAATTCAGCAACGAATAATGCAGTTTTAATAGGAGTCGGAAAAATGCCTCTAAACTATTATATTCAAAAAAACACACTTAAGTTCTACGTAAAACTTTTTCAAGATGAAAGAAAGTATATACACAAAAAAAGTGTGCACAAATAAAAATACAGGAGGGAAGAATATCTTGGGCGCAAAGGATAAAGAAGCAACTAGAAGAATGGGAGATTGAAAGCACTGAAGATAGTGAACAAACAATAAATGAAATAATAGGTAAAGTGATGCAGAAATTGGAAAATGATACGTATAACAAAACGTGGGAAGTTATAGGAAATAAAACAAATTTAAGGATGTTTAGAAGCTTAAATCATTATAATATAAAAACGGGGCAAAATATATCTATACACTTTCACGAAATGAAAGAAGAGAAATCTCAAAAATACGCTTAAAAGGTGCATGGACGAAAAAATACAGAAATGATAATGAAGAGATCATTTGTCCAATATGTCACGAAAACGAAAATATAGAACACTTGATGATGGACTGTAAAGGACTAGAAGAAGTGAGAAAAAAATACAGCATCAAAAAGTTCGATACGCCCAAGGAAATGATGGAACAAGAAACCGAAGAACTGAAAAACATAGCTAGCTATATCAACGAAGTCTATAAAATAAGAGAGAATAGAATGTAAATAAAAATGTATATTTTAACTTTAATTTTACTAACAACAACTAAATATGTAAAAGCTACAAACCCTATGAAATATTTATGTATTTATTTAATAGTTATGTATTTGATAAACTGTTGTATGTCAAATAAAGATTATTACTAAATATATAATATATATAAATTTTAGTGAATATTATTTTCGGTTCCTAGGGACCTCAAAACAAATTTCTGCCATGGTCCCGGGTTCAAGTCATGACAGTGGCTGTAATAGCTGAATTCCATCCTGAAAATTCGCTAAAAAAAAAGAATAAACAACTTACAGGACTCAGAGTCGGTCTAGCGGTTAGTAACTAAGCTTCTTTTCTGATAGATTGTGAGTTCGAAACCAACCGACGTGTCTGGCTGAAGAACTCATCCAAGAGTTTGGGACTTCCAACATTTTCACTAAATTTTGTGAAAGTAGGACATTTCGTTCGAGAGTTTTCGTGTTATATATATATATATATATATATATATATATATATATATATATATATATATATATATATATATACATGTATATATCTATATATATATATATATATATATATATATATATATACAGTGTCTTTCATAAAGTTCGCACCATATGGGAAAATTTTTTACTATTGATTTTTGAAAAAATTTTAGTGGGGCTAGTTGGTGCATCGGTTGGAATGAAAAAGTAGCTAAACACATTCAACCCCCTTCTTGCTATTTGGCGGGAAACGGAAAATTTCAAAATTGCGAATTGTGAAAAATGGTAGTAATTTGAAAAGTATTGATCACTTCGTCAAGAAATTTTGATATCATATCAAAATTAGATCTAGTTAATATATTCCGTTAACTAAATACCACAATATGGAAAAATAAAGCCCAAAATTCGATTTTAAGTAACCCTAAATTTAAAACTGTTTTCTTAATTCCAGCAAAATAAAAATTATAGCAATCCTTGAAGTCTGCTTATTTATAAAATCACAGTTATTATCAAAACATTGCCGCAGATATTGGTCTTGCAATAAAAAAAATTAATTTTGTCATAAAAAAACATGTCTCATGACTTCTAATAAGCCTGAACCATTATCATCACTTTATTTTCTTTATAATTTGTGGTGAAGATATACAGTACGCTAATTCTATAAAAAAATCTTTTAAGAATAATTCAAACAAATGACCCCAGTCCTTTAAGACTGCTAGAAATTGTCTTAATATTTAACTAGTTATTATTAATATTATCAATATTGCCGTGATTTTTATGTATCATGGTATATTGATAATAAATTTTATTAATAAAATATCAAATATTACCAAAAATTCTAGTAATTTTAAAGGACTGGAATATCATTTATTTGAATTATTCTTAGGAATTTTTTTGTGAAATTAGCATAATAAGTATCTTTGCTACTAACTAGAAAGAAAATACAGTAATAATAATTGTTCATGCTTATTAGAACTCTAATGTTACAGAGACGTGTTTTTTTAGTACAAAAATAAATTTTTCTATTGAAAGACCAATATCTGTGACAATATTTTGATAATAATTATGATTTTATGAATAAGTAGATCTCAAAGAATGGTTAAATTTTTATTTTGCTAGAATTTGTAAAATTATTTTGAAGTTAGGGCCACTTAAAATCGTATTTTGCAAAAGCGGATTTTTGGGCGTTATTTTTGCAGATTATGGTATTTAACTGTCAGAATATGTTTACTAGACTTAATTTTAATACGATGCCAAAATTTCATGAGAAAGTGACCAATAACTTTAAAATTATTACCATTTTTCATAATTAACAAATTTGAAATTTCCGTTTTCTCACCAAATAACAAGTGGGGGGGTAAAACGTGTTTAGCCACTTTTTCATTCCAACCGATGCACCAAAACTAAAATATTTTTCAAAATATCAATAGTAAAAAAGTTTCCCATATGGTGCGAACTTTATGAGACACAATATATATATATATATATATATATATATATATATATATATATATATATATATATATATATATATATATATATATATATATATATGTATATATATATATAGAGAGAGAGAGAGCACGGAAACTCTCGAACGAAATGTCCTACTTTTAAAAAATTTGCTGAAAATGTTGGAAGTCCCAAACTCTTGGATGATTTCTTCAGCCAGACACGTCGGATGCCAGGAACATGGTTTTGTTCTTGCAAAAAATTAGTTTTTTGCCAAAATTTTCACTTATTCAAAAATTTTTGCCAAATTTTTTTACACCATTTAAAAGAGGAGAAAAAATTACATAAAAAAGGTCTTTAAACTATTCTTCTATGTCAACCAGTTTCCGAGAAAAACTAATTTTTATAAACGGAAATTCGCTATGTTATGCAGGATGCTGCGACAGGGGAATTTTTTTCTTAATAGGGATGTAATTCAGATAAATATCGACACTTTCTTAAGCATTAGAGAAATATTTAAAAGCTGGTCTTTAATTTTAAATAGCATTATTGTATTCTGAAACCATTTCCACCAGTTGGAAAAAAATTTGGTCGTGTAATATGAAATGTCGATTTCCGACCGCTTACAAGGAAATGCACCCAGAATCAAATTCACAATTTTGATGAAACTTCGCTGATGTGTAGAATAGGCAAAAATACGAGACCCGTATTTTTTTTATCGGCCATCTTCCACGTTTACACGGTGAAACCAACCCCTAAAGTTGAGGGTGCAAATCGTATTACTTAAGATATCTCTAAAACTATAAGAGGTAAAGGAAAACTTTCAATCGACTAAATGTTCCTCTTTGAAAGACCTATTTACTTGTATAGGTTAAACCAGGGTCGGATTCATAAGAGGAGCTGGAGGATTGAAAATGGGAGTGAATTTTCTTGTACAGCCTGAGTGGTTCAATGTATTAAATTTTTACCATCAAAAATAGAAAGAGCACCAAAAATTAGGGGATACGAGTTTTTGCGTTTTTCCGAAATATGGATGATATTCAAAACATATAAGGAAGAAAAACATAGGGTAGATTATATTGCATTATTTTTGATTGTAAATACCTTCTATATTTTTTATTTTTATGTGTATTTCATCATGAAAATGTAGAATTTTTACTTTCCGATAATGATTCACGTATTTTTCAGTATTTACTTAATTGGTAATTTTATTATGTGTATAATATTTGGTAATTCCTGTTATATATTTTCTGAACCTATTTCTACCCAAGTTTTCTGGTTTGCAAGTGTTAATGAATGTTCGATCAGGAAGTAATAATCTCTTTCGTTCAACAAATCAACTGCCTTTATTTTCTTATAAATTCTTCTTGAATCAAATAAACGCAGTTTATTTCTTTCTCGACATTCAAACTGCTTTTCTTGTTTCTATTAGTATGCCCATTTCTTAAACCATAAAATTTATCACAAAGTACCTGAATAGTAAACAAAAGAAATTACTGCTTTTGTCGAGTATTCATTCGGGCAGATCAGAGAACTTTGGCAGAAATAGATATAAAAAATATGTAAGAAGAGTTACCAAATATTATACACATGGCTAAATTACTGATTAAGTATTGAAAAATACTTGAATCATTATTGAAAAGAAAAAATTCTACATTTTCATGATGAAATACAGGTAAAAATAAAAAAATATAGAAGGTATTTGCAATCAAAAATAATGTAATATAATCTACCCTATTTTTTTCTTCCTTATATGTTTTGAATATCACACATATTTCGGAAAAACGCAAAAAACAGTATCCCCTAATTTTTGGTACTGTTTCTATTTATGATGGTAAAAATTTGATACATTGAACCATTCAGGCTGTACAAGAAAATTTACCGCATTTTCACCCCTTCAGCCCCTCTTATGAACCCGACCCTAGTTTAACCTACACAGGTGAATAGGTCTTTTAAAGACGAACATTTCGTCAATGTAAAGTTTTCCTCTATCTCTTATAGTTTTCGAGATATTGTAAGCAGGGTTTGTAACTTTAGGGGTTGGTTTCACCCCGTAAACGTGGAAGATGGCCAATAAAAAAATATGGGTCTCTTACATTTACCTATTCTACACACCAGCGAAGTTTCATCAAAATTACGAATTTCACTCTGGGTGCATGTCCTTGGTAATCTACCATGTAATTCAGGTAAATATGTCGCCTAGTATCAAAATCTACTAAATGCACTTTTCGAATTTTTTGATTTTTTAGGGCCATTAATTTTTAAATGCAACAAGGCATATTAACATTTTTTGTTGTAATTTTAACTGCTTACTAAAGAAATCTGCAACTGAAATATAACATAATTTTCAAATCCTGCTAAAATTACATTGAAAACTTTACAAATCCTGCTAAATACCCATACATAACCTATATTTTAGATTTTAACTGTTCAAATTTTAATTTTTTCACTGACATGCGGGACGTACGAAGTATAAAATTATGTTTTCACGTAAAATTTGTATTTTAGTATTTATCTAAAATTTTAAATAATAAAATCGTAGATGTAAATGAATTACTAAGTAAGCACTTTGGTTTTAAGTGACAAAATGAAAATAGTTTACAATATTACAAAACAAATTGTATCGTCTAACCCTGATACATCCAATATTGCTGAATCAAGTTTTTTCTTTAATAAATTTCCCTTATAATTTCTGTTTTAAAACGCACTTTATATAAATGTTACTATCAAAACCTAATAAATTCAAATAAGTTTGATTAAAAAAGGGGTAAAAGGATAATTTTGTTTTTAGATAATAGTACTAATCATCTTCTTTACCTTGTTAGTTAATATAATTATGACTTTGTAATCGAAAAATTAATTTTGAACTGAGTTATGGTTTTTTGCGATTTCCCACGATCTTCATAAAGTCGAATTAGTAGATTTTGATACTAGACAACTCAAATATCGACACTTTCTTAAGCATTAGAAAAATATTTAAAATCGCTCTTTAATTTTAAATAGTATTATTGTATCCTGGAATCATTTCCGCCACTAGTAGGAATAACATTTGGTCGTGTAATATAAAATTTTATTTTCCGATCACTTCGTCTACTATATAATTCAGATAAATATTGACAATTTTTTTAGCATTAGCCAAATGTGTAAGAGAAATTCTTTAATTTTAGACTGAATTCTTGCAGCCTGGCATCATTTTCGCCGTTAGTTGGTATAACATAAGGTTGTATTATACGAATTGTCGTTTACGGACCATTTGGTTGACTATATGGCCCCGCCAAGTTAGCCCCGCTATTTTCTTTTTTTTTTAGGCAAAACTGTTGTATCGTATTGTGGTAGACGTGTGCTATCATGGGCCGTAAATAAAAAAAACTAAATTCTAAAGTATCGGATTTTTGTTGCCGAAAACCTTTTTTTCATAAAGCCAACCTCGCCATTTTCTTTTTCCTTTAAAGCAAAGGTAAAGGTTACAAACACTTTTATAATTCGTTGTAATTCACACATCTTTCTGCGGACCGATGAAATTTTTGAAAGACGATTTCACCCCTGAAACTGTGTCGCTTATTTATTAATGTTCTACAACATATTCAAATTTGATCAAAATCGATAGGTCCGGCCTCGGGACTTACACTTGTCAGTGTTTTTTTTTTTTTTATCAATTGTAATTTTTTTCTTAAATATAATTCTTTTTTTTTTTAAATTTCTTTTTGCTCATCAATGGTATTTTTTAAAAGAAACTTTTTGATTTTTTCAGAATATCACACGAATAAAAATAAGGTCCAAGATTATTATTATATTGTCCCGCATTGATTAGCAAAAAAGTTGGCTGGTTTAGTATTATCACATATACCTATTATATAACAGTCATTTTCATTTATTATTTGTATTATTTTAAGGTTCGAAAAAATAAATTTTGAAATTCTTACAGCTTCATGATATTTTACACGTAGATGCTATAGGTGTAGATTTCAATTCATAAATAGCAAAAAACAAAAAATCTTCAATTTTATAGGTACTTCTCCGTATTGGAAAATGGAGATGAAAATTTTTTTCTCACGTACCACATCGTATCATTAGAAAGGACCTTTAAAGACTTAAAGTGAAGTTCAGATTGCTTTTACCATCTTTCATTTTTAAGCTCCGTTTGAGAAGTACTGAACTTCAAAATGAAATAAATTTTGTAACCGAAAATTCGCTATATTATGCAGGATGCTACGAGTTTTAACAACTCTCTTCATACATATTACATGCAACATACGTGTTACGTATATAGTATCACTTGACTTCTGGAATCTGACCGAAAATATTGCGCTGTAAGAGAGAGACTTAAAAATTTGGATCTTCATAATTTTTAGATTTTACAAAGTTTTCGTAAAATTGAGTTTTAACTTCATAAATACCTAATATTAATTTTACAGGAAATCCATTTAAATGCACCGATAGAACCTTGGATGAATATGAATGGATACTCAATTACTCTTATAAAATAAGAGATATAGATCAAATTAACTGTGGCAATAAGGGAGACAGCCTCTATCCTGGAAAGCCGTTATTGAAAATTTTGCCCTTTCTTATAGTATGTATCATTAATATTCACGACGTTACAGGCTTGTCCATGACGTTTTCAAGTGGTGACGCCAAACGATCAATCAAATTTATATATATATATATATATATATATATATATATATATATATATATATATATATATATATATATATATATATATATATATATATAGATATATAGATATATAGATATGAAATTCGACTACAGCGCTCAAGTTGGACAAATATGTTAGTTTATTCGGACGCTGTTTGTACATAATTTTACATACTATTGTTTTTTTAAAGAAAAAGTATTCTTTTAAATACTGTGTCTGATTTTTTCAAAGCGAGTACTTATTGCGATTACGGTGTCTATTTGCCAGATCCTAAAAAAAAATAATAATAATTATTTGTAACCATACTATCTAGCGTCACTTTATTTTGAAATTTTCAAAAAAAAAATCATAAAAACTTTTCCATTTACTTTTTTAAGGTAAAATGAGCAGATGTATGGCTTTTATAAAACAAATTTCAATTTTTAAATATATTTTTCATTCGTTTATAATAGTACGACGGCCTGATAAATTAACAAATAATCACTTGATGGTGGTTATAGTTTCTACTCTGAGCGAATAAGATAACTTACAAAAATTCCAAAATTATTTTTCCGTAAATATTTAGCAATTAACTAATTTTCATGATTTTTGTATGAATTGTCCATAGAAAGCTGTATGCAATAATAAAAAATTAACATTTTGTAGTTTTTCGTAAAGAATCTATCCGGGTAAGCATATGAGTTTTTGTCCCAGCGGCTTTTTCCGCTATTCTTTTTCCGAATGTTGCTTAGGGTGAATAATGTTCGAAAATATAGGTATTAGACCTCTACCTATTTGATTAAGTGCAATTGAGTGGTGTAATCAGTTTCTGAAATTTTTCTTAAAGACCAGTTTGTCAAGAATTACTGAAAAATTCATTGTTGTAAGAGTAATTTTTTGTTATTTATTAGATTTTCTTCTGCATTTTTGAGCATGTTGTTAAATGAAACTACCAGTTTTTGTTATTTTACCAAAAAGTACACGTCAAGCCGAAAAAAATGAGCACCGACAGAACTCTGTGCGATGAGTTTTCTAAGTAGAATCTTTTCTTGAAAAAAAAGTGTTCCGGACCGAAAAAAATGAATATCTCGAAAATTTCTTAATTTTTTTACTCGAAAAAACTTGTGGTTATTTAAGATCTAGAAAGGTATACTTTCACCGAGTTTGGTCAAAATTAAATTATTTTAAAACATGGGATCGTTGCTTTGTTACTTTTCACAACAAAATCGTAGAAAAAACACGAGTCTACTTTCGGCTTTTACACCATCGTCAGGTGGAAAACATAACTAAAATTGTTGTTTTAGGAGAAAACTATTTATAATATAAATTGAAGTAAATAATGTATTGGTGGGGATGTTAAAGATAGAGGCAGATATAATCACATCAAAACAGATGTAAAGGGGAACTCCCAAGTTGACCAGTTTTGATAAAACTAAAATTTTTGGCATTATTTGCAAAGGTACTTACAACGAATATTATTTTAAACCGGTTAGGTGTAACATCCATAAAATGACTAGAGTACGAAATAAAGAATAAAGTATACAGGTATCGGTCTGTATTAAATTTTCAAGACAGAAACAGGTATTGATTTGCACGAAAGGTTACACCCATCAGGTAGATGCTTTTGTTAAACTAAAAGGATTGTTAAATGATGTAAAATCAAAATATTGCATAAAGACCATTTAAATATTAATTACCAGGAATCTATAAAATTTTAAAAATTTTAAAAATAGGTACCTATCAGCTAAACTATTCGAAAACAAAACGTGAGATGCACCGTGTTATAGATTTAATAAAGGCGATTTGTTTAGATCAATTTGGTCATTTAAGATGACGTGGTTTGGGTCTTTGTCCAATTTATTGATTTCCAGGGCTTCCAAAATGTTGAGTTTGCGGCCTTTTTTACAAGTATGTAATATTTTGGGTTGTTGATCGGGTTTTACCGAATGACCTGTTTCTAGTAGATGTAAACCAAAGTTGGAAATGTGTTTCTGGGTGGTAATATGTTCCCTATATCTGGTTTCGAACGTTCGGCCAGTCTGACTTATGTAAGAAGCGTTACACTCCGAACAATCTAGACGATAAACTCCACATTTCTTCATGGGGTCGGATTTTTCTTTAACGTTATAAAAGAAACGACCAATAGTATGTGTGGAATGATAAGCGGGATATAGATTAAATTGTAAGAACACGTTGCCTATATTTTTGGGGGGATGTTTCCTAGATACGGGAGGGAAATATAATGTCCAAATACTAAACAAAGATCCAACAAATTCCTTCTCTAGAGATATTAAACGCCACGTTGAAAATTTGAAATTCCTACCATTATCATCAACTGATAAATACCACCTCATACCGATGAACTTAAAACCACCAAAGTTATACGGGTTTATCAAACTCCACAAAGGAAACAATCCTATCAGACCGGTGGTCTCATACTCAAATGCACCCTGCAAAAAACGCTCAGAATACCTCAATACATCCTTCAAAAACGTTACACAATTTCAACCCGAATATTTCATAAAAAATTCCATCTCTGCAACAAATTAAATAGTCTTCATTTTTCACATAGCTCTTTTAGATTAGTGTCTTTCGATGTGTCTAATATGTTCTCAAGCGTTCCTTCTGATGAATGCATTCCGATTATTCAAAACATTCTAAACAACAAAAATATCTTTTCACATATCCAAAAAGAACTTTTAAGCTCATTTAAAATTTGTCTTCAACAAAATTATTTCATGTTTAATAACCAAGTTTATTTACAAAATTCTGACTTACCTATGGACTCCCCCCTCAGCCCCCTTCTGGCTGACATCTTCATAAACAAATGAAATTTACCAAAGAAATAGAATCGAACAAATCCATCAATTTCCTAGATATAACTATTAATAGATCAGACACAAAATTCTCATATAAAATCTTTCGCAAACCCACATTCTCAGACACTACAATCGCCGCTGATTCACTCACTCCATTTTCTCAAAAAATCGCAGCTTACCGATCTCTGCTACATAGAGCTTTCACTATCCCGCTATCTCCAAAAGGCCGAGATAAGGAATTATCGATCATACAACAAATAGCAGTTACAACGGCCGAGATAAGGAATTATCGATCATACAACAAATAGCAGTTATCGATTATACAACGGTTTTTCTCCGCACATTATCCAAAAACTAATCCGTAAAAAACAAGAAAGTCTAGCCATAGAAGAAATCTATCCAACTATTCTAACTAATTCGGATTCTAAACATTATATTTCCCTCCCGTATCTAGGAAACATCTCCCAAAAAATAGGCAACGTGTTCTTACAATTTAATCTATATCCCGCTTATCATTCCACACATACTATTGGCCGTTTCCTTTATAACGCTAAAGAAAAATCCGACCACATGAAGAAATGTGGAGTTTATCGTCTAGATTATTGGAAGTGTAATGCTTCTTACATAGGTCAGACTGGCCGAACGTTCGAAACCAGATATAGGGAACATATTACCACCCAGAAACACATTTCCAACTTTGGTTTACATCTACTAGAAACAGGTCATTCGGTAAAACCCGACCAACAACCCAAAATATTACATACATATTTGTAAAAAAGGCCGCAGACTCAACATTTTGGAAGCCCTGGAAATCAATAAATTGAACAAAGACCCAACCCACGTCATCTTAAATGACCAAATTGATCTAAATAAATCGCCTTTATTAAATCTATAACACGGTGCATCTCACGTTTTGTTAGCTGATAGGTACCCATTTAAAAAATTTTTAAAATTTTATAGATTCCTGGTAATTAATATTTAAATGGTCTTTATGCAATATTTTGATTTTACATCATTTAACAATCCTTTTAGTTTAACAAAAGCATCTACCTGATGGGCGTAACCTTTCGTGCAAATCAATACATGTTTCTATCTTGACAATTTAATACAGACCGATACCTGTATACTTTATTCTTTATTTCTTGTAATTATCGTTCACCGTTGTTTCACGTGTCTGGTTTTCCCCAACGTACTCTAGTCATTTTATGGATATTACACCTAACCGGTTTAAAATAATATTCGTTGTAAGTACCTTTGCAAATAATACAAAAATTTTAGTTTTATCAAAACTGTTCAACTTGGGAGTTCCCCTTACATCTGTTTTGATGTGATTATATCTGCCTCTATCTCTAACATCCCCCACCAATACATTATTTACTTCAATTTATATTATAAATAGTTTTCGCCTAAAACAACAATTTTAGTTATGTTTTTCACCTGACGATGGTGTAAAAGCCGAAAGCGACTCGTGTTTTTTCTACGATTTTGTTGTGAAAAGTAACAAAGCAACGATCCCATGTTTTAATATGGATTTTCAAAAGATAGTAAACGTATCTAATATTAATTATTTAAATTATTTTTGTGGAAATGGGAAATATAAAACCAAATAAAGAAAAAAACAAGAAAATTCGCACGTTTCTCCGAAATTTTGAGGTTATGTTAAAAAGTGACGCTTACAAAAGTTGTATATTTTGCATTATCTACAACTTTTGTTAAGGATAATTTTTGCTTTGACTTCGTCTTTCGCCGGAAATTGCAATAATATAATTTTTCACCCTTTTGGGGCCCCCAAATCAACCCTCCACCGCCCCTGCTCACGCATTAATTTTTTTTACGTTTATTATAAGCCTCTTTACCATTTCCACTTATAGGCTATTGGCTATGTAGTTGAATAAGGAACTAATTCGTAACAGGTGTTTTATTGTTTCATATGGTCAGTTGTACCCCAAAGCTGATAAATTCACAAAGTGCTATTAAATTTAAGCGTGGGTTTTTACGAACGGCGTAAATTTATCGACTTTAAAGTTTTTTAACTATAACTCAAAACTATGCATTTTTCGTAAATACGCATAATATGATTTTTTGTAGAGAATTAAATTTCCTATCGAAATGGCACTTTATGAACTCAAAAAACTTTTTTCCCAACAAAATAAGTCAAAAAAGCTATTTAAAAAAAAAAAGTGGAAAATTTTTAATTTTTCTTTTTTTTTTTAATTTTTGTGCAGCACTTTTTTTGAGTGAATTTAGGTATAGGCAATGGTTCACAAAAAAGAAAGCTGATGCAATTCCCATCAGAATGGTGACCGATAAAAATATTATCGGTAAAAACTGAGATACAATCGTTCAAAGTTGCCTACTTTTTAACAATTTGTTACTTTTTACTTTTATACCACGTTATTTGTAATTTTTACACGCAACAATTATTTTTATTTAGTACAAAAATTGTTTCTGCTTTATCAGAGATAATGATAAAGGTATTTGTTAAAAATTTGGATACTCATATGATCTTAAGCCCGGTTCAGACGCAGCCAGTAGTTTAGTCGAGTGATCGAGTAATTTAGTACTCGCCCAGTTTGAACACATTCATTTTAGTCAAGTAAACTGGCTTGGTCGAGCAGGCGGTCGAGTTTAGTAAATAGAACTCTATCCTATTTTTATAGTCGAGTAGCATTCCCCCACTCTATTTTCAGTGAACTCGTATGCCGACTAAACACGTGTGGACAGAAACACACAAGTTGTTTATACATAATTATTGCAGTTATTGTTGTTTTTTAGTTATTTGGGTTATTGTTTTATTTGTCAGTTTCGGTTTTTCGTAAAAAAAAATGTAAAATATTTTACAGAAATAAATATAATTGTATTTAATAATTTTAATTTTATTTTTTATAGATTTCTTATTGAAATAATAACAAATTAATTAACTAATTAAAATAGCAAGATCGTCAAAAGGCACCACTGTTAAACAGGGCCGGACCTACCCTAAGTGGCGCCCGAGGCACGGTGCAAAAATCAGCGCCCCTGTCTTTCCGTAAAATGACAAAAGAAATATTTCTTTTTAACTTTTTTCCCTACAAAAAACAAGTGGCGAGCAAAAAAAAACGTCAAATTCAACAGTTTGGCGGCCCCGAATTTGCAGTTTTGGCGCCCGGGGTACGTGCCCCCGCTGCTCCCTAGATCCGGCCCTGCTCTTAAATTCGTTACCGAATATGTTAAATTAAAATAAATGTCTGTGGGATGTGAAAAATGAAAATTACAAAAATAAACAAATTTAGCAGCATACTTGAAATTGCAAGAAACGATGGGAATAAAAGGTTTTGTTCAAAAAGAAATCGTAAAAAAAAATTAAAAATATAAGATCGACATATTCTCAGGAAAGAAAGAAAATTAAGGACTCGCACTCGACTTTATATTAATCGACTAAACTAAATACTAGCTGTATGTGAACGATTGTTTTGACTCGCAGTATTTCAACAAACTCTACTAAATTACTTGCCCTGTATGAACAGTATGTCCACTTGACTAAATTACTATACTCTACTAAACTACTGGCTGCGTCTGAACCGGGCTTTAGGTATAAAAAAAAACTAATGTTGTACTAATTTATAATTCTAATTTTTTTTTTAAATTACATATCTATTATATTTTTCCCAAAATATTTTCGAATTCAGTATCAACATCTTCATCAACATCATTTTGGACATCTTCCTCCGTAACTAAAAAAATCTAAAAATGGATTAGTACCAATTAAAACAACAAAACCTCCTGCACCTTTTTTAGTATTTGTGCGTACTGACTGTTGCATCCGTTTTTTTTTCTTAATACAATAATGAAATATACGAATGTTTTTATTGTTTTGTTACACATTCAATAGCTATATATATATATATATATATATATATATATATATATATATATATATATATATATATATATATATATATATATATATATATATATATATATATATATAAACACAAAAACATGTCGAGGGGCGAAAACTGACAGTTACCGGTTATCTCTTAGTCTTTCTACTATAGGTGACTTTTGAGATATTATTCGCTGAAACGTCGTAGATTAGCTTGTATATGCTTGTGCATGAACATCTACAGATTTATGTAATTTATAATTAATTATTTTAATTTTTCAGTCTACACGTACTGGTTGTCCTAAAAAATGTAAATGTGAAGTTACAAACATTGTTAAAAGTCCAAATAATGAGCTAATTCCTATAATAACGGTTTTTTGTCAAAACCTAGGCCTAACAGAACTACCGTCTGTTCTGCCAGTCAATACAACTATTCTTCATGTCGAAGGAAACAAGGTAATTAGTAGAATGATATCTCAAATTACGTAATTTATCATAACTTTGGATCAACATCCACATTTATGAAAACAATAAATTTCTAAGAGCCATTGTGTATATTGCCAACTAAAGATATTATAAGTATAACAATGTTAAATTCATTAGAAATTGTTTTTGAAGAAAGGTGCATAATTGTTTTTTCTACACCATTCCAAAAGCATATTAATCTCGATAAAGTTTTTAGCTGACTAAAAGACGCAAATTTAAAATTCCAGCTAGGTAAAAACGAATTTTTAGAACAAGAAGTAGCCTTTCTTGGACATATTGTTTCAGAAGCAATGTTAAGCCCAATCCTGATAAAATACAAAAACATATTAAATCATTTCTAGGAATTCTTGGATACTACGGGAAGTTTATCAAGAGCTTCGCTAAGTTAACAAAACGATGACGAAATGTTTAAAAAATGGTAGAACGATTAAACACGCCCAAATTTCTTAAGTGTCTTTGCCTGACTTTAACAAAAAATTTCTTTTGACAACTGATGCAACAATGTAGCAATAGGAACTGTCTTCTTCTAAGGACCTACTAATAAAAATAAGCCAACATCCTTGCATAATGCCGGTATAGGTAAAAGTTACCCAGTGCTGTCCTACTGAGTAGTGAGCGCCAGGTTGGTGTAAAGTCTATAATAATAATAGTAATAAACGCCCTGTGGGTGGGGGCTTCCCTATACAGAATTTCTCCACAGTAAGTCCTGCTTGTCGTAAAAGGCGACTAAAAGGCCAACCCATTAGCATGGTGAATAAAAGAAAAAAGCCTCGGACCTGCCGGTGGAGCGCCTGGGCGCATCGGGGTCACCACTGAATGCGCCAGCTCACGGTGGCGACAGGCTGGGTTTTAGGCAGCCACCTGTCAACTGTAACAACACCTTCAACCAAAATACTACTGCCCTACTTACAGAGCCCCCAACACCTTTGGCTCAGCCGACTTTAAGTGTTTCCTCGGAGCATCTTTTGGCGACCACTAAAACTGACAAGAAGCGTATAAGACCAGTACTGAACGCAGATGACAAAACGAGAGATGATTTTATCAGTCTCTAACGAACACGGTAACTGGAAGTAATGGTGTACCGGAAAAGAACGAACTCTATTTTTTCGGGACGAATATATGATCCAACACCATTGACCATAATGACAAAGCCAGCTGGATGGATACAGAGTGCAGGAATAACAAACATTTTCCGGAGATGCTCTATTCGGAAATTACTACAGAGGACGTTTCCAGGGCTTTACAGAGATCGCATAACTGGAAGGCACCCGGCATCGACAACATACAAAACTACTGGTTCAAAGACTTTACATCGACACACAAGTATCTCGCTGAACAATTCACAATATTTATAAGAACGCCAAACCTGATACCGAAATTCCTAACGCAGAGTATCCCATAATATAAACTCTAAAAATAGTGATCCAAAAAATCTTGCTAATTATAGACCTATCACCTGCTTGCCTACAGTATATAAGACTGTGACGTCCAATCTGGTAGAAAAGATCAATGAGCATTGTCAGATTAACACCGTACTGACAGAAGTACAAAAGAGATGTCGAAAGAGGTCACGAGGTTGCAAAGAGCAGCTTCTGATTGACTCCTTAGTATTGGAGTAAGCGAAAAGGAGACAACGTAACCTGTACACAGCGTTTATCGAACACAAAAAGCCGTTTGATTCGGTACCGCAATCGTGGTTGCGGAGAGTATTAGAGCTGTACAAAATACACCCCAGCATCATGAACTTCCTTGGAATGATCATGTCCGACTTGCGAACGACCTTACATTTGAGTGTTGGTAACGAAAAAACAACAAGCGATATTATTCAAGTAAGACGCGGCATATTCCCAGGCGACTCATTGAGTCCACTCTGATTTTGTTTCGCAATAAATCCACTTTCGCGCCTGTTAAATAAAACCAAATATGGTTATAATGTGGGGACATAAACGAATTCGCGCCATACTATTTCACGTCTAATGTACATGGATGATATAAAGATCTATGCAGCAACTAAATATCAATTGCAACAGCTGCTGGAACTTTCCAGGGAAGTTTCACGAGACCTCTGCATGGAGTTCGAGATTGACAAATGTCGAACACAATGCCGTTCTGGGGGAAAACGAGATGCGGTCGCATTTGAACTCAAACCGGAATCTGTTATGCAGCCAATGGACGAGGGAGAGTCGTACCGATATCTCGGATTCAATCAGAATGAACATATAGATCACAGCGCTGTAAAACAACACCTGATGCAGCAATACTTAACACGTGTACGGAGATTACTGGACACCTACCTTGATGGAAAAAAAAACGTCAAAGCAATTAACACCTACGTAATTCCGGTACTAACGTACTCGTTTGGGGTAATCAAATGGATGCCTACGGACTTGACAAACATCGAAATCAAGACCCGCGCGTCCTCATGACCAAGTACTGAATTCATCATCCCAAAGCAGCGATAGAACGACTGACGCTGCCAAGAGCCGAAAGATAGGGTCTTATAGACATAAGGTACATGCATAATAAATAAGTTCGTAACTTGTGAGAATACTTTTACACCAAAACACACACATCACACTTACACAATGCAATAATCCAAGCCGACAAGGCATACACTCAATTAAACTTCTCACGCACATAAATTCAAGATAAATTTTGCCCTTTGGTCACGAAGGAAGACAAAATTCAGCAATGGATCCGCAAGCCTCTACATGGGAGACATCCACATGATCTTAACCAGAGTAACGTCTACAAAGCAGCGTCGCATGCTTGGTTGAGTCATGGGAGTCTTTTCCCGGAAACCGAATGATTCATGCTAGCTATACAAGATCAAGTAATTCATACAAAGAATTACTCAAAATACGTACTTCGTGACTCGTCAATAACATCTGACCTATGCCGAAGATGCCATTCTAAACCCGAAACTGTCCAACATATCACGGCTGCCTGTGCTCAGCTTGTTTAGTTCGAATACAAATACCATCACGATCAGGTTGGCAAAATTATATACCAGAAACTGACGGTTAAGCACCACCTTATAACCGATAAAACCCCTTACTACAAGCTCACACCAAAAGTAGTAGCGGAAAATGACTCCTGTAGACTATCTGATCGATACTTCCCAAAGTTTTGTGTATTTCCAATACACACAACTTACAGAAAACACACGCAGTTAAACTGAATATATACACTGACCTCGCAGCTGAAATAAAACAACAATGGCGAATGGAACATATCTACATTGTTTCAATAGTGCTCGGTGCCACCGGGGTCATTCCATACACACTTCACGATAGTTTAAGCCTGTTGGATCTCCTAAAATATACATATGTTACTATGAAAAAGGCAGTGATCATAAACAAGTGTCGCATAGACAAATTCACTAAAGATCACTATCTCTGTACAAAGCTGCTAAACCACTATTATTTACATGCATCTCTCGGTCAGGAAGAAAACAAAATTTTAGAAGCGCGCGTTTGAAATGCCACCACATTCAAATTTCCTTATGAATTTTTACTCTTGTATGCATATTTCTGACTGATATTTGATTTAGTTATATTGAAAAAAATTATCTTTAAGAAAGTACTGCAAATTAGACATTTGAAAATAGTACACTAAATCAAAAAAAAATCAATGTATTCAACTAAATCAAGTATCAGTCAGAAAAATGCAAAATTAATCGATCTTAAAGAGATTTCAGAAATAAAATTAAAACACATTTAATATATTTTTATTATTTTTTATTTAATACTTTTATATAGTACAGTAATTAAAAGCTTTTATTTAACTTGCTATGTTAGTATGTTGGTTTAGATCAAATCTTGGAATCAAAATTTAGACATGTTCTAATTGAGCTAGAGGTTTCAAATTTTGCATACATGTCTCACCTTGATGACAATGCAATATTGTATAATTAGTTTTGTCCGAAATCGCCCCAAACCAAAATTGTTGATTTTTAGTCCTGTGCAACTTTTTGACATTTGGAATTGTCAGATATTGTCCATTGATTTTACACTGCAATTTCTTGTTTCCATAGTTATGTCTGATTAGGGTAAATTAACCGATTAAAATATAGGTAAAAAAAATTACTTCTTTAATTTTTTTTTTTAATTAATTGTAATCAGGCCCAAATCGCCTGAAAAGTACAAAATAAATTAAAAAAATGTTTTTTCGTAAAAAACATTTTTTCAATTTAATTTTTTTTGAATTACTTATGCATTCATTTTTCAAAATAATTTTTCAAAAATAATAATTTCAAGTCGCTCTAAAGGCTGACTGACTTGCAGCTGACATTTGCTCAATACTTTTATAGAGTACAGTAATTTTTGAATTATTTATGCAATTTTGAATTATGGTCTTTAAATTCTATACCTTCCTACAATTTGTAAATTAAACTGGGTCAATGTCTTTTTGAAAAAATTCACGTGAAAATTCTTTTAAAATAAAATGTAGTAAAAAAAAGAAAACAGGTTTCTTGAAAAACAGTACCTGAACTAATAAAGCATACTTCATATCTCCTTTTTTAAGTGGTAAATGTATTTTTTTAACAAAACATGTGCAAATAAATTCTATGATTTAGTTAATCGGAGTACGATATTACGAACAAAATATTTAAATAATTTGTATTTAAAGTTTTACCATCAAATTCTGAAATGTTATTTTTGAGTGACTTATTTGAATAATTTTTTCCAATTTTTTAGTGTTAATTCTTTTTTATTTTAATTTTAATGTTTTCTTATTTTTCTAAATTAGAGCAGTAATTTTTCATTTTAATATAATTTACAATTATAATTTGTTTTAGTTTTCTTTTTAGTTTTAAATTTTTTGATTCAAACAGTGTAGTCTATAAGTGGCAATATTGACAGAACGCAAATTATGCGTACATTGTTTAACTAACAAGTAAAGGTCTTGAAGTGATAATTCCCGATTTTGATGAAACTTGGTAGGTGTGTAGAACACAAAAACATAACAGACACGTATTTTTCTTTATCTGCCAAAAACGTCATTTAAGGGGTGAAATCCACCCCCAAAGTTGGGGTAAAAATTTAATTTTGTCAAATTACTCGAAAACTATAACAGATAGAAAAAAGTTTAAATTGACACAACCCTTCATTTTTAAAGGTCTTCCTATTGATGTACTCAAATCCAGGGTCGGACCTACTGGAGGGGCCTTGACTATAAAATTGGGGGTAAAATTTGAAATAGGGTGAATATGGTTGGACCAATCAAAATATTGATATCAAATATGAAAACTACATCAAAAATACTAGTTTACCTGTTTTTGCTAAAAGCCGTTACGTTCAAGTTAAAAGCCAAATATTAATCTAAAATCTTACATGTGCACTCAATATTTTACTTATAATATCTTTAAAAATTACAATTAATATTTAAACAAAAATATTGGATAAAATTTTATTATAATGTTATTCGTGCAAAATTAAGGGCTCTATATAAGTTCCGGTAGCTCTAGTTAATATTGGAAATTGTTGAAATATTTTAAATATTTTGAAATATTTTATCGGTAGAGGCAAAATTTAAATTGACGTAGCATATAATTGTTTTAGAGCTTAAAAAAATATACAGGAATATTAACCTATTGCCATATATGAATCCAGGATCGTAGTTATTAGCGGGCCGTCAGTAAAATTTTTTGATAAAATTTGCACTGCGATATATATAGTTTCATCAGTTGCAAAACAAATGGGATAAATAACTAATCAGTACAACTTCTATTATTTGAAAAAATATGTCTCTTACGCTGATACTAACGATATTTACTTGACAACAAAAGGAAATGGGTTGAGTAGCTCCTTTAAAATATGTGTTTCTTCTTTTGTTGGCAAGTACGTATAGCGGATGTGCTGTACGTTTTCATGCGCTTAAAATATCGAAGTGTAGAAGGTTATTGAAAAAATAAATATTTAATTAATTTCTGAATCTAATCATTAATTATTAATTATTTAATTAATATTTAATTAATTTTTTTTGCGCTGTATCTAATTTTTAGCACAACGTACTTTTGATTTCCCAGCATTGGTGAATTCCGTTCGGATCATAATTATTTCACAGATATGCGAGTAATACTTTTAGAATGAAGCCTTTTATATTTTTAATAGTGATCGTGTAATATTACATGTCCTTTAGAGTACTATTTTACTAGTTAATAAAAATGCTGGACAGCAATGCTGAAAAAGAATAATTTATACTGTAAAATGAAATTTGTTAGGTACTATGTATATATTAAATTGTATAATATGTATAAAATATATATATATATATATATATATATATATATATATATATATATATATATATATGCTGTTTATAAAATAATTAAATTCGACACTGATAATAGAAAACTCGCTAATAACTAGGATCCTGGATTCATATATGGCAATAGGTTAACATTCCTGTATATTTTTTTAAGCTCTAAAACAATTATATGCTACGCCAATTTAAATTTTGCCTCTACCGATAAAATATTTCAAAATATTTAAAATATTTCAATAATTTCCAATATTAACTAGAGCTACCGGAACTTATATAGAGCCCTTAATTTTGCACGAATAACATTATAATAAAATTTTATCCAATATTTTTGTTTAAATATTAATTGTAGGTATAAATACAATAAATAAAAACGATTTAAAAAGTTATTTTTAAAGATATTATAAATAAAATATTGAGTGCGCATGTAAGATTTTAGATTAATATTTGAGCTTTTAACTTGAACGTAACGGCTTTTAGCAAAAATAGGTAAACTAGTATTTTTGATGTAGTTTTCATATTTGATATCAATATTTTGATTGGTCCAACCATATTCACCCTATTTCAAATTTTACCCCCAATTTTATAGTCAAGGCCCCTCCAGTAGGTCCGACCCTGGATTTGAGTACATCAATAGGAAGACCTTTAAAAATGAAGGGTTGTGTCAATTTAAACTTTTTTTCTATCTGTTGTAGTTTTCGAGTAATTTGGCAAAATTAAATTTTTACCCCAACTTTGGGGGTGGATTTCACCCCTTAAATGGCGTTTTTGGCAGCTAAAGGAAAATACGTGTCTATTATTTTTTGTGTTCTACACACCTACCAAGTTTCATCAAAATCGGGAATTATCACTTCAAGACCTTTATTTGTAAGTTTCGTATTATTTTTCCTCTCTCAAAAAACTTTCATAATTTTAGTTCATCTTTCTTCTCTATGTATGTAAGCTCTTTGCTTCGAGCTTTAAACGTTTTAAATTATATATTATAATAAAAATATAATCAAAAGTATCCAGATGAGTCGTAAATTATAAATGTAGATATGTCCTTAAAGGTTCCTTCTAATTACTGTAGGTTCATTTCTAATGAACTTTTTAGAAATGGTGTAAAAGCACTACAGGTAGGATTCACATTTCTTCCCAAAAATATTTTGTAAGGGATCTTGATTAAAGATCCTCGTTGTCATTTTATCAAAACCGTAATTCTTCAATAGTTTAAATAATTCTTTAAGGTTTTTAATTGTTTTTATTGTATTTCTTACCGTAGGTGGATTAAGGACTTTTCCTTCTTTATTTATAAAATGTATAGAGTTTTAAATACCGATAGCTTTGTTCCAAAAGTTAAAATAATTCAAAATTCGAACTTTTCTGTTGTAGTCTAGATGTGGGCCTAAACTCATTTGGTCAAACATTAGAACACAACATTTATCTTTCATTTTTTTGCAATTTGCTGCTTTAGTTTTAAGAATGGAAAATAATGATTCGTTAATTCCTGGCGATAATGGTATTTTATTTAAAAATTTTGTTAACGTTTGTTTTGATGGTAAAGCAAATATTGTCGATAATAATTTGTAGGCGCTAGCACTTTGCTTGCATAATGTCAGTATCAGTCGTTATAGGATCGAGTTTTTCGGAAATCTTTTCCAGTAAGTTTTTCTTTGAATACTTTTTAGCCATTTCTAGACGTTGTGAAAAATTTAATTTTGATTTGTTTAGTATGTATGCTTTTCTTTTCAATTTATTCAGCCTAGAATACAAAGTTTTCTTTCTGAGACTTAACTGACTTTGCCATCCTACATCAATAGACTGGAGAACAGCATCGAAAATAAAATTTTAATTTGGAAAATTAACGAAACTGCTACCAATTTTGGTTATTGTAAGGTAAACATAACTACACATAGGGTCAATTCGTATCGGTGTAAGCCAAAGTCGCTTGCTCTTATTTTTAATCACATTACACTTGTTTTGTAGCGCACTTGGCCTGCTTTTGAGATATTTGTATATTCCTATCTCACTTTCCATGTTCTAGAAAGAAGGGTCAAGTATTAACTTTTGATATACATCGTATTCAGTATACGCAAGCCAAGTGCGCTTCAAAACAAGTGTAATGTGATTACAAATAAGTGCAAGCGACTTTGGTTTACACCGATACGAATTTGCCCATAGTTTTTAATGTTTAAACATTTGAATAAATGAGTCAATTCTGTATTGTTTATTATTTAAAAAAAAATTTGTAGTTGGTGGGTACGAAAAATATAAATACAACAGAATTACATAAAAACGCATGAATACTAATAATAATATCTAAAAATAATTTATTATTTTTAGAGACGATCAATTTCAACCAGATACATCATAACTAACATTAGATGAGAAAATTCATCAATCCTCTGAAATACTGTGATGAATAGTTGCTCTAATTATTAAAAACTTCAACATTTAAAAACTATGTGTAGATATGCTTTCCGAGCCTAACATTGCCTATAACATACTAAATTTTCAACGTTATTCGAGATCAATATCAAACACACAAGTATTTTTGACGGATCTTATACCTATACTACATCTTGCAATTATTATACCCCCAAAACTTACTAAAACTGACGTACGCCCGTAATAAAATTTTAAAAAAAATAAATCAATTACGAAAACAGCTATTCATTTCTTTAAATAAAACAAATTTCATTTCTTAGCAAATATCATTAAGTATTTTATTTCTACAAATTTTGTAAGAAGTTTGTAAAAATAAAAAAGTGATATTTGCAAATGCAAAGTAATAATATTTGTTTTATTTATAATATGGATTATTACAAAGTAACGCTCAAATTAGTGAAATATTTATTCTATTCTGCTTAGTTTTGCTTACCTGTTTTGGGAGTCTGTGGTTGCTCTATACATCAATAGTCAAATACCCTTGTTGACGCAGGCATAATATCTTTCAAAACAGGAAGATCTTCAGAGCCAGTTGAAAATGTTTCCTCTATTAACAAATTTTGAACAGGAGAGCACGAAACTTGGTTGCCGTCAGGATCAGTTACAATACTTTTCTCTGAAACTAAAATAATACAAAAAATAAATAAAAATAGGGACGTAATGATATTTTCTGCAATTAATTAATGAACAAAGTGTCCCCTAAGTGGGTTAAATACGTGATGAAAATTTGTATGGAAATTCGTCATCTTTTAAATTAGAAATACATAAAAATACATTTATTATGTTTACTATGGCTATTAAAATAAATAATAATATCTTATTTAATAAATCTTTGACACCGACTGACATTCTGAAATGTTGCCGATGGTAAACCCCATCGGGTGGGTATACGACTACATAGTATAATTATAATTTTTAAACTTGTTTCAGATTGCTAATTTACAACCACTTGCTGAAAACACAAATTATTTGAAACTTGTAGACTTATACTTAGACAACAACTGCATATCATCTATTGCTGAACTAGAAGGGACTTACTGGTTTAATCATTTTAGAATATTAAGTTTAAGAGGAAATAAACTGGAACACGTAAGTAAGGTTTCTACTGTTCATTAAGGGATTAGGGGTAGTCAGCAGTGTGAAAAATTGAGTATTTTAAATAATTTTTTTTTTTTTTTTTTGACAGTAGTTTATTTTCTAAAATAAATAATGCAGACTTATTAAATTATGTTTTAACATTATTTGACAAAAATTAAAAAAAAAAATTATTATAGACCAAGTTATCGTCGTGTTTATTGCACCCCGTGCCACAAGTCGTGTTTTGCGGTGACCATCATAATAGTTTATTGGTTCATCTAAAATCAGTCAAACAAAAAAAATCGTTAGTTCAATAGTTAATCTAGGGCCCGATCGAGGCTTTTTATTTTCTTATGAAAATATACAAAATGGCGGCTGCTGATAATTTATTTTTGGATTTTCAAGGAGAAATTCAATAGTTTATTGTTTATAAAAAATACAAATTTTGAGTTAAAAAAATCCTTCGATCGGGCACTAGATTAACTATTAAACTAATAACTCTTTTTTTTTGATTGATTGATTTTGGATGAACCAATAAAATGTTGTGGTGGTCACTGCAAATTAAGGCGGGGTTCAGCAAATATAGGGTTTACAATGAATATTTTTTTCTTTTAATATTTGTAAAATAAAATTAAAACATAAGTAGTCGGAGGCATCAAACATTTCTATTTTATTTGTTTTATAAAATAATTTGAACTACTTTCAAAAAAAATTATTTAAAATACTCAATTTTTTCATAATGCTGACTACCCCTCCCTTAAGTAAGTTCTTTCTGTATCAGTATTATTCTTAGTGCAAATTGTCAAATGTTACTGTTTTTCATGAAAGATTACAAATTCCAGTGCTACCATTATTTCTGGGTACTATGGACATTCCTGGATACGTTAACGATCCTAAGTACAGTTGACTTTCTCTAAAAAGGAACAATTTTTGCGGGAGTATGAGGTAAGGGGCATACATATACAACACTATATGCACGATTAGTATACAGATTATGTACAGTATATCGTGTAGATTAATCACACACGACTTTATTGGAAAAATATAGATTCAAAAGCAGAGGCCATGGATTGTTCCTTTTTAGATAAAAACTAATTTATTTATAGAAAAAAATTATTTATAAACCCATAGAGCACAAAATATTGCTACAATATTGCAGCAATATTATTTGGAAAGTTTGAAATATTGCAGGCAATATTTTTGCAATATTCCAGCAATATTCCTATAATCGCCCTGTTATATTGCTAGCAAGATTGAAGGAATATTGCACCACAACATTGAGAAAATATTGCCTTGCAATATTATAGCAATAATACTATTTTTTTTAAATTATATATATATATATATATATATATATATATATATATATATATATATATATATATATATATATATATATATATATATATATATAATGGAGAGGTCAGTGTAAAAGTGAACCAAGTCCATAAAATATTTTTTTTTTTATAAATGCCTTTTTCGTTAGTGTTGTAATTTCTCAAACTTTAAACGCATTTTTAGAAAAAAAAATTTTTATGGACTTGGTTCACTTTTACACTGACCCCTCCATATATATATAATAGATATTTATTTACTTATAATTGATAATAAAAACAATACTAACTTTTACCAAAAAAATTGGAAAGTTTAGTACTTGTTTCTATCCTGTCCGAAATTCAAATAAACGTTTGATATTTAGTACAGTAACTGAAGCATTTGGCTACCAATTTTTTCGGATGGGATAGATTGGCTTGAAATTTGAACTGTAGCTAGGGAGTAGCCCAAGAAACAAAAGTTATATAATGCCGATGTGTGCTTTCGCCCTAGGGGTGGAAGGCACCCCTTCTAGGGGTTGAAAATTTTTTTTATGAAAAATAACCTCACCGTTCGATAGAGGGACAAATTCTAAGCAAAAAATATTCTATAAGAATTTTTTGTACAATCAATACTTTTTGAGATATTGGCGCCTAAATGTAGTCGTTTTTAGCCCAAAAAATGCATGTTTTTGAGGAATATTTCGCAAATATCTCAAAAACTACAAGTTTTACGCAAAAAATGGTTATGAGCAAAAATAAAGAAAATTAAGTAACAAAGAGATTGCATTCTTCTTTATTTTTTTAGGTAGAACAGAACCCAAGTTATGACTCCTTGAAGTTAGAATCGATTTTGACGATAGCTAAAATCGAAACTTTCAATGTCATTTGGAGGAAAAATGAGAGGTTTTTCGAAAAAAACTCATATTACACCTTTTAAAGTACTTGAATAGACCTTTATTTTGAGCTGTGGTAAAAGCCATTAGTATAAAAATTAACGGAGTTACATTCAAAGCAAAATGGTTGTCTTGATTTTTGAGAAAAAAAATTGGTATCAAAATTAATTACTTGACGGTAAACATTGAAACTAAGTGTAATCCGTCGCCAGTTTACTTTATTCATACATAAACAATGGGTTCTGGGAGTTTGAACGGATTTAGAAATTTAAATTCGAAAAAATGATTGATTTACTCTTGAAAAAAAAAATTAATTTTTAAAAAAATCATAGTTTTTCTCAAAATATTTAAAAAACTAACAAATTTATGAAAAAAAATTATAGAATGAAAATTGTAGGTCTTTTCTTGCTGAAAAATTTGCCGTTCTGTTCATTTTCGTACGTCCAAATTTAACTGAGTTATGATCGTTAGAAACTCAAAACAGAACGCGAAGACTACCTTTCCTAAGCCCTTTAAACTTACAAATCTAAAAATTGAAGAACTCAAAAAAATTGTAAATCATAAAACTTATAGTGCTTAAAATTTCCTACCAAATGGTTTTTTAAGCGAATTGATAACTTAAAAATTAAAAAAGTTATAGTAAGAAAATCAGTTGCATTTTTTCGGTAAAATTTTTGGAGCAGTTAAATTACCATCATCTTTGTGTATTTTTTGTATTTTTTTAATAATTTAGTCAAAAATTTTAAAAATAAATTCAATAGAATGAAAAAAAAATTAATTATATCAACATGTAATATATAATTCACATGCTATTTTTCCATACATATAATTTTTATGCTATTTTTCCATAAAGGGTAGGATTTTTTCTAAGGGGTAGTTCTTCTATCAGGGTTTTTGGGAGATTAAAAAGTTACAATATAATCATACATTTGAAAACTTTTAAAAAGTTACAATTCATCATATGTACACCAGTATAATTTATAATATCTCAAGCTGTTAATAATCGTTTTCTTCTTTATTTTATTATAAGGGGTGGTTTATTTTTTAACGAGTGATAATGAGTGATAAGTTTTAATGAGTGATAAGTTTTCTAATGAAAAATAAAAGAGATATAATACATTGTGAATGCACCAATAGGTTACTTTAGGCTGCTAAAACTTTTTTCCTATTTTTTCGGAAACAAAGGGGTAGTTTTTAAGAATTTTTTGGTTAGAAAAGTAATTGAATTTCATAAATTATATTAAAAAACTTGAAAGGAATTTTATCCAACATATTTGAACATAAATTGAATCTTTAAAATACGTAAATCTGGACTTTTCGTATTTTTGCCATACAAGGGTAGTTTTTACCCCTAATTATCAAAAAGCACACATCAAGACAATATAACTTTTGAAGTGTAGGGTCAGATGAGCTGGTATACAAATTTTCAGGAAAATCCATTCAATCCAAAAAAATTGGGAGCTTTTACATTATTTTGTCTTTCAGTGACTGTACTAATTACTTGTTAGGTTCGCTAATAATTTTTTTTACTCCAAATTTAATTCTATAAATTTTTTTCGGAGCTAAAAAAATTAATAGCCAACCTAATATTTAGATGGATGGAAATAATATTTATAATCATTAATAAATTTTATAAAATTAACATCATTATGTGTTAGAAATTTGAGGTTAATTGTAAATAAAATTGTTAATAAAAGTACAGTTTAGTTGATTCTTTATTATTAAAAATTAATACGATTAATACACTTTAAATTGTTTGGTGAAACATATAATACTTAACACTAATAAATATTAATAATCACAAAATGTAGTATAAGATAATCGAAGTCTATACGTGATTTAATTGATCAGTCAAACTAATGAAAGCATTTTCTAACCTATAATAAAAATATTCATCAGGAACAACTTAGCATTACATTTTTTTGACATTGATGCCGAATGGGATTATATGTTATTATAATAATACATACTTATAACAAAAATATGTAAAAATATTTATCTTGTATAACTCCTTCATAAATAACAATATTTATTTTTTTAACCTTAATCCAAATAATGGAAATACTAATCTAAGGATTGAAATAATTTATTTCCTCATGATTCCTTAGTTGTACTGTTTTATTTCATCTATTGATATGCCTTCATTTCTATAATATACTACATATTCCAAAATTTTGGACAGCTCTTATATTTTTTTTGTAACATGACAATAACATTGAAACAATGTTACAAATGCAATATTACAAAAAATATTACTGCAATATTACTGTAATATTGGCAACTATGCTCAAGTAACATTCAGGCAATATTCCTGCAACATTGGTAATTATCTGCAACTTGGCAACATTCCAGCAACATTGCAGCAATATTTTGTGCTCTTAGGGAAAACAAAAGAAAAGAGAAAATAGATTATGTATCTAAAAAAGAAGAGAAAATAGATTAAGTACCTAAAAAAGAAAAAAAAGAAAAGAGAAAAAAAATTAAATACCTACAAAGAAAAAAGAATAAAATTAAGTGCCTAAAATAGAAAGGAAAACCAGATAAGAGATTTATATACCTAAAAGAAAAAATAAAATTAAGTATCTGGAAGAGAAAAAAGAATTAGATAAAATAACTGAAAGGAAAAGAAACGTTAAGAATCTTGATAATTTGGTTGCAAATTACAATTATTGATCGATTTTTAGTTGAGTATTGTAACAAAAAATATGTCAACTAATACGTTCAACCAAAAACCGGTAAAACATTGAATGTATTATTGAAACACCGAGATACGGTAACGAAAAGTATGATTAAAAAACAAACTTAATAATAAGTTTATGAGCGGTCAAAGTCCACTTTACAGTACTCCGTTAAATAAATGAAAGTAAGGGTCTACACCATTAAAAAAATCGTATTTATAAATACCAAAATATGTTATTATTACTATGTAAGGGTATTTTTCATATTTTTCCTGTTAGTATTTAATATTTTAAAACTGGTAGCGTTAAGTTTTCCTATCACAGGTATTTCTAGTTTTAACCCTTTGCACTCGAACCATTTTTTAGCATGGGTACTCAGCTACTCGACAGGATTTTAAAACGCTGCAAACACTATTGTATTAGGAGAACATAATATCCATAATACAATATATCTATTAGTTAATTTTAGTAGTATGTATCACAATGTATTGTAGCCAGACGTCGCGTCGTTGTGTTGTATCATGTTTTCCTAATATAATAATTTTCAAATAAATGAAGAAGGTTGAGAAACGGAGCGAAGTGGAATCAAAAACGTGTTCACTCTCATCGATATAGGGTCTGATATCGCTCCGATAAAATATTATCTCAGTGGTATTGGTATTGGAGCGGTATTGAAGCGAGAGCGAACATGACTGATATCGGACCGATATCAGAGCGATGATGTGAATACACTCATTATTTATTATGTAAGAATATTTTATCGAACCGGGAGCGGAGTGATATCGTACTGAGAGCGGAGCGTTAATGTAAATCGGGCCTTAGGTCCCCTAGCGTATTGTAAATAATAAAATACATACCTATTGTTGATGGCGCCGCTGCGGCGCCTAACGAGTGGAATTAATATTTATTGTGGCGCCGTAGCGGCGCCTATCGACTGCAAAGGGTTAGTTATATTACATATTTCTTGTAGTTTAGAAACGTTTCATTTTTAATATTTTATACTTATCTGAGCACTTTACTAAATATTGCAAACAATAAAACGGTATACACTTTTCTAAAATCTGTACTTTTCAGTTGTTAATTAAATGAAATGTATTCAATTTTATTGAACTACCTGATGCAGTCATAAAACCTACCTTTGTAATGTTGCTATTATTATGAATTTTGCAATAAAATCTGTTTATTAATTTTACAAAATTTGTATGTTTCCAAATAAATTTGTAATTTCTAGAATCAGTACTTTACTTAGCTTTGGCTAGTCAAGTGCTTTACCTGCGAGATACAATTTTCGATAATGTAATTTACAGTGTAATAATTTTAAGTAATGTGTTGACAGTGTGAGTAAATTTTAGTGATAGATGCGTTTTAGTTTATAATGCTACTTCATTTTTTTACTTTGAAGTATTCAGAGTTAGTAAAGGTAATTTCTTAATATTATTTATTTAATTTAAAATTACTTATTTAAGTAGGTATATCATTGTATTTTACCATATAAATAAGCAAACTATTTCAAGGTCTATTACTTCTTCTTACAACGTAGTGTATTTTTATACATTGTATGTACAGTCCAATATTACCTGAGTGAGAGATATAAAAACTAATAGCGGGAGTTTAGATATAATTACTCTATATCCATCTTTATTGCAAAAGTATTTTATCTTCTTAATATAATAAAATGTGGATATCTCTTACTAAAAATATATCTTTCCTTTTTGTTGGGCTTTGATACCTCAAGAATTCTGCAATTAGTTGTACGACAGTCCAACTTCAGAACCACTTACTGTAACATTATTACCCACTGTCAGTGTGTTGATAGTAAAAATGAATATATGAAAACTAGTATGTAATTTAAGAGGGTGGTTCACCCTCCCTCCAATGTTGCTAAAACTGAATTTTGAATCCGAGAATTCTATTTCTACATCATTCTAATTGTCTTAAACTATTTTTCATGAAGAAGAACTTCTTGAACTACCCAAATAGTACGACTATTCGACACATCTCGGATGATTTGTCTTCGAGTTACAACTGCAGCAAATTTGAAAAATGTAGTTTTTCTTTACCTTACCTTTTAGTTTTAATCACTGAGAATTTTTACTAAAATTATTTACGATATACTCACTATAAAGGTCATAGTAAAACTAGATGAGTTGTTTAAATGTACTAGGGTCTAACTACTCCACAACATGTGACTATCAGCCACGTCCAGAAACTCCCGAACTATCAATTTTCATACATTTCTCAATACCTCAAAGTTAACAATGAAAACCAGAATCCGCTCTTCAGATGGCTGTAACTCAAAAACTATTTGAGATATGCACTTGAAATTTTAGTATGTTATTTTTAGAGGTTTCGACTATCGAAATATGCAAAAAAATTTCTCACACACTAATGGTCCCCCTTAAATTAGATACTGGTTTACATACACTCATTTTTACTATTAACGTACTGACAATGGGTAATAGTGTCATAGTAAGTAGTTCTTGGCACAAGCTTGGCGGCGAGGGGGTAAAACGGTTGGGTGGCGGGGGTGAGCGGGGTAGCGGCGAGGTAGATTTATGGGTAGAATGTGGTGAAATGTGCGAGGAGGTGAGGACATTGGTGGGCGGAATGTGCGGCAGATGTTGTGAGCGGTGTGTGTGTGTGTGTGTGTGTGTGTGCGGGGTCAGCGGTGAGCGGGTGGTAGGGAGGAAAGGTGGATGGCGGATGTGAGGTTATTGACTGTAGGTTATAATTAATGGCAAGTGTTTGAAGAAATGAGGACACCTGTTTGATAGTTGTTTTTTTGGTGTTATGATGATGATGATGATGAGGTAAGTTGAGTGCGGTGTGTTTGCGGCGGGGAGAGGAGAGTGGATGGCGGATGTGGAGGTTATTGACATCTGTTGCCAAGTGGCTCCATACCTACTCAAATGTCCTTGATTTGCGTGGTAAAAAATGTTGGCGTTTATTTATGACGGCTACGTATAGCGTATACAGGAAAATATAAATAGTATTATTGAATATGAGTGAAAGGTAGTTTAATTGTAAACTTTGTATATTGTGCAACGATACTAATGGCAGTAACAATTGCGGAGAAGTTTAGAGAAATTAATAATATACCATGTAGTTCAGATATGGTGAAAATTATTGAGGTAGCTTTAAAAAATATAAAAAATATAGAAGTGGAAAAATGGTTAAAGCATAATAAAAATAATATTCGTTTGTTTAAACGTATGTTTGTTGAAAAGTTGGAGAATCGTCTACGTTTGGAAGCAAATATTGTACTGCTTAAGTTGTAGCAGAGAAAATTGTATCAATTAAAGCGTAGTATCGTTAAATTGGGCAGTGGGTTAAATACACGGCAAAGACGTCGACACTTATATTGGGAGCAACTGGACGTGCATCATGAAGGAAGAGTAAAAACAGGTGTTATTACCAACGTTGACTATAAAGATCCAATTATGTTTTTTCAATTGATATTCCGCCGACATGTGCGTAAGGAATTGATGAAGCATCCATTGAAAGTTTACGTTGTATTTTCGGGGAATTTTATTAAACCAAAAACGGGTGAGGAGGACTTTGACATTTATTACACCGGCAAAAGAATTATTTATGACGACGGACATAAAAGAATGTTATAATGAGTTTGTGAAGGAAAATTTATTGAGAAAATTACAAGAGTTTCAGGAAAGAGACTCAGGATGGGAAATCGATATGGTGATAAATTTACGTGTTAACATAAATAAGTATTGTTCGTTAACAGCGGGAACTTATTGCGAATTACCTGCAATAATTAAAATAAGGCAGCTTGCGTCAACATAAGAAATCATGATCGGCATTGCTTTTTGTGGTCAGTTATGGCGGCACTTTATCCAGTCGATCGTAATCCTCAACGAATCCGAAGAAAGTGGCTAATTAATTTGAGAAAAATTTGTATAAATTAATAATTAAAGCAATTGTTGGTAAAAAAATGGAGAATTTACGAAAACATCGTAAATGGAAAAAATGGTATTAAACATTTGGTGGCACAACCAATTTTTCACAGCATGCTTGTTATGGATAAAGATGTCACAATTATCGAAATGAATAAAAGACAAATATTTTTTAATAAACTAATTTACATTGGTTTTTGTATTTTGGACATTTCAAAAACATTTGTTTATGACTTTCATTATAACTATATGTACCCTACATATGGTTATGAGAATGTCTCTCTTTTATACACAGACACTGACAGTTTGATTTATGATATACGTACCGATCAAGATGTATATGAAGTCATGAAACGTGATATTCACAAGTTTGACACATCTGCCTATCCGGAACAGAATGTGTACAACATCCCATTACGAAATCGGGTCAAGGGCCTCATGTCAGATGACTGTGAAGGGAAGGTGCTTTTGGAATTTGTTGGGTTACGTAGTAAAATGTATAGTTTGCGAGTACAAGATAAAGAAGTCAAAAAATCAAAAAGATTAAAAATGTCGACTATTAAAAAACTCACATTTGATGATTATCTGAAATGTTTAATAATGAATTGTAATACGTATAGAATTCAACAATGTATACGTTCTAAAAAAACACGAACTTTTTACCATTACTCAACAAAAAATTGGTTTATCGCCGTTTGATGAGAAACGATATATTATTGAGAATTCTACACGTACACTTCCATGGGGGCATTGTAAATTATTAAAACAATAAAAAAAATTTCCTATAAAACATTTATTTATTTACTTATTTTCTTATACACGATATATACATATATATACAAGAAATTAAATTATTCGAATAATCTAAAAATTTCCTCATCGCTCATTATTGGAGACATTGGGGAGAAAATTATCTCCTCTAGTATCCTTATCGATCCTTGTTGTTGTTGTTGTTGCTGATGATGTTCTTCTCGTCGTCGTCGTTGTTGTTGTTGTTGTTGCTGTTGTTGTTGTTGTTGATGTTGTTGTTGGTGGTAGTGGTGGTGATGGTGACATTCCCGACCGCGAATGGAAAGATCTAACGGTTCATCATCATCGTCAATTTCAAAGATAGTAAAATCACCAACGTTATTTTCCACATGTTTCGCTACTATTTCGATCATGTCCCATATGGTGATTTTTTTCCAAATGCCACTTAGAATAAAATAATGATCCAAGCACCATGTTTGTCTTTTATAAGCAAAATTTATTTGAAGGGAGTCTGTTTTAAAATCTACTTTGTGGAGCATCTGTTTTGAATACGGAATTACTTATGTTAAGTAAATAATACTTTTGCATACAATGTTGCAGTTGATATAGTTAAAATAATTATAAAAAGCCGCAAAAGTCCTTTGTATACAGAAATTGTTTGTCGTTAAGTAAATTATAAAAATTTTCTGTCTGAAATATCATCACTAAAAACTCTACTTTGTGGAACATCTGTTTTGCATATAGAATTACTTATGTTCAGTAAATAATACCTTTGCAACAATGTTGCAGTTGATATAGTTAAAATAATTATAAAACCACAAAAGTCCTCTGTATACAGAAATTGTTTGTCGTTATAAAGTTATAATCAAGTAAATTATAAAAATTTTCTGTCTGAAATATAATCACCAAAAAACTTTACTTTGTGAAACATCTGTTTTTGGATATAAAATTACTTAAGTAAATAATACGCTAACAACAATGTTGCAATTAATCTAGCTAAAATAATTATAAAAACCGCAAAAAGTTCTCTCTGTACAAAAATTGTTTGTCGTTATAAGGCTATAATTAAGTAATTTATAAATTACTTAATTACTATTTTTAGTAATTAAGTAATTTAATTACTTATTAAGTAATTCAATTACTGTAATTAAGTAATTTAATTACTTATAATTATAAATTACTTAATTAACTATTACGTAATTTATAAATTACTTAAATACTATTACTAATTACTTAAAAACTTTGTGAGACAACTGTTTTGGATATAATATTACTTATGCCGTGTAAAAGTAATACATTTTTCAACAATGATATAATTACTTACACAAAATTATGCATACATACATTTAGAATATATACGTTGTGCGCATTTTTTTATTTAACATAAATAATACTTTTTAAAATTGATATAATCAAAATATTTATACGAAATTATGCATACACGCATTCAGATTGAATGTTGTACGAATTTTTTTATTTAACAAATGTAATTTATATAATTAAAACAATTATACGAAATTATGCACATATACATTTTGCAAAAACGACGACAATTCTCACAGATATTATTTATGGTTACAATCCTATAATTAAATGAAATATAAAAAAATGTCTGGATGAATTATAGCCAAGCTAAACTAAGGACCATCTATTTGCAATATAGTAGTAATTACATGCAAAAAGTGAATAAATAAATAAAGCATTTTTGTTAATTTAAGATAATATGTTTTTATTAAACCACTTAAATAGTACAAAACTGTTGGAAATAGCCCAATTTTTATAATGATTTAAACAATTTATATTACAATAAAATTGTTTATATAAAATTTTCACAGTCACATATTCTTGAACCCAGTTTTTTATTCGGTTCCTTTCACATACACAGTACTGATAGCATTCAATGTGGACATTATTTCGGCTACTTTGCTATATATAATATGACCACTGTTAAAATGTAATTTATGACAGAATTTTTTAAGCCAATATGCTTGTCTCTTATCGGCTTCGTTAAGTTCACTATATGGGAACGGTGGTTTGAATAAAAATGCTCAAATTCGAAATTACCATTATTGCTAAGTTTAAGAATAGATAATTCCTTAACAATAAATTTTTTATTTACTTTGAACACCTGTAAATCTGCTAACATTATGAGACTGCGTTTAATGAAACATCACAATATATCCGGAGAATTCACCCACGAGTTAAATTTGGAATCAAAACCTAACCACTTCACTAATACCTGATTATCTTTTCTTCTAAGCACTTTTTCGACTAGGTAAACGTTAGGATTTTTCTTTTTTTTGTACCTGATCTATAGTAAAAATTTCTGTAGTACAATTGGGTGAAAAAGTAGTACGATATTTGTTTATACGCACTTTATTTCTAATTTTAAATTTTTTCACTCCCACCATTTTAATGTTGTTATAATAGGTATTCAATATTCGCTGTTCATTTTTCTTATTAACATCAACTGGTTTGCATTTAATTTTGCTGTGTACAGTATTGTTATATATTTTAATTAGCATTGGTAATATATCTAGCCAACGATACGGTCCCCTCAAACTGAACTGTTTATACATATTATTTTTAATTATTTTATTAAAACGTTCAATTATGCTAGCCTTTTTTGTGCTATACGTTGAATAGTGATTAATACTGTATTTATCCATTAATTTCTTAAAATTTACATTATAGAATTGTGCCCCCCTGTCGGTTTGAACGTTTTTAACTATTCGCTGATTGAGAATTTTTTGCATTGCATTAGCTACATCTTTACCTTGCTTAGTTTTAATAGGTATAGCAAAACCATACTTAGAAAAACATTCAATTCAGCTTAGAAAATACTTATAACCTTTATTTTGTTTGGCATACAGTATCATTTCAACAAGATCACATTGAAATAAATCATTAAGTCCTTTGACTATAACTCGACGTCGTGGAAAATTTTTTCTAGCATCGCGATGAAGTTCATCAACGAGGGCGCGCTTTTCCGATGAGAACATTCCAGTAAAATTTTAATTGTTGAACAATTTATACTTAATAATAAAATTAACACGCAATTGTGGTATCGGTTGTAGTGTCAATTGGTCCTGAGTGTCCCAATAATTATACTTAAATCCTAGTTGATCATCATAATTTATACGTTTATCATAATTTAGTTGTTGAACACCATTAATATGATATTCTGCTGCAGGTGGATTAACAATATAATGGTAAATTTCTGCCTCAACTGGTAATTTATATTTGTAAAATGTAAGATTATTTTCTAAAATAATCCATGGGTTTTCATTTGGTTCAAGGTTTTCAGTTGGTTTTAGTTAATAGTAATAATATACTTTATTAGTTAACAGTTTGAGCATCCTTTAAATTACATAAACGTTTATTTTTAGCATCAAAATATGGTTTATCTGTTGACAATAAAAGCGAATTGTTTTTATTTAATGTTACTTCTGTTTTCAATTCTTCCATTGCATACTCGAAATCATATTTAAATTTTTTAATTGTTACATAATCTACAACATCGCTCTCCATTCCAGGATGCGCAACATTACAAATACGTTTTTGAGCGGCATTAAAACATGTTTGATCTTTATTCAGCTTTAATGTATTTGAATCGATGTATTGCTTATTACAAGCATCAAATTCATCCACAGGAGGAGCAACATTAGTTAATCTTTTTTTTATCAATGTCGTAATTATCATCATCTGTCAATTTAAAACCAATTCCACGAGATAATAACGCTAATTCGCTATGTTTAATTTGTCCGTGGCGTCCAAATTTATCAATACCACTAACCATTGCCATGGTTATTTACAAACTAATAATTAAGCGTTCACTTCACTGTATTATATTAGCTTTCGATATTATTTCATTATTGTGATTAGAATGACCAGCATTCCGCGAAAACAATAATAATCTTAATCTCTCTATTAGTTCATTGGGATCATCCCAGAAAATGTAGTTGGGAGATTTCGATTGACCGTCATTTCTATACCAGCAGCGCTTTTTATTTGATTTAATAATTCTTTAATTAAAATATATTTTGCCCCTCGATTGCCGGCTATTTGTTTTCGAGGATTATATTTTCGCTTTAATGCATTTGTTTGCATTAATATTGCCTGATAATTTTTCAAATCGTTTTCTGATGGATTTGTATTTGTTGGATTTTTTAGCATAAGCAAATCATACAAATCTGGTGTGCCTTCATGTTGTTTATCTTCAATAAAAATATCATTATGTTTAATGTCAACAGGTTTATTACCAATAAACCATTGATCATTTTTTCAGTCGTATACCATAGACTTTGTCAAATAGATTTTTATTTTCAAAATAATTAAATATATAAGGACCGGCAATGTCACCATATTTATCTACAAAATACTAAAAAGCTTCATCAACTTGATCACTTGATAATACTTCAGACAATCTATTTTCAGGTAATTCTTGCGGTTCTGATTCCTATATTTCACTATCACCAAGAAAATATGATTCTTGTTCTAGTTGTTGTTGTGAAATATTAAAAGGTGGTTCTTCTTTAAATGTGCTAATATATGGTCTCCAAGATGGAGTACTTATTTCTTTTTTAAATTTTGGTGTTTTTAGCCTTGAATGACTCAACTTTAGACTTCTATGTTTTGGCGTTTTAGATTTTTTCTTATTTTTATCGTAAGCATTATCATTTTCATCTTTATATCCTGTTAAATCAATCAATTCGTGTAATGGTTTTGTTATTGGACTTAATTGTTTTTGTTGAAACTCTTCTACGGCCCTTTTACCAATTATTAATGATCGACATTTTTTACGTATTGCATCACTTAATTTTGTTATATCTTTTTTAAACTTTTCATCAATTTTTGCAGCCATTTTTCAAACAGTTAATTGTTTGAAACAATAATTAGACAGCTACCTGTTTGATAAAAAACAACTACCTGTTTGATGAAAAACACTTACCTGTTTGATAAAAAAACTGCTACCTGTACGGTAGAAACAGCTTTTAAACAGTTATTTACGTGATACTAACAGCTTTTAAAAAACTATCTGTTTGATGATAACAGCTTTTAAGTAGACACCTGTCTCTCTGTCAACGGTTCTTATAATAAATACTAACTGAATGACATATTAACTCTTTGCACTCAAGCAAAAAAAAAGTAAGTTGTAAATAGGCTGGTAAGACATGCAGCACATGACAACGACCGACGTTCTTTTTTTGACGGATTCTTTTGACGGATTCTTTTGACGTTCTAACCTTGTTTCCCCAAAGTTGAATACTAAATGTGCTAAATACGTCCTCAATGCTGTTTTTATTAGTTTTTAATTTTAAAAAGATAATTCAACGTGATTTTGTATTATTTTATTTACAATTTTTCTAATAAATGAATGTGTTTGCAGTTACTAAATAAAATATTCATGTAATGTGAAGTGTGAGCAGTCATTACAGTTCAACATTCAGTGTGTCATGTGGTACATGTCTTATGATCCAACAGACAAAACACCTTTAAATATGGTAGAGTTAATGGACAAACCACCTTGTCATGCTGTACATGTCTTATAAGCGCAAAGGGTTAAGATAGTGATAATATATATATATATATATATATATATATATATATATATATATATATATATACAGCACGGAGCCTCTTTAGGGAAAGCCTAATATAAGGAAAGGTATTCACACAGATTAATACATACGTAACTTTTTATTCTTTATGTAAACAAAACATAACAAAAATAAACATTTTTTAATCAACATATTTAACATTTTTGTAATATAAAGGGTGTGACAGATTAAAGAAATTTAATATTTTAATATATTTATTTTAAATGAGAATTCTTTCTAAAAAATTTTAATATTCAGGCGAAAAATCAATTAATTAATATGTATTTAATTTTAATTAGATATAATGTGTATTATATAAAGTAATTTGAAATATCTTTTGTCAATTTTTGTGTAAATTTTAATCGCTTATATTTGCAGATATACGTATGTATTACGTAGCTATTATCTGTGGCACGTTCGGCGTGGCTTGTATGGTCTTGTCCACAGAACCACCACAGAACACTGTCTTGTCTCATGTATTCTTCATACGTAAACCATTTTCTCACACGTATAGGTAGTAAGTACATACATACATAATATGTATGGCTATACATATAGTCAATCTATCACAGGATAACATCAATCTATGTGCATTGTAGGTATCTCTTGCGTATGCAACAACTGTCCGTAATAGTAAGACAAAACACTTTTTTTTTTTTAATAGAAATAAGACAATTTGGGTTACAAATACACAAAATATGTACATATTACAGATGTTTATTATATTTAATATTACTAAAGAAGTAATTTAATACTTTCAAATTCATTAGATTTTGTACTTTATTGATTACGCATTAAAAATATACTTTTTGTCGACTACAATCCTATTCAGAAAAATACACATAAAATTACAGTAATTAATATTTTTACACACCCTGTATATAAGACATTATTTAAGGAAAGCTGTTGTTTACCTTTCCCTGTTTAGGCTCCGTGCTGTATATATATATATATATATATATATATATATATATATATATATATATATATATATATATATATATATATATATATATATCAAAGTTCTTTCTGTAGCGACCATTGTTTAGAGAGCTGTCTTTATCTATTAGTAAAAATCCATATTTATCATCTTTCCAGCAAAGTGTACACATATCACGAAATTTATTAAATTTCATATCAGTATTTACATGGTCATCATAAACATGACGTAAATTTAAATCATCCTGTTTAAAAAGTATCAATAGGTTACAGTTATCACGAATTAGCTGTTTAGGGATACGACTGTACGTTTGACATAGGTAAAATGAATCAGTATCTTGATGACGTCCCATACTAAAGTATTCTTGCATTACATCCTGTGAATCACATGCTACATCATCAAAAATAAATATTGAATTGTGCTTAGCTTGTGGTGGTGGAATAATTTTCGCATTATTATTATACGGGTAATAGCCGATGCCTTTAATTGAGTTTAAAAGTTCACCCAATAGTTGATATTTAGGTTGCTGTAGTGATTTCCTATAAACATATACATTTTCGAAACAAAGTCCATTTATGTCTTGTAATAATGAAATCATAGCGTTTGTTTTATCACAATTTGACGGCTCCGTAATGATACAACAAATACTGTTTGGCAACAAAGGACTATGTTTATTTGGTACTTGCTTTGAAAAGACTGCCGGTGTTATATCACGTACAGGTAATTTATTATGTTGTTTATACAATTTCATGCTGAAAGCTAATGATAGATATACATTGTTCGTATATAAATAATAGCCCAATTCGATCAATACTAACAGTTGTCCTAAAGAAACTGTACAAAAATGGTCACTTATAACAATAGAGCAAACAGTCGTCATTCAACAGTCAAAGCGAAGGGTGGTGCGGGTATTGTAATAATTTACCTGTTGAATTACATATACCGGGTTATAGATATTGCGAACCCGGCAGTAAATTAACCAAAAAGTTAGCACGTAACGATCCGGGAATAAACGAACTCGACGAGGCGTGTAAAGTGCACGATATTCAATATTCACATAGTTCCGATTTAACACACAGACATCGCGCTGATAGACAATTAGCCGAGGCAGCTTGGGGTCGGGTAAAAGCAAAAAATATCAGTTTAGGTGAAAAAGCAGCGGCTTATTTAATCACAAACGCAATGAAAGCTAAAATAAAATTAGGCATAGAACTACATCGCAAGCGATTACGATCTAAAAAGAAGAGAAGAAAAACAATAACATTGGGTGGTACTATTCGAAAAGCACGACATGCATTGAAAAATTTCAAACCGGTTGATTTAAAACATGCTATAAAAGTAGCAAAAGCTGCAATTCGCACGTCAAATTTGTGGAAGATTAAAAAAGAACGCATACTACCAGTACCCAAAACGGGCGGCTTTTTACCTCTCATACCATTGTTCGCCGGACAATCAGCTTTGAGAGCGCTTTCGGGTCATGCGGCGGGTATTGCAAAAGCCGTTAATGATGCAAAAACTGCGAAAGATAAATTGGCGGAAAGTCGGCGACACAATCAACAAATGGAGGCAATTGCATTAGGTAAAAGTTTATATTTAAGACCATATAAACATGGACTAGATTTACATTTGCGACCACCATCAAAAAACTACCAATAAGCATACTACGTAGACCATTGTCTAATATTGAGTTACGTGAATAAGCAAGGTAAATACTGATCTCTTCGTCAAGATTTTGCATAATTTGTTCTTTTAAAGAAAAAATTTTTTTCAATAATTCCGCGGGGTGGAAATCATATTCATTAATTATTTTTTCCATTATATTAAATTCGTCGTCGTTAAGCATATTTGGATACTGTTCCAGAATCGCCTGTATCTGAAACGAATCATTTTCTTCAATTGCTTCTTGTAAAAATTTGTTTAGAATATTTTCATTTTGTTCACTAATCGGGAACAAATTATTTCAATTTTTGACAGCAGTCAGTATTAATATTCTTACCCCCACCCCTTTTAAACTTAATTATCCCCACCACCTTTATTTTTTAACAATTAACTTTTCTATTTCATGCTGATTTACATTCATATTGTTGTACATTTTTACAATATTATAGGTAATATCTAAATATTTCATTCGATGGTTTAATTCTCTCATACTTTCATACATTTCTATACATTTCTTTAATAGTGCTAATTTTTTACAAAATTCCTCCACGCGATCTATATTCATACTACACCAAATATTTTTCAATATATTTATAACATAAAAAAAAAACGCGAACATTTTTTCCCACGTCAATCAAGGACATCTGCCGTCCAAGTAGGTATCTAGCCACTTAGCAACGCAACAGATGTCAATAACCTCCACATCCGCCATCCACTCTCCTTCTTCCCACCGCACACACACCGCACTCCACTTACCTCATCATCATCATCATCATAACACCAAAAAAACAACTACCAAACAGGTGTCCTCATTTCTTCAAACACCTGCCATTAATTATAACCTACAGTCAGTAACCTCACATCCGCCATCCACCCTTCCTCCCTACCGCCCGCTCACCGCTCACCACACACACACACACACACACACGCACACCGCTCACAACATCTGCCGCACACTCCGCCCACCAATTATCCGCACCTCCTCGCACACCTCACCACACTTCACCCATAAATCTACCTCACCGCTACCCCGCTCAACACCCCCCCTCCCCAACCGTTTTACCCCCTCGCCACAAGCTTGTGCTGGAATCGGCATAGCTAGGCTACTATCATCATCTGTGAATTTTTACTAACTTGTGTGTTTAATTGAGTAACTATATTATTTTGATTTAATTTTAATGTTTCGATGTGTTTATTTCATTCGATGTGTATATTGTTTGTAATTTCCTCAGTAGCTGTACCTAACCCGTCGATTAAGCACCTTTTTAATAATTTTCTTGGTAGAATGATTTCAAGATTTTTAGTTAATTCTTGCAATTTTAAACGAAGTACATCCTTAAATTCTTTATTTGTAAATTTATGTTAAATAATATTAATTGATTTCTCTATATTAGTTAAATTTTCTTTATAATTTTCTAAGTTGATGATATGAATATAATAGTCGAAGTTATTGATTACTCGGGCCTGGCCTAGGGTCATTATCAAGATTCCTGGGTTGTTCGTCTGGTCTAGGATTTTTATTTTCGCTATCGTCATCGTTAACATCGTCCTGTAATTTGAGTGGTCGTTTTAATTTTTGTTTTCTATTTTTATTGTCTAAAATTGTAACTCTGTTATATTTAGTTACTTTAATTTGTTTAAATTTTGAATGAATTTTGTTATTATGTGGATTTTTAGTGAGGTAAGCGTTAGTACTGAGTGTGTGAGCTAATGGCTCGTCTCTATTAATATTTAGTTTTATACATTTTTTCGTGTTTCTTCCTTTGTACATGGTCGTATACATTGTTAAATAGTTCTCGTCGTATTTATGACCAAATAATAGCTCGGAAAGGTGTATGTTTTGTGATTGAATGAATGGAAATATTATAAGTAAATATGGCTGTTATTAATTTCTGTTCTGAACCCATATTTTTATTTTCAGGATCATTATGAATTAGCCTATAAATTTCTAATAAGGTTAAATGGAATCGTTCAATTGGGGAATTTGAATTTGAACTTCTTACAGATGTCATATATAACGGTCACGACAGAACGGTATGTTGTAATGGTCACAAAATTATCTAAACCTAACTGAATCAAATCCTCTATTAGAATCAACTGTGAGCATGGGTCTACCGTATGAAGCAATAAATTTTGAAAAAGCTTTTATCAGATGAATACTATGTATTTCTATTTAATAATTTAATATAATTTTGAGCGAATTTTGCAAATTTTTCAATTATTGTAAATACCATTAAGTTATCAATAAAGAATATATCTGCGTGAACAATTTTGAGAGGTTTTTTTGGAGTCTGTATTAGTTGGAATTTTCAGTGGTCTACGATCTGGTTTTTTTGGCAAATTTTAGAATTATTTATGTAATGAATAATTTCGATTTTTAGATTTGGAAAATATTATGTTCTTTTAAGATGTCCAAGTGTTTCGTTGATTCCGATTTCGGTGGTTACTGGATTTATGATAGTCAGTAATAATACCATTTTGTTCTTCGTCCTCTTCAGTGTCTTCCAAAAGTTTGGTACACCTAACAATTTTAAATTGACGACCCTGAAAGAAATATTGATAATATATTTCTTGAAAATTATTAAATAGTTCGTTATCAGTACAGTACACGGCAACCAATTTTTTAGTTGGTATAAATTGTCTAAAGGTTTCAATGAAGATTTGGTCATTTTTGTCAGGAATTTGGAATGTTTGTCGTCTTTTCGTTCTAAAAAGGATTTTTGATTTCCTATGTGCCATTTTAAGTATTTTTTCAAGAATAATTTGTTGTCCAAAATTATTTAATGGATTTTCAGAAATTCTAATGTATGAAGTATCGTCTTCGTCTGCGCTGTGGACAGTGTTCGAATCTATCGTATGTTGAGTTATATGAGTAGATGTATTACTTTCGGTTTCGTTTTATGTTAATTTTGGAAATTATGACACGGGAAAGTGCGTCTGCGTTGGTATTACTTTTTCCAGATGTATTACTTTTTCCATCTGGTTAACTTGCAGTTCGGATCTTTAAGTGACATTAACAACGCAAGAGGTTTATGATCGGTTATTATTTTGAATTTTTGACCGAAAGGATATGGACGAAAATATTTAATAGCCCAAACAGTAACCAAAAGCTCTTTTTCAATGGTGCTATGATTTTGTTCGCTTTTAGTAGACTCTACATTGGTATAATATTTCAAAAATAGCTTTTAATAAAACGAAATAGAAAACAGTGTAGGTTTATTATTATTATGTTTTATTGGTAGCGAATCTGCACAAAATATAAAATAATTCAAAGTATCTTACATTAGTAGAAAGTAACTATGAATGATTTAAATTACTCAAGCCTTCTTTTGTAGCGAACATTTGATTTAAAGCAATAACCATCACCCACATCACCCTTACTCTCAGTGTTTTATGTACAATATACCCCATCTGTCTACAATAAATAACTCGGTCGACCTTTAGAATGACAAAATTAATCATTCATGATTTTTTTTTCATATAGCCTAGAAATTTTGTTTTTTTAAAGTAGGTATCTAAAAGGGAGTAAAAAACTATAAGCTTTTAAAAAAAAATAGTCTCAAATTGTTTCGTCAACTGTAAGATCCTGTATTTTTAATTCTAAAATTTCAAAGCCATATTTCTTAGGCTTAGAATGAAGGAAAAATCTCAAAAGAAGCATGTATTTATAAGTGTATGATATAGTTCATTATACCCCAGCCGGACAACAATCCCACTATTCCTGTTTGAAAAAATAAGGAAAATCCAAAAAATTTTCTTCCCGGTATTTCACCACCAGTGCGTTCAATCGACCTGATTTTTGGTATATTACCGTTTCTAGTCAAAAGTAGTCATTTTTTATCAAAATGGGTCATATATGAAGATTAGGCACTTTTCATGTCCTCTTATGCGGTAATGCTCTTTGCCAGACATAAAATTTGCTTTTGATAAAAGTTTTAATTTAGAATTTTTTGTTTTTAATAATTTATTGCTAATATCTATGTTGGCCTTAATTTTTCGTAAATTAAAAAGTCTAATGTGTCGTTAGGTGGATTAAATTTTTTAAACACTGATATAGTTATTTTCTTATCTAACTTCAATCGGTTCAATTGTTTTAATGTGGTTTAAGTTAACATGTTTTGGACTTAAAAACGAAATTGAAGCACCAGTATCGACCAAAAACTTTAAATTTTTGCCTGTAAGGAATTTAATATGAATGGTAAAGAAGTGTGTTACCGTGACTATTAAGATTTAAGTATCCGAATTGTTGCTCCAAGCAAGTTGAAAATTTGAATCGTAAAATTCATGTGCACTAATTAAATTTGTATCGTTTTCGTTATATTCGTCACAAATGAAATTTTCATCAGATATAGGTTCAATAATTTCGTATTGATCTAAATTTTCGTTATTAAATAGTTCTTCACTGGTAAATGTAGGTCGAGATGAAGATGTGAATATACGGTTCTTAATGTTATGAGGTTGAGAAGTAGAAGGTTGAGGTCTAATATTCATTTCACTACTTCCAATTTCTATAGGTTCAGGTCTAAATTTTTTTATTTGTTGGGTATTAGGTTTTGAACTGGATTGTTGAAATGCATTATTTACGGGTTTTGTCTGAAATGGTCTGTATGGTGTTTGTTGTGTTTGTATTTTATTAAATGGTTGTTGGTTGTTGTTGATAATGCGGTCTAAACTGCGTTTGTTGTACGAATGGTACAACACCTACGTGACTTTGATTAGCTTGTGTACGAATGTTATAAGTATTACTATTAACATGTGTAATTGGTTTATGTTTATTGATGTTTGTATTCTGTATGTTTTGAAATTTGGTGTAAAACACGAAGGTGGTTTTAAAATTTTTTCTTCACAATGTCTTTTTAGACGCCGGTTCTTCTGGCTTTTTGATAATTCACAAAATATTTTTTTGAAGACATATCCTAGTTAAAAGTATTTTAAAAATTATAAAAAATGTAATGATCACAAATTTATTCCTTAACCCCTTATTGCATGAATTATGAAGGAGGTGAAGAAAAAATTTTTTTTACTGAAAATGTCTTTCACTTCCTTTATTTTAGTAGTCAAATTAAGAAAATAAAATTAAGTCTTATTGTTTAGAAATTACTTTACGAAGCCATATATGGTTTCGTATGCATTCTAGTATTATTATAAAATCTATATATGACTTTGTATGCGTTAAATAAAAAATAAAATTATGCTGCTATTGTTTGCTATTGTAACATAAATAAACTTGACACTTTTCACATTTGGCGAATGAACGGAGTCTTGATCAGTTTTGACATAATTGTCAATTTCGTCCATTCGGGGAAATGGTCACCTTATCTGATCGCACAGAATTCAGAGGGAGGTTTTGATGCCTAATTGGAGTTTTTCGTGCTTTTTTAATGAGTATAAGTGAGTCGGATACGCTAGATGGAGTACCTTCTCGGCTTGTTACAGTACGTTTTCTGGCCACCGAAGTTGATGGACAGCCTTGGCTGGTGGGAGTACTGGAGAATCAGAAGCAAAATCATCGTCACTCACGAAGCCATCACCAGGAATAGAATTAACATGCTTGGATGTACTATAAAAGTTATACGAAGTCATATATCCCCAATAATAATTTGGATTAAACGCATACGAAGCCAAATATGGCAACTTCAAAGTAAGCTCCAAAAATCGAAGGAAACAAGAAAAGACAGACGAATCGCAACTATTCCATGTTCTTGAATATATAAAGAATGTGTTTTGAAAATTTTTGATTTTAGTACTTACCGTTTTATTGGTTAGTTTTCAGAAATAAAATTAGCACCAATAAATTGCATTGTAACGATCGGACACTCTGAACATAACTTCAAATAATTTGACAACCCGCACTTACCAAAGACAACAAAAATTACGTTCCGTTACTCGAAAGAGTATAAGGTTAGGATTTAACATCAGCTTCGAAAAAAAAATATTTTAATATGTTGAAAAAAAATAGTAATAGTAATATCCATATATGGCTTTGTATGCGATAAGGGGTTAAACCTATTCAATATACCTTATCTATTTATATCTTATAAACTGATGCACAGAACAAATTTCAATAAAGCACGTTTTCAATTTCATAAAAACATCAACTTCTAAGGTAACGGGCCTAGTTTCTGACCTTTTAAGAGTGACGGCTGAGGTTAAACGACAGTAATAAATATAAGTTTAAACTTAAGAGACAATTAATAATTTTATCAACTAGTTTATGGCTTTCAAAATAAAGTTATACAAGTAAAATAATTATTTGAATTGAATTAATAATTTAAATTAATGTTTTAAAAATTGACAAAAAGGACCCAGTTTCTGACCTTCAAAATTTCTCATGTGACAGTTTTTGACCCTGATAGTGGCCTAGTTTCTGATCCTTAAATTAAAATACAGTTTTTTAAAATTTAATTTATAAATAATTTTTTATTGATAAAAATGAATGTTTAATGTTATATACGTTATGAAAAATAACAAAAACTAATCGAAGATAACTATAAATAACAAAATGGGCATATGTAAACTCCACACTGATGGCCATTTAATACCTCTTTTTGATGCAGGTAAAAATAATCTAATATGTAAACTCCACACTGACCTATTTTTATGACCTATGGTTTATGACGTGTGTAATTAATGAATTTCCAAATTATATTTAAAGGGTTAATTGTAAATGTAGAAATATACAAATGGTTCTGGTTCGCCATTTAGTATTTAGTTACAATCAGTAACAGTGATAGTAACAACTGTGGAAATATTGCCTTTTGTTTCAAGTACAAAATGGAAACTTAGAATTAAAAATGAAAAAGACAACGATATATTGTTAGTGAATGGTTTTACTTACTATAATCAAAAACGTTTAAATAGTGGAGAAATCTTTTGGTTGTGCGCAAAAAAGGCATGTCATTCGAAAGTATTTACCGTCGGATCTGACCACCTTATAACTCGTAACGAACATTCACACAACCATGTACGCAACGACACGAAGACAAATCGAAAAATTATTGTAAGTGCGTGTAAAAGAAAAGCACAAGAAGATATACCTATCGGAAAAACCGTTGAAAATAATTCGACATGAATTAGCAAAAGAGTTGCTTGAAACAATAAGTAAACAAGATGTAGATTACATAAGAAAAAATATGTGTAACTATCGGCGAAAATTATTACCAATGCCGCTACCTAAAAGTGTATATACCATAATATTATGTAGTTGTCTTTTCAGTATTAAAATATAGAGTACATCATTATTTTATTGTCGTTTTCTTCAAAATAATCATTTTTAATTTTATTTGTTTTGTGGAGTTTACACATAGGATTAAGACATCCTAGCGGGGTTGATGTGGAGTATACCTGTAACCTTAACTCAGCGGGTGGGCTCAGTGTGGAATTTACTATTTCCCAACAAAATAACTAACAAAAACTGGTTAGAATTTAATTGGGCCATACCACTTTAGAAGTGAGCCTAGTAATTGACCCTCATATTTCAATAATAAAAATCATTCTAAGGTATTTTATAAATATTTTAAAATAAATTTTAAACAAATATTAACCTGCTCATATATTTTTAATTAAGTTTTCATACTTACATGATGAATATTGCACAGATCAAAATGAGTGCTTTGTAACATAAACTGTTAGGAAACTACCGTCGTCCCTCAACTTATTGACAATTTAACTTATTGACAATGATCGTAGTTTACCTCAAGTTATAGACAAATTATCTATATGTACGCATTGCCACACTACGACACAGCACGTATGACCTTGGGTACATACATATGATTTGCCTATAACTTAAGGTAAACTACGATCATCGTCAATAACTTAAATTGTCAATAAGTTGAGGCACGACTGTACCAAAAAAATAGTTTTTACACACATTTTAAACTTAAAGAATTTTTTTTATTTAGTTAATATATTCTAAACTTTTTAAATTGCTGTTCATTAGACACAGAATAGATTACTTTAAATTAAAAATTTATGTTTTTTCTTATTTAAAATATAGTTTTTTTATTAATTTATAACAAAGTTGAAAAGTTCAGAAACTGGGCCAGGGTCAATTACCGGGTCTTTTACCTTATATTAATTTTAGGTTATAATTTAGAAATAATCGAAAAAATTATTTTAAAATGCATGCGTCAAATCTAATTCGTTTATAGTTCGAAAAAAAGATTTCTTAAAGAGTTTTTAATCAAGAGTTCTTGAAAATGACGTAATTAAGGGATCATATTCATAATTTGTGAGGAGGTTTTCAAAAAGACTTCTTTTTAAAGTTTTAAGGCGACCTATTGCTAGCTGGGATCCACCCTATTTCAAAATTTACCCTCAATTTTACCTGAACAGCCCCTCCAGTAGGTTCGACCCTGGATTTATACACATCAGCAATAGAAAGCTCTCTAAATATAAAGTGTTTTATCAATTTCAAGTTTTTTTCTATCTGCCGTCGTTTTCAAGTTATCAAGCAAAATTAAAATTTTACCCTGTTATTTTTGCTTGTACTACACATATACCAAGTTTCATCAAAATTGCGAATTGACAGTTCAAAACCTTTCCTTGTTAGTCCTCTTAATAATTTTGAAAAGAGGTCATTTTAAAAATATTCATCTTCCAAAACAATTAATGCATAAACTACAGTCATATTTTTTATTTATTAACCTAATTATATTACAGGTGCCTACATATGCAATAGATAATGCATTAGAAAAAAATGGAAATGTTGCCAGATTATTTTTAGGAAATAATTGTTGGTTATGTGATTGTCATTTTACTCCAAGCTTTCAGGTAGGTAAAAAACTCTGACAAGGATTTGTTCAAATATGCCCCTCGCTGATTTCGATCAAAGGAGGGCTTGCGATAAGGCCCTTTATCGGCTCCCCTGAATGTAATTTTGTGAAGTTTATGATCGAGTTAATTTTTATAGTTTTTTTTTATAATATTAACGATGCAAGGTTTTTAAAAGTATACATTTTTGTTGTGTTATCCGGGTTTTGTGAAAATAATTGTTAAACTTAGCTTGTTTTGGAAAACATTTATTTAATTATTTTTCATAGAGTGCAATGGAGTAACAAATAGATTTTCATATACACACACCGGCAAGAGGTCTGTCACTTTCGAATTCAAATGCCGCTTTTTCTCAATGTGGTCGAGCTTCAAGATGCCGTAATTGAATAATGGCAAAGACTGTCCCAGGAGACTAAAGATAACATCATTCTGAGTGTAGAAAGACGAATGGAAGCTTTGATAAGAGCACGGGAGGAACCAGGCGGTGTTAAAACGCTGTATTTTATTTTCTATTTGTTAAATAATCTTTAACTTAGATTATTTTTAGACGACAGAAGATTCCAAAAATTTGCTATTTTATATGGTTACTTGTTTTTGCTACCGAAAATAAAGGTATATCGACTTGTGAACATGTAATTTTAAGTGAATAATTAAATAAGACTAATATTTTCTTGAAATTAAATGGTTTGTTTGATTTTTACAGATATTTTTTATGTTCCATTAATTATGCCGGTCTGTGCATATGGTGCACAAATACACAAGCTACAATACACATGAAAATCTTTTTGTTACTTGGTTGTGCTCTATGAAAAATAAATAAATGTCACAAAAACTACCAAATAGCGTATTTTTGTGTATTTCTGCAAAACAAGCCAACATTAGCAGTTATTTTCACAAAAGTCGGATAACACAACAAAAATACCTATATATATTTAAAAACCTTACACCTTTGACATTATAAAAAAATATAAAAATGAGCTCGATCATAAACTTCAAAACATTTTATTCAGGGAAGCCGATAAAGGGCCTTATCGCAACCCCTCTTTTCGTCTGCTAGTAGAATATAATATCAAAAATTTATAACAGTAAGGTTAGTAAGGTCCACCTCTCAAAAACACAGGAAATATTTTTATTTAAAGTTTAGACAAAATAGAAGTAAGATATAATTAAGTTATTTAGTCGTTTCATCGAGCGAACTGTGGGTCAGTGGTCAGAATACAGAAGTGCGTATAGTGAGGTAATCCCGGTATAATAAAATTATTTTTTTAGCAAATTTCCAGAATAGAAATTCACCTATTATGGTCGTTCTCATGATGCGAATTGAGCCCGAGATTATAACAGAAATATGTTCTGGAGTCCCCAGAATCCGAAAATGATATTCACTAAAATTTATATATATATATATATATATATATATATATATATATATATATATATATATATATATATATATATATATATATATATATATATATTATATACACTATATATAAATATATATATATATATATATATATATATATATATATATACATATATATATATAAATTTTAGTGAATATCATTTTCGGATTCTGGGGACCCCAGAACATATTTCTGTTATAATCTCGGGCTCAATTCGCGTTATGAGAACGACCATAATAGGTGAATTTCTATTCTGGAAATTTGCTAAAAAAATAATTTTATTAAAAAAAGCAAAATTGAATAATATTACATATTATTGAATTACATATATATATATATATATATATATATATATATATATATATATATATATATATATATATATATATATATAAATACTATATATATATATATATATATATATATATATATATACTTATTTTGTATATACAAATTTATGTATACTCAGTTTGTTGACAAAAAATGCCCGAAAAACCTCCTCTGGGCATCCCACGTGTCTGGCTAACGAACTCATCCAACGATTTGGGGAATCGAATTCGCACACAAAATTTCCTTATCGTTCGTTTCGTTCGAGAATTATCGCGCCGATGCATATTATATATATATATATATATATATATATATATATATATATATATATATATATATATATATATATATATATATATATACATATATATATATATATATATATATATATATATATATATATATATATATATATATATATATATATATTCGGATACGAACACGGATATTTTTTTATAACACGACACATTTTTTTCGGTTTCGGTTACGGATATATAATAATATCGGATAGTCTTTCGGATACGGTTACGGTAACGGATAATTAGTTTTAGTGAACCTTCTTTTTTTAGGAAAACGGGAAAAATTGTACCGAAAGGTGAACGCCAGACACGAATAACAAAAATCTATCAAAAGAAGCATATGCAGCAAAAATTTTCTTCGATTAACTCAGTTTTCCAATGGCAGTTGTCTGTTATTATCCGAAACAAATCCGAAACTTTTATTTTCGAATGCGGCTTCGGTTACGGATAATTAATTATCTCGGATATCCGGTAGTTTCGGTTATGGTTACGGATATCCATAACATCCCTAATATATATACAAATTCTACGGACCTCAAAAGAAATAATTTCTGCCATAGTCCCGATCTCAGGTCGCATTATGACAGTGGCTGTAATAACTGAATTCCATTCTAGAAATTCGCTAAAAAACATGATTTTTGGCTGAAAATTTTTATAAATTTAATAATTCTTTATTTTCTTCAATATATCAGGATGTTTATCAGTGTTACATTTAGATTGCATTAAATATTAAATAATTATATTAATATTTTTTTTGTCAATTATAACAATTAAATTTAAAATCAGAATTTGTCCGCGAACGTGATATTTTAAATTTATACGAAATTTCATTGTTTATCATAATTATTTGATATTTGTAAAAAATTTAGAAAATCAATAATTTAGTGAATAGAATTGGTGAAAATTTGTGGACAAGGAAACTTCATTAAAGTACCTATTTAATTAATTTAATAAAATTATATGGAAAATAATTTTTTATATCCTTTTTTTTTAGTTTATAATTTTTTTAACATTGAAGTGATGTAATACAAAATGTTTTTCTGGAAAGAAGGTATAAGTAGAAGATCATAAATGCATCAACGGAGACAGTAAATGCAGGAAATCAAGGTTACATTATGATATGAATTTCATTACAAAACTTTTTACGAATTTGATGTAAGGGAGTCAAATAAACAAAGCATAAGGAATTGTTTCCCGCCTAAAATTTTTTATTGTAACATGTTAATTACATCGAATACTATACAAAATGAGCATTTTCTACCACTTGCAACCACCGCTACGAACGTTATCGGCCATTTTGTGAAAAAGCAACAATTTTGGTCGTACTTTCTAAATATAGATGAATATATCTCGGTATATGTAGGTCTAAAAAAAACGAAAAAAATTAAGGCTATTCGTTATAATCAGGTACTGCGTTTTTTCGGGCAGGTCAGGACCGTACTTATTGCAATAAAATTTTGCAACTAAATTACCTGAAATTGTGCACATTTGAATGAATATAATTGGTCAAAAATTACATTTTTTCACCATTTAGAATACTAACAGCATTTTTTATTTGACGAAAGTAAGAAAATTCCAAAAATCGGAAAAAATTTTTGTAAAATATATTAAAAAGTTGTTGAATATTTAAACGGTCTACCATAATAGCTAACAAGTAAAGGGCCCGAGACCGGACCTATCGATTTTGATGAAGATATGTTGTAGAACACTAAAAAATAAGCGACACGTATTTTTATTTATCGGCGGAAAAAACGGTTTGAAGGGGTGAAATCGCCCTCCAAAAATTGGGGTAAAAATATAATTTTTTAAATATCTCGAAAACAGTAAGAGATAGAGCAAAAGTTTAAATTAGCAGTATTGCTCCTCTTTAAAGAGCTATCTATTGGTATGCAATTCGTTCAAATTGTGTCAACAGGGGTAGCTGGGGGTTAAAATTTAGGGGTTAATTTTGCAAAAAGGGGATGAAAATTAAACAATATAAAAATTCTGTTTACAGATTTGAAATCTACGTCAGAAAATCTAATTGACCTGTTTTTGCTCAATGTACTAATATTAAGTCTAGGGGTAGTTAATTAGGGGGTGGCTGTGTCGAATGGTCGTACTACTTGAGTAGTTCAAGAAGTTCTTCTTCATGGAAAATAGTTTAAGACATTTAGAATAACGTAGAAATGAAATTTTCGATTTGAAAATTCAGTTTGAGCAACATTGGAGAGGGGGTGAGTCACCCTCTTAAATTACATACTAGTTAACATACACTCGTTTTAGTATTAACACACTGGCAGTGAGTAATAATGTCACAATAAGTGGTTCTGAAGTTGGACTATAGTATGTAAGGTTTTTATTAGGTTTCCATTCATTTTGAAAATATCGTTATTTTTGGTAGATAATTTTCGATAACGAAAACTATAACATCCATTAAAAAACAAACCTTATAAAAACCTTACATACGATAGTCCAACTTCAGAACCACTTATTGTGAGATTATTACCCACTGTCAGTGTGTTAATATTACACAGTCAAAAAATTTGTGTTAGAATTAACACATTTCACATGTCCAGAACGGTCCACTCAATTTTTTGTGTTATTTTAACACAAAGCATATGTGTCAAATCTACACACAAGATTTGTGTCAATGATTTAACACACAAGAGGACATATATTTTGTGTTAATTTTACACAATTACTTAGTTATAATTTTAGCAGTAAATATGTTAATATTACCATTATTTAGTGTATCTTTTTAACACAATGATATGTAAAATTAACTGATTTAGAATGTAGAAGTTTACGCAATAAATGTGTTGGTATAGGTATTTTGTTATTTATTTATTATGTAAATGAAAGGAAATAGTAAAAAATAATTTTTCAGTACTTAAACTTTTTTATTTAATATTTCTACAATTTTTGTAAAGATTTCGACGATGATATTGGTGAATTTCACTTGCTATTTGATGGAAATAATGTTGAAGCAATACCCAAAAATTGTGAAGATCGTTGTCAAACCTAACGTGGAAGACAAAATGGAACGTAACACTTAAACGTCGAATATTCGATAATCTTTTAATTAATTGAAATAAATTCTGCAAACAAAGAAAAAAATTTAGTCTATAAAAATTCAATCTATAATATTTTTAATTAACTTACCTAATAATGAATATTTAATATCTGTATGATTTTTGTCGGTTTCATTGTTGTGACTGATGGAAATTAGCTGACTGCTACACTGGCAATGCGATATCTGACTCCAATTAGATGAAATGTTAGGAACAACAAAATGAACGCATTTATTATTTAATAGGTAACAAAAATAACTTGTTTATTTGATGCTTCGAATTAGAATATTTATAATGTATGTGTTCACCACGTCGGTATTGTCATAACTACTCAACCATACGAAACAAGCGCGCAAAACCAGTTTTTTTTGTGTTGAAACTACACAAATAAGATGTTATTTTTGATTTGACACAAATGTGATGTTATTATTTGCTGTTTAAAACAGATTAACATTTTTATTCTGTTAAATCAAAATTTTTGTTAATATTTTAATTTAACACAAACACGAAATGTTATATTAACACAGGGTTTTGTTACTTATTTAACACAAAGATTTTAACCACTGGTTCTTTGTACACAAACACAAATGTTTTTTACCGTGTAAAAATGAGTGTATGTTAACTAGTATGTAATTTAAGAGGGTGACTCACCCTCTCTCCAATGTTGCTCAAACTGAATTTTGAAATCGAAAATTTCATTTCTACGTTATTCTAAATGTCTTAAACTATTTTCCATGAAGAGAAACTTCTTGAACTACCCAAGTAGTACGACTATTCGATACAGTCACCCCCTAGTTAACTACCCCTAGACTTAATATTAGAACATTGAGCAAAAACAGGTCAATTAGATTTTTTGGCATAGATTTCAAATCTGTAAACAAAATTTTTATATTGTTTAATTTTCACCCCCTTTTTGCAAAATTAACCCCTAAATTTTAACCCCCAACCACCTCTGTTGATGTAATTTGAATAAATTTAATATCAATAGATAGCTCTTTAAAAAAGAGCAATATCGCCAACTTAAACTTTTGCTCTTTCTCTTACCGTTTTCGAGATTATTAAAAAATTAAATTTTTACCCCAATTTTTGGAGGGCGATTTCAACCCTTCAAACCGTTTTTCCGCCGATAAAAAAAATACGTGTCGCTTATTTTTTAGTGTTCTACAAGACATCTAAGTTTCATCGAAATCGATAGGCCCGGCCTCGGGCCCTTTACTTGTAAGACGTACTGCTAAGATTTTGCTAAGCTATTTGCTAAGATTTTTTATTATTGAAAAACAAATTTTTAATAAGCAACTATACTTCTATTTCTCAAAATTGAAAACAATAAAAAAGATGAATTTATTTAATTTAAATGACATGTCACATAAATTAAATACATACTAGAGATGTTACGGATATGAAATTTCGGATACGAATACGGATACGGATATTAAGAAACATTTTTTTCGGTTTCGGTTACGGATATATAATAATATCGGAAAATGTTTCGGATACGGTTACGGTTACGGATAATTGCTTTTAGTGAACATTTTAGCGAATTTCCAAAACTGGAAATTCAGCTATTACAGCAGGTGTGATGACGCGACCTAAGTCCGGGACCATAACAGAAATATGTTTTGAGGTCCCTAGAACATGAAAATGATATTCACTAAAATTTATATATATATATATATATATATATATATATATATATATATATATATATATATATTTATGTGTTCCCACGATAACTCTCGAACGAAACGTTTAATGCACATGAAATTTGGTGTGTGTATTGGAATCTGGTTTGGCTCGCCTAAGTTCGTTAGCCAGACACGTCGGATGCCCAGAAGTAGGTTTTTCAGGCATTTTTTGTCAACAAAATGAGTGTTTTGCCAGAATTAAGCAATTTTTCAAAATTTTCTTTACACCAATTGAAAGTAGAAGGAAATATGCGTAAAAAATGTTTTTACACCGTTGCTCTAAGTTAATTACTTTTTGAGAAAAGTTAGAAAATATGTTGGAAGAAATCATTTTGCATCACCCTCACACTCACACTCTTTTTTTTTCTGTCTCATTTTTTACGAGCTAAATTCGAAAAAAAAACGCTTTATAAGTAGCGTGTCATGATTTTTTTAATCCAGTTTAACGATTCGGCTATATTCTATTTCTCTGTCAGTTAAATGTTTTTATAATATTCTCTATTCCATTTTTTTTGAGAAGAAAAATCACGGCAATATTTTATATGTGATATGATCAGAATTTAGATTATGTTTACACCTTAGTAAAATTAATAAGAGTTCGCTTCAATCGCATAAAAATTACGTTAAATCATATAGTACAATAATATTTTAACGTAATTTTCTATCCGATTCACAATACAGTTATGATTAGATACGCATAAACAGAGTATTATACTTGTAAATAATTTTACACATTCAATTTTTTTTTTTTTTTAACAAAAAAAATAATTTTAAATTTTGACATATTTTAAATCGAAAAGTTAAAAGCGCTGAAATTTGTTTAATAAAATCCATACATCTGCTCATTTTATATCAAAAATGTCTGGAAATAGAATATTTTTCAATAATTAACCCAGAAAAAGTATATAAGAGCTAATTTTTATAATTTTTTTTAAAAATTTCAAAATAAAATAACGTTTGATAGTACCTAGGATTACAAATGATTTTTTCTACCAATAATAGATTCAAAATAAATATCAAATTGTTATAATTTCTAACATAAAATTCTTGAATTATACGTAATTTATATATTTGACAATTCAGGTGGATGCATTCAAGCATACGAAATGCATAAAAATTTTAACATATTCTTTTTCATAATATATTTCTTTTGAAAATAATAAAAACTTGTACAAATAACTAAGAATAATGAAACACAAAAAGCTAATTTCTTAAGTTAATTAGTAAAATTTCGTATACTTCAGCACCTGCAGTTGAAAATTTGGTGTTATTAACAGAAAATATATTTTATTTCTCAAAGTATTGCGGCAGTTTTGAACAAAATAGTTCTCCATTTTATACTCAAGTTCATAGCAGTTACCGAAAATACACGAAAATCCTTTAATTTCCACATATTTTGTCAGTCATTTCAACTCGTGAACAGTATAATTTAAAAATGGAAAGTATATTTAGCTTAAAATAGTGCTGGCATGCTGACATATTCTACTATTTTGTAAAATTAAACAAGAAAACACGTTTTTATTATTTATTTATTTTGGTATTATTAACAGAAAATATATTTTATTTCTCAAAGTATTGCGGCAGTTTTTAACAAAATAAATTCTCCATTTTATACTCAAGTTCATAGCAATTACCGAAAATACTATAATTTCCACATATTTTGTCAGTCATTTCAACTCGTGAACAGTATAATTTAAAATTGGAAAGTAGATTTAGCTTAAAATAGTGCTGGTTAAACTGACACATTCTATTATTTAGTTAAATTAAACAAGAAAACACGTTTTTATTATTTATTTATTTTTTTAAATACATTAATTAATTATTTTATGATTTCTGGTTTTTTCTCTTCATAAGGCAAATATTTCCTTCATTTTTTTGTTTTTGCTTCGTAACTTTTCTTTCAATTTATAAATAAAACTTCCAGTTTAAAATCTGTTGCAAATATAACAGCAATTTTTACTTCTATTAAACCAAAATCAAAATTACATTAAGTAAAAATTCATTTAATTTTAGTCTTCAAACGTAAATCAAATTAATTTTTTATTCATCTTTGTCCGATCCTTTATAAAAACCACAATAATTTTCGTTCACTTTCCTTAAACCTTGTATCTAGAAAAAAAAAACATCAAATTTAAAGAGAAAAGTATATAAAATACATAATTATAGATTATAAATACATATAGATAATTAATATTTACTTGTTATATTATGTATATTATAGTTAGGTTAAATTATAAAATAAATTTAATAAAAATAAAAATATTGACAGCTTGTATTTAAACGCATGTAACAAACAATGAAATTTGAATTTAGAAGAAAACTAACCGCTATAATCAGAGAATAAATTCGAAATGTAATAATTATATTGGCGACCATAGAGCACTAGAGATAACATACCTGTCTCTATACTACTGGAACCAGTGTAACCAGCACTGATATACGTAACCAGTGAAGGTACGAATCCACCAAGCGCGCAACCTGTTTGCAAATGTTTGCGAACACAAAATTTGTTTGGTGGATACGATCGTCACGAATGTTTGCTAATGTTTGTAGTGTTTCGTCCAAAGTCGGTACATCAAAGGGAATTTGTTGTTTGGTACGTTTTGTGTTTTTCTGGTGGAGACGGTATGTTAATACGAAATACACACCGGAAGTACGAACAACAAACGAGTATCATAATATGTATGTACATTATACATATTGCGATATAATATACATGTATTTATATACGAATACGAATACGTGGAACAACTACAAACATTCGCAAACGGATTATCGTTTGTAACGGTTTGTTCAGTGGAGACAGTGTGTTCGCAAACAGTTGCAAACATTTGCAAACAACTACAAACATTTGAAGCAAATATTTTTTCGGTGGATTCGCACCTTAAGGGATAGAAAATTTCCCAATAGTCCCAAAAATCAAAAAAACGTGAATGAGTTCGTCAGCCAGATACGTTCGATTTTTAGAAGCGAAATTTTTTGCCATTTTTTGCCATTTTAAGTGGCTTTTTGCAAAATTTAAATTTTTAAAAAATTAACTACTCAACCGATTTTGAAAATATTTTCACCGTTAGATAGCTAAACTATTGTAGATAGATACAGGTTGTTATATGAAATCCGTCAGTGTCCAATCTCTGGAAATTCGCTATGTTATGCAGGTGCTGCGACAGGGGTATTTTTGTTTGTTTTTCTTTCCTTTTTTTTCTAAAAAGAAAAAAATTTTTATTAGGTTTGGGGATTATTCTATATCTGAGAAGTTCGAAGTTGTCGTTTTATCAATAAATTTCTTGGTTAGTTTGGTTAGTGATGCCTTAGCGAACTGATCGTTTACCATGAAATAGACAATGTTTAATACTTGTATCAGGTCCACCGGTGATTTTGTGTGTTTCTCCAATATGAGTGTAATATCATTTTTTCCTTACGCTTCACTTATAAGTTGTATTAGATTGTCAAAACTTATAGGAAGATGTGGTAGTTGTTGAATTTTGTCATTTTCACTTTCCAATTTTTCTAATAGATAAGATTGTCTTTTTTTATAACAATTTATTGGCGTTTTTAACATCAAGGTAAGAGTGTCTTTTCTGGTTTTGCGGAGTTCCTGTCTTTGAGGTGCTGGGGTTAGTATTTTGTTGTGAATTTTTGTTTGTTGTTATCGATTTTTATTTTCTCTGTAATGATTGTTTTTCTGTGTTCATTGCTTTGTTTTGTTTTGAGTGAAGTTTTATATCAGATTGAGAGTTACTTAGTGAAGAGTGGTTCCTTTTTTTATTGACCGTATCTTCGTTGGTTTTTGGTTCTTCCTCTTCTGACATATATGATTGTACTTGTTGTTCTACGATGTTTTCGGTTGTACTACTTTGCGATGCTTCTGTCTGGAATAAGTATATTTGTGAACTTAGGGTTAGTTGTGGACTTTTGGGGATGGGATTTCTCGTTTAGTGGAGAAATCTGGTATGTTTTGATATCTTGTGTTACATTAATTGTTTGTGAGATGACGGATGTTGGTGTTGAGTTTGAGATGATATTTGTCCTTCGAGTGTAATGCTGTTGTTTCTGCATTATTCAGTTTGGTGCCCGAATTTTTGGGAATGTGTGCTTCTAGTGTCATCAACTGTCAGGAATATTCTGTATATTTCACTCTCATATTTAATATTTAAGAATTCCGGAAGTTGTTGGTGATCTCCTTGTATCAAAATTTGTCCTCGTGTAGGCCAGTTGATATATTGTATATACTACTACAAAAAATTAAGGGAGCAAAGAAAAATTTTTTATTTTTTAGTGATTTTTGAAGGGCTGTATTTACGTGAAAAATGGTGGTATCGAGATGATAAAAAAGGCTTTTGAAGCTCCAAGGTTCTGGTTTTCAGATCTCTTGCCTAAAAATTTTTAGGAGTGACAGTTATAGAGTAAATCTAAGGAATAGCACAAAAAAAAATTCTTGCAAATTTTTTGCTTTTTTTCTCGGTCTACGGGCTTGAAAAATTTTTTTACAGAAAAAACCATGGTATTGGTTTTATAGCCTATCTATTCAGCTTCAATTTCCTTTTTTTAAATTCTTCTCTACGTTGATTTGTTCCGGAGATATCCAACTTTGAATGCAAAAGGATCCTTTTTGCTTTAACCGTCAATATCGCAGTAACCAGTGATCGGCCAGAAAATTGAAAATCGGCCAGAAAAAGAAGTTTTGGAATTTGGAATAAATTTCCTACAAGGTCGTGCTGCGTACTTTAGGAAAAAATTTTGTTTTCATCCTTAATTTTAATCTTAAAAATGTGAAAAAAGGGACTTTTTTCCTTGTTGCGAAAAATTGTCCGCATCCTTGCGAATATTGATGAGAAATCTAATCTTTGTAAGAATTTTTATACCACACTGTACCCAGAATAACCCTGCAAATCAGCAGATTGATCGATCAAATGGTTTTCCTAAACCGTTTGTTCAAAATTTCAGTAAAAAATTTAAAGGAGCAAAATTTGAATGAGTAAAATTGAATGAAAAATTCTTTTTTTATTACTCATGCGGGAGAAGTACTAACTTGGCGCATATATTTCTGTACGCAAAATGGCTGTTTGCCAACTGTACTCTTCCCGCATACTTTTTTGCGTGTGGAAAGTAACTTTCCACACGCAAATTGACAAATAAAACACGCAAAATTTAATCAAAACACGCAAAGCCGCCTCTTAATTTTTCATTTAATAAATATTTCATAATTATTTCTATAAAAACCACCAACAAAGTAATTTAAACGATAATTAATTCAGAAAAAAAAGACGAACACTCAAAAATATTATTTTAAAAAGTAATATAAATGTCAAAAATAATGATAATAATAGAAAAAAGTATGTGAAATTCGTAATAAAAAATAGTATGTGCAACTCGTGCGGGATTGTCTATTGCCCTACTCAAGCGAATGAGCGCACTCACTACGTTCGTGCGCTCAACTTCGCTTTCGTGGGCAATCGACAATTTCCCGCACTTATTGCACAATATACTATTTTTTAACTTTTTTTCACAGTTAAGCATCTTTTATCCATTAAATTTACAAAATTAAGAAAAAAAAAATTTTTTCAGAACTTTTTTCAAAAATTGATAAGAATTTTTTTAAATTTTTTCTAATTTTTTTTTTTTATTTTTAATTTTTTTAAAAATTTTGAAAAAAGATTTTTTCTTAATTTTTGAAATAAATGGATAAAAGATGACTATTAGAAAAGTAAAAAGTTAAAGAAAAAAATTGAATTTTCCATTCAATTTTACTCGTTCAGTTTTGCTCCTTTAATTTTTTTTTTCTGAAATTTTAAACAAATGGTTTAGGAAAACCATTTGATAGATCAATCTGCCGATTTCCAGGATTATTGGGAGTACAGTGAGATATAAAAATTCGTACAAAGAGTAGATTCCCCATCAATATTCGCAAGGATGCGAACAATTTTTTGCAACAAGGAAAAAAGTCCTTTTTTCACATTTTTCATATTAAAATTAAGGATGAAAAAAAAATTGTTTATAAAAAAAAAAAAAATTTTCCTAAAATACGCAGCACAACCTTGTAGGAAATTGATTCCAAATTCCAAAACTGCCCTGTGTCCGAATTTTCTGTCCGATCACTGGTTACTGAGATATCAATGATTAAAGCAAAAAGGATCCTCTTGCATTCAAGATTGGATATCTCCGGAACAAATCAACGTAGGGAAAAATTTTAAAAAGGAAATTGAAGCTGAATATACCAAAAAAAAAAAGAGCAAAAAATTTGCAAAATTTTTTTTTGTACTATTCCTTAGATTGGTTCGATAACTGTCACTCCTAAAAATTTTTAAATGAGAGATCTAAAAACTAGAATCTTGAAGCTTCAAAATGCCTTTTTTATCATCTCGATACGACGCCCATTTTTCACGTAAATACAGCCCTTCAAAAATAACTAAAAAATTAACTTTTTTTCGCTCTCTTAATTTTTTGCAGTAGATTTCGGATGTTGTTCTAATTTTGAGTTTATTTAATTCTGTGATTTTTACTTCGTTTGGTTTGGTTGGTAGAGCCCAAATCATTAACGAGTGACTTGAAGTTAGGAAACTTCTCATACTGGTAGTTTGATTATTTATCTTTAGGTTTTGATGGTTATTCAAGAGAGCTGTTACGTCATCTTCTTTCTGATCTTAGATATACGCAGATTGTGTTATTTGAGATTTTTGAAGCGTACGTTATTTTATTTGGATTTATAATATTGCTTAATGCAATAATATATTTTTTTAAGTTTGCTTTTGGTATTGGATTAATTAGTATTGCTTGATTTTTTGGAGGTAACAATGTGTATTTTGTTTCATTGTTTCAGAAAAAGTTAAATTATTTTGTTGTGTTGGATTTGTTTGGGTATTGTTTTTGTGTGAGTGATGTCATTATGATAGAAATTGTTTGGGTAAGACTATAAAATATATAAATGAAGTAGAAGTAGTTTAAATACCTTGATTTGTATGTTGTGTCCTGCTCACCCACAGGTGGGCAATTGTTATGTAGTGTCTATAAAGCTAGCCCCGCCAAGTCATAACCCCGAGATCCCACTTAGGCTATATTTTTTTGCTATTTTTTAACAACGAATTGATTTTTTTGCCACAGCCGTTACCGAGATACAATGGCGGGGCTGGCTTAAGTCTGAAATCAGCCCCGCCATCCCTATATCTCCGGACCTGCTGTACTTATTCAAATAAAATTTATGGGATATTTTTTTGCTATTGTTTTGCCATTTTTTTACCAACGAATTGATTTTTTTGCCACAGCCATTACCGAGATACAATGGTGGGGCTGACTTATATCTGAAGTCAGCCCCGCCACCCCTATATCTCCGGACCTGCTCTACTTATTCAAATGAAATTTACGGGATACTTTTTTTGATGTTTTTTTGCTATTTTTTTACCACCGAATTGATTTTTTTGCCACAGCCATTACCGAGATATAATGGTGGGGCTGACTTATATCTGAAGTCAGCCCCGCCACCCCTATATCTCCGGACCTGCTGTACTTATTCAAATAAAATTTACGGGATATTTTTTTGCTATTTTTTTGCCATTTTTTTACCAACGAATCGATTTTTTTGCCACAGCCGTTACCGAGATACAATGGTGGGGCTGACTTATATCTGAAGTCAGCCACGCCACCCCTTTATCTCCGGACCTGCTGCACTTATTCAAATGAAATTTACGGGATATTTTTTGGCAATTTTTTTGCTATTTTTTTACCACCGAATTGATTTTTTTGCCACAGTCGTCACCGAGATACAATGGCGGAGCTAACTTAAATCTGAAACCAGCCCCGCCACCCCTATATCTGCGGACCTGCTCTACTTATTCAAATGAAATTTACGGGATACTTCTTTTGATGTTTTTTTGCTATTTTTTTACCTACGAATTAATTTTTTTGCCACAGTCGTTACCGAGATACAATAGCGGAGCTTACTTAAGTCTGAAGTCAGCCCCGCCACTCCTATATCTCCGGACCTGCTGAACTTATTCAAATGAAATTTACGGGATATTTTTTTGCTATTTGTTTACCAACGAACTGATTTTTTGGCCGCAGCCGTTACCGAGATACAATGGCGGGACTGACTTAACTCTGATGTCAGCCCCGCCATCAGTATATCTCCGAACCTGCTGCACTTCTTCAAATGAGATTTACGGGATATTTTTTTACTAATTTTTTTGCTATTTTTTTGCCAACGAATTTATTTTTTTGCCACAGTCGTTGCTGAGAAACAATGGTGCTGCTGACTTAAATCTGAAACCGGTGTAGCTACCACAATGTTTCCGGATCTGTTGCACTTATCTAAATGAAATTTGCGGGATATTTTTTTACTAATTAGTTGCTATTCTAACAGTTGATTTAACATTGCAAATTTCATTCCCTTGTATGCTATACTCCACTCCCGTAAAGTATTATTATAAGCTTTTAGTAAAATTATCCGGCCTAAATCTGAAAATTGATTCTTGAATACTTACCGATATCTGGTTATGCTGAAATTTTGCACGAACCTTTGATTTTAATGGCAGTACAAAGTAGTGCTTTCGGTATTATGGTGGATTCAAACATGGTGGCCATTACGGCAAATGACGGATTACCTCTTTTGCAACTCTCTTAATATGGATATCAGTAGATAGGCTATACGGGCACGAGCACACCGTAGAACCTCAATTTTCCGGACTACTTTTTTGACCGTGTTAAGAACCGTGTAGTTTGGGGTCCTACTGTACCTAGTGTATGAATTGACCTTTGACCTGGCACGTACATGTATTAAAAAATTTGTTGTTGACATTTGACCCCAACACTCGCTCATACTGTTAGCCTTGAAATTCGTAAGAGATGAGTCATCACCAGCAACAAAATTAATTTATGTTAACCCATTATGCACCATCACAATTTACTTATAACAATTTCATTTTGTGTTAACCCATTATGCGCCGGCACTAATGTAATTTTTGAATGTGAACCTAACGCATGCGCAGATTGAATTTAAGTACACGACGCATGCGCAGACTAAATTTTAGGTTATAACTTGATAGCTGGGGTACACTACCGCGTCAAAAATGTGGGGTTACCCTAACTCGGGGGTGGCCCCAAACTTTTGACACCGTACTGTACTTAAATTTTTGGTACACTGCCGTGTCAAAAGTGTGGCCCCCCCAGGCCAAAAAGGTACCCTATCACTTTTTGAAGCGTACTGTACGTGCAAACCTTGACCCCAACACGCGCTTGCCTTAATTGCGCCATCTTAAACGAACTATCACGTCAAAAAATGTGGGGAATACCCTAACCCAGGAGTGGCCCCAAACTTTTGACGCCGTACTGTACTTAAATTTTTGGTACACTGCCGTGTCAAAAGTGCGGGCCCCCCTGAGTAAAAAGGTGTCCGATCATTTGTTGAAGCGCACTGTACGTGCAAACCTTAACCCCAACACGCGCTTACCTTAATTGCGTCATTTTAAACGAACTACCAAGTCAAAAATGTGGGGAATACCCTAACCCAAGGGGAGGCCGCTAAATTTTGTGGGGGCACTGTACCAAGCGCTACCGCAAAACTAACTTTAGACTCCAGGGTCCAGATGTCTGACCGCTACTGTACTGCCGGAAATTTGGGTGTCAACTGTAACTCAGGGGTTTTTTTGTATATTTAACCTTGGAAAATTCCAGGAATTTTTATCAGTTTTAACATAAACAAACAACCAATAATTAAATGTTTGTTTTAGCTGGATTATGATCGTAAGACTCATATAAGGAGTTTTTTTGGTATAAGAAAGATGACGTCATGGAATATTAATGAGTTAAAAAATTGTTTAGTAAAAAATATCACCCATTGTAGGCCTCAAGCAAGAAATTATTTTTATCAGTTTTAATACTTTAACATTTAACCTACAGTGACCAATTTTTTAGTTAACTAACAGAAGTTCTTGAAATTTTAACAAGTTACAAAAAATATTACTTCTTATGGTGCACAACATTTTTGAATTTGACTGTAGCACAAAACTGTTTCTATATCAAACGAAAATTATCTGAAATAATTCAGTATGTACATATGTATAGACTCTGTATATTAAAAATATTTTATGTATACACTCTGTATATTGAGAATAAGAAAGAAAATTTGTATATAATTTTAATTTTTATGAATACTAGTAAACGAATTGTATAGCCATTTATGAATAAGTATTAAATCTAATTATAAAATATAAATATTGCAAAAAATTTGTTTAATCAGCAAAATCGATGTATATCATTTTAATACTGATACATATTCATATTAGGGTATAATAGTATTGTATTTAACATTTTTAAACAGAATAAAAGTTCAATTTTTGGTTTTAAATTACTATAAGTTAAACACGTCGCTTAATATAAAAAAGATAACAGCATTGAGTTTTACTAAATTTTTAAGTCTGTAAAATCAAAATCTTTTATTTACTAGACTAGAACATTTTGAATTTGCTACTCTATCATTAACATACAAATAATATCATGTATATATAACGGGTGTATATTTAGTATTTTTAGTAAATATTTTAGTATACAGGGTAATCATGAAATATACTTTTCAATTAGAACAATAAATTTCATAAGATTTTTGTTAATACTCTTATAGGTTAACGAAAGAAACTTTTTCCTGTAAAAAAATAGGGGAATGCAGGGTAATAATTAAATAAAACGCACATACAATTTTCTAATGAACAAATTTTATCTGAATGAAGCATACAGCGTCTTGAATAATATTCATCTCGCAGAATGGAAATCTTCGGTACATCAAATATTTCTTCCAAATTCAAAATCCACGGCTGGTTTTCGGTACCATCAAACAAACTTGATATCCATTTCTTCTTTTCACCACCCTTGACGTATATAACATCATACTTCTTTAATATAGGTTTCAATATGGTATGAAGTTTTTTGTATGGAATAAATCCATACGACCAAGGTATCCCATGCCAATTTCGGTAAAGCCAACTGGCTACTCGTTGATATTTCTTCGGCAACTCGTTGAAATCAAACGGTGCGTCGAATATAAGATGTAATATATCATCCGAATTTTCTGCAGCAATACCAACTTCTTTAAAATAAAATTCGTTGTTAGCTCCTTGATAGCCTTGTATGTCAAGAAACGCCATTTTTTACCGCCACCGTAGAACTGAAATTATTCACACAATCCACAACTTTATATAGAATAATTAAAAGTGGTGGGGGTAGTTAGTTAATTTGTGGAACGTATTCGAAAATGGCTATTAATAGCTATTGCTAGTTTATCATCAAATTACAAACTGTTAATAATATTTAGTACATTTGTGAGTACCAGGTTCTTTTCACTTTAAGACCTAATGATTTAAGGAATGCTAAATTTTCAGGTGAAATGTGTTGTTGCTCAAAAGTTTTACGTTTAATGATCTTAGGTTTCGAAAGTCCTTTGCTAGGTTCTCTAGCGGTGGACGGCGCTGAATTGTAAATTAACATGGTTCCAAAATGTAATTGTTTTACCACGAAAGTATAATTTTCAACGAAAGAGATGTTAACTCTTTGACAACCACCGGTAAATAGATAATATTTTATGTAAGTTCAACTATTTTATACCCTTCAACCATGATAAGGTGTATAAGCTTGAGTATAACTCAGCAAATTATATAGCGGTGGTGACGTAACACACAAATGCGGTGGCTGTGTTGCGTTTGTGGCGGTGGCGGTGTTTGTGTGGCGGTTGTGTGGTGGTGGCGGTGGTGTTTGTGTGGCGGTGGCGGTGGTGTTTGTGTGGTGGCGGCGGTGGTGTTTGTGTGGCGGTGGTGGTATTTGTATGGTGGTTTCGGTGGTTGTGTAGTGGTTGTGGGGGTGGCGGGGTAGCAGCGGTGTTTGCGGCTGACGTGCACAACTTTATCATTAATTCAATCGAAGCAGCAATTTACTGTAGACAATAAATCGGTGGTGACATCTCGCGGTGTTTGTTGAACGCAATATCTAAATTAATCATCATCATAATCGCTAGCATCTTCTTTATCAGTTTCATCCAGATAATCACCTAGTGGCTCAATAACATCAGCCTTTTGGAGTTCACGAAGTATAGAGAATATTTCTTGACCGACAGTAGATTCTCTTAAAGCATCTAACTCTTCGATTAAAGCTTCACTATCGTCAACGTTAAACAATATGTTTTTATTTTCCTCTATACTCCGAATAATATTGAGTATTTTTTCACCAGTCTCTGAAGTCTCGTATAAACGTCGTAATTCATTTATTAAAGTATTAGGATTATGCCAGTATTTTATTTTTTTCGATTGCCCATTAGCATTTTCCGAGTCGTTGTATTTGATACGCTTAGCAAGCAGCTCTTGGTCCGTTGAATTGACTGGACGTTTTATTGCTATTCGTTCATTAGAATCCTCAACTTTATTTTGAGTTTCTTTGATTAATAAAATATCCAAAAGGGTTTGCAAAGCTGTAGTTAACTTGGGAATGATAACAGTTCCACTATCAGAAGTGGTTAAAACCCTGTTATTAGACTCATCGCTGGGTGTGTAAACATTATTTTGATTTCTTAAATTATTAAATTTAGTTTGAATTGCTTTTGATGCAGCTTTAATTCTTTGTTCAAGTGGATTGACCCTTTCTTCAACTTTATTGTTTAGAAATTCATCATCAACATCATTCCTCCCGGTATCATAACTAGATAAGTCATCAGCCGTGTCTAATGTTTGTCTTTTTAGCGGATCAAGAGAGTAACTATTTTCAAACCTTTTTGGTGAAAATTCCCGCATATGTGTATTTCTTATATGACGTGAAAGAGAATCTTTCCGCGAGAAGCTTTTATAGCACCGCGTACACTCGAACATTATAATAGATGTGTAAAGCTCAACTAGTCTTACAAGATTAATTCAGAATTGTGTTAGCGATTACTTATATACTCCACCACCACCACCGCCGCCACCGCCACCACCACCGCCGCCACCACCACCACCGCCGTCGCCACCGCCACCACCGCCGCCGCCACCACCACCGCCGCCGCCGCCACCACCGCCGCCGCCGCCGCAAACACCACATCTGAGTTGCTCATTTTACTCCATGAAGTAGCTGTTGACATCCGGCTTACACATTTTGCCCCCATTACGCTCTTTCGGTTTGGAAATTAGTTCAGAAAAATGAATGAAGAGCCATATGCAAGTGTCAGGTGACTCAACACCAACATTAGAATACTTTCTCCTGAATATAGGCAATTATATTGCGTTGCCAACTGCGTCCATACCTACTGAGAGTCTTATCATAATTCAAGATATAATTTGGGAGGTTCTAGTGTGTTGTAAAATAAGAACAATATAAAAATTTATACGTAAAATAATTTATTTTTTAATGAAATATACGTTTACAGCATTAAAATTAAAAAGTAAATCAATTCATTTTCATATCTGACAGTTACCTTAATCTTACATCTAACATCATACATGTGATAGCTATTTACTAAATTCCACAATATGTAAAAAACCACTAGAATCAGTTCCTTTATATGTAATAAAATATTGTCCTCTACGTAAACATTGAATGGTCTGCTCATCCAAATCCGCGAATCGTTTTGGAAGGAACACTTGAGCATCTGCAAGTTCCACCGCAACCGCTGGCCCATATCGAGTTTCCATGCGTCGTACATCAAGAATTTTCCACGTTTCATACGGTTTGAGTGTAGATAGCGATTTGAATGGTTTACCAGCACCAAGTTTATTCAACTTCTCCAAAACCGGATCCATTGTTGTATCAGTGGCAGTAAAAGTGGTCCACAGATCACTTATACTTAACTCAACACCGTGTTGTTCAGACATTTTGCCAATACACTACCAATTTCTGTTACAGCACGTCGCTTAAATAAATTATGAGTTGCCACCACAAAAACCACCACCACCACCACCGCCACCACCACCACCACCACCACCCCAACACAACTACAAAATTTGAGTTGCTCATTTTACCCCACCGATATGTGTATTCCCACACAGCTACAAATTAAGTTACTCTAAAGCAACCACACCTTCATATGATCAGTGTTTATACACCACAACCAATGGAAAATATCAAATAAACATTAACATTTATTTAATAATGAGGTATAATGTATATTTTGAGTATTCAACAAAAACTTTAATACTGATTAATAGCTATTGGTCAATTCCACTGTTACTCAAAATATACGTTATACCTCATTACTAAATAAATGATAATGTTTGTTTTAACAACCGTGGAATTGGTCAATACTTATGATGTGGCAATCAGGTGATTGATTTTACTAAATTATTCGCAATTGCAGCGGCTTTTACATGTGGTACAGTTTACATAATTGCAAACACAGTTTGGAAATGGCATCATACATCGTTTACAACACATGCAAATTCGTTTTTCGTTTCGACACCTATCACAATACTCGGGGAAGGAACACTTACACTGTGGTGGTTGAAATTTACAAATACCACAAATCGGCATGTTGTTTTTGTTTACTTTCTGGAACTTAACCAACAAATGACATCCGGTTAATAATTCAGTTGTATTTATAGTATTTTGACTGAAACCAAATAATCCAATATTTTATAAAAAATCGATATTTAATCGATATTGACCAATTCCACTGTTACACAAAATATCCATTATGCCTCATTACATCGCTGGTCATTGCGTTATAAATAAATGTTTACGTTGGTTTGAGCAACCGTGGAATTGGTCAATATGTATTATGTGGCAATCAGATGATTGATTTTACTAAATTATTTGCAATTGCAGCGGCTTTTACATTTGGCACAGTTTATATAATTGCAAACACAGTTTGGAAATGGCATCATACATCGTTTACAACACATGCAAATTCGTTTTTCATTTCGACACCTATCACAGTACTCGTAGAAGGCACACTTACACTGTGACGGTTGAAATTTACAAATACCACAAATCGGCATGTTGCTGTTGTTGTTTACCTTCTGGAACTTAACCAACAAGTGACATCCGGTTAGTACTTCAGTTGTATTTATAGTATTTTGTAACCGAAATTTTCCAATATTTTATCTAAAATCGATATCTAATAATCTTCCAGCATAAGAGCAGGGAAGAGGAACGTCACCAGATTGATTAATTTAGATATTGCGTTCAACAAACACCGCGAGATGTCACCACCGATTTATTGTCTACAGTAAATTGCTGCTTCGATTGAATTAATGATAAAGTTGTGCACGTCAGCCGCAAACACCGCTGCTACCCCGCCACCCCCACAACCACCACACAACCAACGAAACCACCATACAAATACCACCACCGCCACACAAACACCACCGCCGCCACCACACAAACACCACCGCCACCGCCACACAAACACCACCGCCACCACCACACAACCGCCACACAAACACCGCCACCGCCACAAACGCAACACAGCCACCGCATTTGTGTGTTACGTCACCACCGCTATATAATTTGCTGAGTTATACTCAAGCTTATACACCTTATCATGGTTGAAGGGTATAAAATAGTTGAACTTACATAAAATATTATCTATTTACCGGTGGTTGTCAAAGAGTTAACATCTCTTTCGTTGAAAATTATACTTTCGTGGTAAAACAATTACATTTTGGAACCATGTTAATTTACAATTCAGCGCCGTCCACCGCTAGAGAACCTAGCAAAGGACTTTCGAAACCTAAGATCATTAAACGTAAAACTTTTGAGCAACAACACATTTCACCTGAAAATTTAGCATTCCTTAAATCATTAGGTCTTAAAGTGAAAAGAACCTGGTACTCACAAATGTGCTAAATATTATTAACAGTTTGTAATTTGATGATAAACTAGCAATAGCTATTAATAGCCATTTTCGAATACGTTCCACAAATTAACTAACTACCCCCACCACTTTTAATTATTCTATATAAAGTTGTGGATTGTGTGAATAATTTCAGTTCTACGGTGGCGGTAAAAAATGGCGTTTCTTGACATACAAGGCTATCAAGGAGCTAACAACGAATTTTATTTTAAAGAAGTTGGTATTGCTGCAGAAAATTCGGATGATATATTACATCTTATATTCGACGCACCGTTTGATTTCAACGAGTTGCCGAAGAAATATCAACGAGTAGCCAGTTGGCTTTACCGAAATTGGCATGGGATACCTTGGTCGTATGGATTTATTCCATACAAAAAACTTCATACCATATTGAAACCTATATTAAAGAAGTATGATGTTATATACGTCAAGGGTGGTGAAAAGAAGAAATGGATATCAAGTTTGTTTGATGGTACCGAAAACCAGCCGTGGATTTTGAATTTGGAAGAAATATTTGATGTACCGAAGATTTTCATTCTGCGAGATGAATATTATTCAAGACGCTGTATGCTTCATTCAGATAAAATTTGTTCATTAGAAAATTGTATTCTTTTAAAAAATTTTTATATGGAAAATAAATAGATTTTAAGTAATATATAGATTTAAGCAATTTAATTTTTTGTATACATATTCTATAAATAAAATTAAAAAAAAAAAAAAATATGTGCGTTTTATTTAATTATTACCATGCATTCCCCTATTTTTTACAGCAAAAAGTTTCTTTCGTTAACCTATAAGAGTATTAACAAAAATCTTATGAAATTTATTGTTCTAATTGAAAAGCATATTTCATGATACACCCTGTATACTAAAATATTTACTAAAAATACTAAATATACACCCGTTATATATACATGATATTATTTGTATGTTAATGATAGAGTAGCAAATTCAAAATGTTCTAGTCTAGTAAATAAAAAATTTTGATTTTACAGACTTAAAAATTTAGTAAAACTCAATGCTGTTATCTTTTTTATATTAAGCGACGTGTTTAACTTATAGTAATTTAAAACCAAAAATTGAACTTTTATTCTGTTTAAAAATGTTAAATACAATACTATTATACCCTAATATGAATATGTATCAGTATTAAAATGATATACATTGATTTTGCTGATTAAACAAATTTTTTGCAATATTTATATTTTATAATTAGATTTAATACTTATTCATAAATGGCTATACAATTCGTTTACTAGTATTCATAAAAATTAAAATTATATACAAATTTTCTTTCTTATTCTCAATATACAGAGTGTATACATAAAATATTTTTAATATACAAAGTCTATACATATGTACATACTGAATTATTTCAGATAATTTTCGTTTGATATAGAAACAGTTTTGTGCTACAGTCAAATTCAAAAATGTTGTGCACCATAAGAAGTAATATTTTTTGTAACTTGTTAAAATTTCAAGAACTTCTGTTAGTTAACTAAAAAATTGGTCACTGTAGGTTAAATGTTAAAGTATTAAAACTGATAAAAATAATTTCTTGCTTGAGGCCTACAATGGGTGATATTTTTTACTAAACAATTTTTTAACTCATTAATATTCCATGACGTCATCTTTCTTATACCAAAAAAACTTCTTATATGAGTCTTACGATCATAATTCAGCTAAAACAAACATTTAATTATTGGTTGTTTGTTTATGTTAAAACTGATAAAAATTCCTGGAATTGTCCAAGGTTAAATATACAAAAAAACCCCTGAGTTACAGTTGACACCCAAATTTCCGGCAGTACAGTAGCGGTCAGACATCTAGACCCTGGAGTCTAAAGTTAGTTTTGCGGTAGCGCTTGGTACAGTGCCCCCACAAAATTTAGCGGCCTCCCCTTGGGTTAGGGTATTCCCCACATTTTTGACTTGGTAGTTCGTTTAAAATGACGCAATTAAGGTAAGCGCGTGTTGGGGTTAAGGTTTGCACGTACAGTGCGCTTCAACAAATGATCGGACACCTTTTTACTCAGGGGGGCCCGCACTTTTGACACGGCAGTGTACCAAAAATTTAAGTACAGTACGGCGTCAAAAGTTTGGGGCCACTCCTGGGTTAGGGTATTCCCCACATTTTTTGACGTGATAGTTCGTTTAAGATGGCGCAATTAAGGCAAGCGCGTGTTGGGGTCAAGGTTTGCACGTACAGTACGCTTCAAAAAGTGATAGGGTACCTTTTTGGCCTGGGGGGCCACACTTTTGACACGGCAGTGTACCAAAAATTTAAGTACAGTACGGTGTCAAAAGTTTGGGGCCACCCCCGAGTTAGGGTAACCCCACATTTTTGACGCGGTAGTGTACCCCAGCTATCAAGTTATAACCTAAAATTTAGTCTGCGCATGCGTCGTGTACTTAAATTCAATCTGCGCATGCGTTAGGTTCACATTCAAAAATTACATTAGTGCCGGCGCATAATGGGTTAACACAAAATGAAATTGTTATAAGTAAATTGTGATGGTGCATAATGGGTTAACATAAATTAATTTTGTTGCTGGTGATGACTCATCTCTTACGAATTTCAAGGCTAACAGTATGAGCGAGTGTTGGGGTCAAATGTCAACAACAAATTTTTTAATACATGTACGTGCCAGGTCAAAGGTCAATTCATACACTAGGTACAGTAGGACCCCAAACTACACGGTTCTTAACACGGTCAAAAAAGTAGTCCGGAAAATTGAGGTTCTACGGTGTGCTCGTGCCCGTATAGCCTATCTACTGATATCAAATAAAAGGGTGTTACAAGTAGAATACAATTATTTATGTGCCGTCATTTTAAATTCAATTTGGTGGGCAACAGAAGATGGCGGATTAACTATATCTTTGAAACGTAACTTGAGTCTGTAGAATTCATTCTAAAGTAATTAATATCCATGTTTGTGTTACAAACCAAATTTTTTAGCCAGATAAAGCTAAAGAGACTTTAAATTTTGATTGAACGCATCGAAATCCGTTTATCACGTACATAATAAACCTGCTTATTTCTGTTAAAAAGAAGTTTCCAAATATTCATCCGCTTATTATGCTGTAAATGTTCTTATGATCTTCCTAAGATTATGATTACACTTACTATTATAACAATTTTTTAAACAATGCATTAGTATTTATTTCTTGCGTATTTGATATAATGCGATGTAAAATATATTAATTTTAAATTCATTGAGAATTGGAAGAGGTTTATTTCAATTATTTAATAAAAAAAAATACATATAAATTTAGAAAAATTTTAATGGTAGAGCTTATAAGTTACACAGTTATTCTTCTATTTTTAACATGTAATAATAATCTAGGCACGCTCTTAGACCTATATGGTGAATTTCAGACCTATATAGTAAATGGATGGCATTATCGTCAAATTCCTTCCACCCGGTGTTACCTCTTCGATATGCAAAAGCGGTGTAATGACCAGAAGCTCCATATGATTTCTCATTTTCACATGGCAGTTTTCTACCGTCCATACCATGATATGCAACTGCCCCAATGAGCAACAACTCTTCTTGCTCATTTAGCGGGTTGCTCAAAGTTTTTGGCAATTCTGATAGCTTAAATTCAAAATTTGCTTCACTTTGGTTAAAAATTTCGAAAAGGATCATATCACCTATAAAACCAAATAAAACTAGGTAAAACTTAATCATTAACGTCATTAGCATTAATAATATGCGTTTGTGTAATATATGCATTTATAATATGCGTTAGTATAATTCATATCCATGTTTGTGTTACGAACCAAATTTTTTGGCCTGATGAAGCTAAAGAGACTTTAAATTTTGATTGAACGCGTCGAAATACGATTATTACGTACGTAATAAACCTGCCTATTTCTGTTTAAAAAAAGTGTTTAAATATTCATCCGCTTACTACGCTGTAAATATTCTTAAGATATTCCTAAGATTATGATTACACTCACTATTTTAGAATAGCAACTAATTAGTAAAAAAATACCCCGCAAATTTCATTTAGATAGTACAACAGATCAGGAGATATTGTGGTGGCTACACCGGTTTCAGATTTAAGTCAGCAGCACCATTGTTTCTCAGCAACGACTGTGGCAAAAAAATAGCAAAAAAATTAGTAAAAAAATGTCCGGTAAATCTCATTTGAAGAAGTGCAGCAGGTTCGGAGATATACTGGTGGCGGGACTGACATCACAGTTAAGTCAGCCCCGCCATTGTATCTCAGTAACGGCTGCGGCAAAAAAATCAGTTCGTTGGTAAACAAATAGCAAAAAAATATCCCGTAAATTTCATTTGAATAAGTTCAACAGATCCGGAGATATAGGAGTGGCGGGGCTGACTTCAGATTTACGTCAGCCTCGTCATTGTATCCCGGTAACGGCTGCGGCAAAAAAATTAATTAGTTGGTAAAAAAATAGCAAAAAAATATCCCGTAAATTTCATTTGAATAAGTTCAGCAGGTCCGGAGATATAGGAGTGGCGGGGCTGACTCCAGATATAAATCAGTCCCACCATTGTATCTCGGTAATGGCTGTGACAAAAAAATCAATTCGGTGGTAAAAAAAATAGCAAAAAAATAGCAAAAAAATACCCCTTAATTTCATTTGAATAAGTGCAGCAGGTCCGGAGATATAGGGGTGGCGAGGCTGACTTCAGATATAAGTCAGCCCCACCATTGTATCTCGGTAACGGCTGTGGCAAAAAAATCAATTCAATGGTAGCAAAATAGCAAAAAAATAGCAAAAAAATATCCCGTAAATTTCATTTGAATAAGTGCAGCAGGTCCGGAGATATAGGGGTGGCAGGGCTGACTTCAGACTTAAGTCAGCCCCGCCATTGTATCTCGGTAACGGCTGTGGCAAAAAAATCAATTCGTTGGTAAAAAATTAGCAAAAAAATAGCAAAAAATTATCCCGTAAATTTCATTTGAATAAGTGCAGCAGGTCCGGAGATATAGGGGTGGCGGGGCTGACTTCAGATATAAGTCAGCCCCACCATTGTATCGCGGTAACGGCTGTGGCAAAAAAATCAATTCGGTGGTAAAAAAATAGCAAAAAAATATCCCGTAAATTTCATTTGAATAGGTGCAGCAGGTCCGGAGATATAGGGGTGGCGGGGCTGACTTCAGACTTAAGTCAGCCCCGCCATTGTATCTCAGTAACGGCTGTGGCAAAAAAAATCAATTCATTGGTAAAAAATTAGCAAAAAAATAGCAAAAAAATATACCCTAAGTGGGATCTCGGGGTTATGACTTGGCGGGGCTAGCTTCATAGACACTGTTATGTATATATTTGTCACTGCACTTTTATAATGAATACAATTATTTTCAAATTTACGGATAACAATGATTAGCTACAATTGTCAATAAGTCAGTCTAGCCAAAAATAATTTATTAATTATGTTACCAAAATTAAGTTACAAAATATTATTTGTCGCAAAATTAATGAATTAAAATAATTGTTCTTAAAATCTTTTTTTCGATATGTGTATGTTACGCTCAAAGATCGAAATCGCTCATTGAGCGAAAAAATCGACCACAACGCGTTGTGGTTATTTAAAATCAGTCACAACGCGAAATTCGTGTTGTGGCACTTATAAAAACAGCCACAACGCGTTGTGGCTAACTCAAAAAGACCATAACGCGAAATTCGCGTCGTGGCTTTTATAAGATTTGACCACAACGCGACGTGGTCATTTAAAAAAGCCACAACGCGTTCTAGATCGTTAGCTGATGCAATTGTGACACAACGGGCAGGTTGTTATTTGTCAATTGGCGCATTGCAATCAAATACCGTTGAGTTTGTATTCATTGTTGATTGTTATTTCCAAATGTAAACATCAGTACTCTAATCATGGCTAATATAAAGAATGTATTTTATGATGAATTGGATGAGTTTATAAAGATAAATACCGATCGCAGTTTTTTCATTAGTAACGAACGGTACCAAACGTTACTTCAAGACACAAAGGAGGCTCAGCTTCTCAAAAAAAGTAATCAACCCCTATCGTCAAAACATTATCGTCATCTTAAACGATATGATGTTTTAAAAATAAGTGACACGGAAATTGATTATATGGATCTAATAGTATTTGTGATTCAAAAATTCGTTATTTTTGTAAGGCTGATGAACTGTTTGACATTTTGTCTTTTTAAATTTTTTAAAATAATTATTGAGACTGCCCAGTGGCTCTAAATTGCAATTTTAAAAACAGAACTTTGTATTTACATTTTCTTTGATGACTACAATGCTGAAATTCATAAAATTAAACAATGGATCGCCCATTGTTTGATTTTAAAAATTTTAATTATAACGCGACTGTTTGTTAATCTGATGAAGTTCATAAAATAGGGTACTTGACTGAAATTGAAAAAAAAACTATCCTAAAAGCTTTGTTTTTGTATATAAACTAAGTGGCCTTTTTATTTTGAATAAATTCTGTAAAAAAAGATCAAATACGTAACTACAATTTTAAAATGAAAATTTGGCGCGAAAACCAACTCATTGTAATAACATCAAGATGTTATCAAGATGGTGTCAAGTGAAGTTGCTTGTAGTTGTTTGTTGGTCTGTTACAGCTTAAAGGGGTATTGTAGTCTAGACTAAAAGCTCGATTTTGAGATGATTTTATGGGCGTAATAAAAAAAGGGGAGATCCTGGGTTCGATTCCCGGCCGATCCGGATAATTTTTTCAATCACTTTGTGATTTTTAACTTACATGTGGTTTTTAGTCATACTAACAAAGGAAATCGAGTGGTTAGAGTTTCAGTTTAGCTGAACGATAGGTGAACATATGAATACTGCGTGTATTTAAATGCAAACAAAAGTTTGTCATATGTAGTAATGTTTCACAAGCACTCGATAACATTTGAAATTGAAAAATTGTAACTGTTTCTCGCATTAGAGAGAGTACCAATACACATAGCTGATTGAATGATTGTCGGTATCGGGCGGCTGTCGAGCACAGGATCGTTTGTGTAATGGCGAGCATACCTGGCTAGTTACCGGGAGATCCTGGGTTCAATTCCCGGCCGATCTTGTGATTTTTAATTTAAAAAAAAAAAAAAAAAAAACAATAAACATTTTTAGTATCCATTTTTTTAACAGTTTTTATTGATATTTGAAAAGTATAACAATGTATAAAAATTTAAAAAAAAATTCAAAACTGAAATCGGTAGGGCCGGCAAAGTGGGGACTCAAAAAAAAGTGTCTCCTAGTTGATGTGATGTAGCCGATTAGAAAAAATAAATTTTTTCACAAAATGGCGGCCTTTTAAAAAAAATCAATTTTTCGCCTCCTTTTTTTCAACTACGAAAATTTTTTAAAAATAGTAAAAAAAAGAAATTCTAAAAACCCCTACGTCGGACCAATTTTGATAGTATTAAGAAGGTCTGTACCAAATTTCAAGTAAATCGGTGCATTAAAACTTGAAATATCATGTCAACCGTATCGAAAAAAGCAGTTTCAAATAATTTATATTAAAAATTTGAATTTAACATTGAAAGGATACACAGTACACAAGAAAAAATAACCATAACTCCGAAAATAATTCGAATTTCCGTAAATCCTTTTAGAGGCTTATTCTTAAAGGTCTAAACTTTGAAAATGTGAAAAAAAGAAAAATTGATTTTTTCGAATTTCTAGACTAGAATACCCCCTTAAACAGATTTTAATGCATGACTATGTATTGCTTAAAAATAACTAATTTGCAATTTAGTACCTATATGAGAAATAATTTTGTTATATTTACTAATAAAAGATTACGAATTCAAAATGAATAAAAATTTAATGAAAGGCTTTTATTATTTAACATCCTGAATCCTATACGTTAGTTGACAAATAACAATCTGTCCGTCGTGTCACAATTGCATCAGCTAACTGTCTAAAACGCGTTGTGGCTTTTTTAAATGACCACGTCGCGTTGTGGTCAAATCTTATGAAAGCCACGACACGAATTTCGCGTTGTGGTCTTTTTGAGTTAACCACAACGCGTTGTGGCTGTTTTTATAAGTGCCACAACACGAATTTCGCGTTGTGGCTGATTTCAAATAACCACAACGCGTTGTGGTCGATTTTTTCGCTCAATGAGCGATTTCGATCTTTGAGCGTAACATGTATATTACATAAACACATAAATCAGTTTTTAAAATATGAACTTTGTACATTTTGAAAAATGTAAAAGTAGATATTGTAAAAATATGTGGCTGACATATTTTTACATTTTTCAAAATGTAAAAAGCTCATATTTTAAAACTTAGTGTATGTAATTAACTTATGTGTTTATGTAATATATCGAAAAAAAAGATTTTAAGAAAAATTATTTATATTCATTAATTTTGCGACAAATAATATTTTGTAGCTTAATTTTGGTAACATAATTATAATAAATTAATTTTTGTTAACAAAAAGAAAAACTAAATGATTATTTGTACCGGGATTCAATCCTGGTCCCCACTATCCACACTTCTGTGCTTTGATTTCTGAGGCTCTGACCCACAGTTCGCTCGATGAAACGCACTAAATAATTATAATATCTCACCTGTATTTTTGTCTACTAAACTTTAAATGAAAATATTTCGTATGTTTTTCAGAAGTGGACCTTAATATTGTAAATTTTTTATATTAATTATGCTCTACTAGCAGACGAAATTTGATTGAAATCGGCGAGGGCCATATTTGCTTTGAACCCCTCCTTGTGAGCATTCAATCAATAGAAGGAGTACAGGTACATATACAATATAGGTATAAGAAAATGACGCCAAAAAGTCACTAAAGTGTTGACGAATATGGCGGTTAAACAAGGTTCGATTTAAAATTTTTCGGCAGTTATTGATACTATATTAATTTGTTGTTATAAATATTGTTAGAATAGTTATTAATAAATAATATCAAATTACAACAAAAGTCACATACATATTTAAAAATATTCATTATAACCGATACTGTAGATTATAAAAGGTGTTAACCAATATGGTGATTTTTCTTCAAAAAAATAAACAAATAAATAAGTAATGTGTACTCCATCTATTGTATGATACTACATATCACGACTTCTTTGTCCCAACCTCGTATATCAAAAACTATATGTTCTAGGACACACAAAAAACATTAAAAATTTATATACTTATCTACTTATATATATATATATATATATATATATATATATATATATATATATATATATATATATATATGTATATAAAGGGTGTAATTAGCATAAATCTTAAGTTCATAGTGATGAAACTACAGATTTCAATACGTTGTTTTTTTGTGTGTCCAAAAATTGGGAGTTTTCAGATTCGAGGTTAGAACAGAGAAGTCGCGATATTCTAATATCAATATACAAATTCGTTTATTTCTTCGCAGAATTTAATTCTGAAATATGAATCTGTTATTCGAGATGCTGATAATATTACGTGTATATATGAAGATGGAGAAATAATTTCCTACAAATCTGTAAGTCTAATAAATATTTTTTTTTAATATTAAACTGAGGGGCCATCCATAAATTACGTATTCAAACAGGGGCAGGGAGGACAGTAGCCTAACGTGATGGGGCTTGGTTACGGATGGGGAGGGGGGTGTTCCAAGCAAACATAATATCACGTTTGGAAAAACTTATCTTACAGTTAACAGAAAAAAACGATACTTTTCCAATTATCCAATTTCCGAATTATCCAATTTCTTTAGCAATTAATAAGGAACCTTCTCGGGTATCGGACCACTTCATTAGAAGTACTTTTAACCATTTCTTGCTTTTTAAAAAAGAAAATGTATTTAAAAAAAGTTTTTTTGAGGACACAAAATTTTGCAAGGGTTTTTTCAAAATAAAAAGAAAAGTACTAAAGCTTAGAGAATTGTTATCAAATTTTAATAGTATATTAAAAAAGGAAAGAAAAACATACTAAGAGTAGACTTTTAACAATATTAATGTTATTTGAAAAATTATAGGCGCCGTTCACAATTACCCCGGTCAACCCTAATTCTAAAACCATCAATATGAGAATCTATGGAAAGATTTCACAGTGTGAAAATTTGATATATTAATATGGGTAATTTCGAGTCGTTTGGCAAGCGGAGCGAACCATTACGTTTTATAGAATTTTAAATTGTTTGGCGAATGAAGTGAAGCACTTTAAAGAACTGATTTGGAATTAAATTTGTTCGATTTGTTTCGGAATAACTAATTTAAAGTAGCTTTACTCACAGCTTAAATAATTTTACACGAATGAAGTTGGAGGGTATAGTTGTCAAAAATAAATTAACAAATACATGTTTCAACACTTTTTGGAAATTAATCCTGTAAAGAATAAAATAAGGAATAAACGTAAAAAAATTGAAGAGAGATCATCAAAGTTTACATTTTCAACGCCTACTGTTCTGGCGTCTCCAGCAATGAGTCAGTTACTTTAGGAAATATTCAAGTATAATGCAAGCAGACTTAGGGGGTGTAGGGATTTAAATTTTTCAATAGGACTAGGGAGGACACTTATTTAAAGTCTACAAAATATTTTTAGGTATTTTAAAAATATATGATATTTGAGTATTTTAAATCAACGTTCTTTTTACTTCTGTACCAAATTCGTTGACACCTTCTTAATAGGCTTACTTTAGATTTTTAGTCTATGTTATATGTTTGAAGAAATGATCAATTAGTTTTTGGAAATTTCCAATTGTTCCTAGATAATTAGTCAAAGGAAAAAATTAAAAATAAAGAGGATTAGTGAGTATGCTTATCAATAAATAACGCTTATCATTTCAGCTTATGATAAGAAAATAGTGGCAAAAAGTTTTAGCAAACTACCCAGGAGAAATTGCCCTTACTAAATTACTAAATTCACGCCAGCGAAGCCGTGGGTAATAGCTAGTAAATATGTATAAAATACTGCTATGAAAAAATTAAATGTTCTACGTGTATTTGCTATTAAATGATCGCTTGCCAGTAACAGATCCCATTTAATTTAATACAAATCTGGTATAGCTAAACGATTTTAAACTGAGATACCTTCCTTCGTTCGCGAAAATGGAGTAGGTAAAATAAATCAACTCACTGGCCTTTGATTCATAAGACACATATATTTGATAGATATCAACCTTACCTTAAAAATAACTTAAGGGCGACCACTAGTGTGAAAAAAGATGATTTTTGGGAATTTTTTTTAAAGAAAACTACTGTATGGAATTTTTTAATATTTTAAGGATAGATTCGTTGATATATTATAAATTTATGATAAAATTTTTGGACCAAAAAATTGAAAATTCAGTGAGCTATTCACGATCTCCCAAGCCTCCAAAAAAAAGTTCCCCCACTGCCTGAAATCAAAAAAATCAAAAAGCCTGAGAATTTTTACTAAAATTATTTACGATGTACTCACTATAACGGTCATAGTAAAACTAGATGAGTCGTTTAAATGTGTCAGGGTCTAGCTTCTCCAAAACATGTGGCTGGAAGCCCCGTCCAGAAACTTCCGAACTATCAACTTCCATACATTTCTCAATACCTCAAAGTTAACAATGAAAATCAGAATCCGCTCTTCAGATGGCTGTAACTCAAAAGTTGTTTGAGATATGCACTTAAAATTCTAGTATGTTATTTTTAAAGGTATAGACTATCGAAACATGCAAAAAAAATTTCAATTTTTTTCAAAAAGCCGCACTGGTGGTCCCCCTTAAACTGATCCATTTTAAAATGCGTTTCTGCACATATCTCACTTCATTTTCTGTTAGGTCTAGACAATATTTTTTTGTATATTATCTAATTTGTTTTATATTGTTAGAACAAACCAATACAATTATTCTTAACAATATAATTATTGTTAAGTTAGTCTTATTACTGGTTGATACTTTTTTAAATTTTCTCTTAATTCTAGGTTCGTCATATATCAAGAAGCGAAATATGTCAACAGCAAGATAATTTCAACTGGGATCCAATTGACGCACTAAATATTTCACTGGCAATATTACTATTTTTAGTGCTAGGTAAATTAGGTTATGATTATTATCTCTACAAGAAATATAGAAAGTTGCCTTGGATCGTAATTAAAATGCCATAATCACACTAAGAAACGTTTTTGTAAAATTTTAAAAGAAAACAACTACAATATATATATATATATATATATATATATATATATATATATATATATATATATATATATATATATATATATATATATATATATATATATAGGGTGTAAGGTCTCAGTTTACTTATTAAGTTTTGCTAGTTAGCTTGTACCGATTAAGTTTCATTTCAGAAATTTTTGATTATCAAAAAAATGACCCCTAGAAAAAAACATTAATCAGGCTCTGACTACCTAACAGATTTTTTGTTTTTGTTTTTTTGAATGTTAAACTTTTCGTTAACAAAATATGTTTATACTTATTTACCCAATCTTTTGAAATTAAGTGTACAATAGCGTGCAAAAGAAATTGAACATATTTTGTACTAAAACAATTACAGGTTTATTTCATACTTATAAATTTAGCAAACATCTGTAACCGACTTCAGTAATCTAAATATCATTGACTTACATCAACTTCAAAAATTTCTGTAAAAAAAGATTCATTCTAAACAATTAATTAGAATTTTTCTAAAATTTTTGTTGGTCATTGTACATGAAACTTTCGATTGCTAATACCGCCTTATAAAAATATAGGTTAGTAGTGTACGTGCCTCATTACCTATTTACAAAATACAGCTGATACATATTTGAAATCAGTGAAATCACATACAAAATATATACAGGGTGTCAATTTAAAAACAAACCGGTCTCATATATTTGGAACTGTAAAGGATATTAAAAATTTCTCAAAACTGTTTCTAGAATATGGGGGAGAAACTAATATAGCCAACATAAGAATTTTTTGCAACCAATCCCCTAGGCTCCAGCAACTCCGAATCTATTTTTTAAAATTATAATATCCTACTTGCGGTACAACATGAAAGCTCTTTAAAAATGCTATTCATTAATACCAAATTTAATGTTAATTTATCAATTATTATTTAGAATACGAAAAGAATACGAAAAAGAGAAAGACGAAATTTTTAAAAAACTTTCCAGTGATATGCTACAGGTGGGGTTTTGCAATTTCAATAAATAGGGTTGGCGTGGGTAGAGCGTTAGAGGTTGGTTGTAGAGGATTCCAATGTGGGTCATAATGGTTTCTCCTTCATGCTATACGTAGAAACGGTTTTGAAAAAATTTTTATTTTCTTTATAGTTCCAAAGATATGTGAGGCATATGAGGCCTGGCTTGTTATTAAAATGAACACTCAGTTGTTTATGTTATGATAACGTCTAAGCAGGCTGTGCTATGGCCATGATGGGAATCACAAATCATTGTCAATACATGCATACATGCTAAAATGTATCTTTTTCTTTACCTTTGTATGCATGTGTGTGTGTACTGTGTAGAAAAGATTAGTTCGATATTCACACAAACAGTAAACTGTGCATTTGTGTGAGTGAATTATTTCTGTGTCGCTGTTGTTATAAAATCACTGGTAGGGTAAGGTGGGGTAAGTGCATACCCGGGGCAAGTGCATTCGCGTCAAATAGAATTTCCGACTAACTATAAAGTGATTTAAAACCAATTTTAAAATACCCGCTAACACTCAAGAGAAACAGGTCAACCTTAATTTGGCACTTCTGTCAGTTATATAGAGTAGTAACAATGTGTTTTATGGTTTAACAACGAGTTGGTGAGTACATTTTCAATAAATTTTTAATAGTCTATTATAATATTTTTATATTTTTTATTTAACATTTTTAGTTGTCATTAAGGTAAATTTTAATTAATTGAGAAGATTTTTTCTTTTATTCTATTATTTTAGAAACACTAAAGGGAGCGCACCTACCCCAATATTTTTCCTAATTTATAATTAGGAAAATATAAATTATATATATTTATAAATTATATATAATATATAAATTTCCAATATTTTTCCTACGGAACAAGTGCGTCTTTTGGATTGGGGTAAGTGCGCTCTTAATTGCACGCTCTTATCCCACTGTATTATATGATGTAAATTCTGCTTGTTTTTGCCCATAATTATTTATTTTAGGTAGAAATGGTACGAAATTACGTAAGAAAAATTGCCAGAAGTACACAGTATTCAGCAGCGGCCTTGGAAACTGCATTAGATGATATTAGTATACCTCTCAATTATAATATAATATGTTCAAATTATGTTTTATTGCTTATGGCCTCTTAAAAGGTAATTGATCACTTGAGATAAAAAGATATTTAAAATTTTTTTGTACAGTTACGTAGAGAAAAGTATGTTTATTCGACGCACTTGCTCCTCAATATAAATCAATCAAAGAATACAGAATTATATCAAGAAAACACACTTGCCCCAGACCATGGGGCAAGTACATATTTCAAAAAAATAAATTACAGTTCATTATCATGAAGCTCTCTAGAATTTCTTTCTTTTGATGATTTAAGTTTAAAGACCAGGTAGTTGATAACGCTGATAAACAATCATTTGCAATTAATAACATTGATACAATAATGGTCTGAAAGTTAAATATCCAAAAATGGGGGTGCACTTACCCCACCTTTCCCTATAAAAAGCCGCCTAAATAGTGTAAATTTTTTCTAAGAATGTTTATTTTAATTCTTAACTAAACATTGTCTTGTAGGTATGTATTTGACAGGTATCGGACTTCTTTCGGATCAGACAGTACTGTGTTTAGTATATGCAGGTATACATATTGCACTCAGTGTGATTAAAAGTTGAAAATATTTTGATAACATCAACGTACACAAGTTACACAACACACACATAAATATGTGTATAAAAATATTATTTATACGTATTTTATGTGAACATCCTTTTTAATTCTTTTATTTGTTACCTGCACAACTGAAAAGTGTAACTCTAATTTTAATTGACTATCAAAAGTATTTTTGTTTACATTATGTTTATGATTTATGTGATATGTCATTTAAATTAAATAAATTCATCTTTTTTTTATTGTTTTCAATTTTGAGAGATAGAAGTATAGTTGCTTATTAAAAATTTGTTTTTCAGTAATAAAAAATCTTAGCAAATACGTACGCGATAGGTATTACAGTGGACCGTCTAAATATTCAAAAACTTTTCAATAAATTTTACAAAAATTTTTTCCAATTTTTTGAATTTTCTTACTTTCGTCAAATAAAAAATGCCGTTAGTACTCTAAATAATGAAAAATGTAATTTTTGACCAGTTATATTCATTCAAATGTGCACAATTTCATGTAATTTAGTTGCAAAATTTTGTTGCAATAAGTACGGTTCTGACCTGTCCGAAAAAAACCGCTACCTGGTATTTGAAAATATAATAAATACACTTATCGGCGAAATTAACTTATCACCTTTTCCAAATGTTTAACATTATTTTTATTTTAAATTTCGTTTGTGATATTGAATGTTATTTGCTGAATAAACGATTTAACAATCAGAATTCATTTCAATTTTTTTTGAATTTAAACGATTTTAAGAAATTAATAAAAATTGACTTTTAGGAGTAGATATTCAGGATTTATTGACATGTTGTCTAGTCGTCTGTATGACATACTGACGCAGGGAGAGGGAACATACGTAATAATGGTATTTTTTTTCCGCAATGTAATAATTAAAAGCAACTTTTAATTTATTTTTAACAAAAATTAAATTTTTTTTACTTTTTATTGTATTTGAAGTAAATATAGATTACAGTATGGCAGAAAATGTTTAATTTATTGATAAATTATGTACTCACTAAACAAATAGAATCTAATACCACAGCTTTCAAAAAATAATTTGATGTTATACTATTTGGAGGTTGAACGGTTAATTTTGTTGATGAGTGTAGTACTCTAAAAACTAATGAAGCATAGAACACTAGAAGCAAACTAATATCAAAAAAGTAAAACTCGCTTGGAGTCATTTGTTGGTCTGTCACAGCGTAAGGCATTTAGTCGGTCGGTGTCGGTCACCGAGTGCACGATGATTGTAATGTATTGTAAGACCATTGTTGCTTGAACAGCACGTTGCTCTGTCCGATAATACTTGTTTTGTATTTGTGTGTCTGCTAGATACAATGAATGAAGTTGGAATCAAATAAATTGTGTACCAAAAATTAACAACAATGTTTTATAACAGTTAAAAAAAATGTTTTTAATTTTTGAAATTTGCAATTAATGGAAATTTTTTTAAAGATTTGTAACTTCTGTGTTGTGTTCCTTTTTTGGTTGTTTGGCAATTAGTAGTTTTTAATGTAATTTGTTATTAAATTAATACTGTGTAATGCAGAGTTATGGTTTTTATAATATTCGTAATGTTCTGTGATATAAAAAATTAAAAAATTTTAAGAACTACAAAAATATTTCATAAATTTATTTTAAGCAAAATTTATGAAAAATTGTGTTCGCTTTTCTTGGTACGATATGGTATATATCAATTCAACAATCAACAGGTGTTTACATATTATGATGAGTTAAAAAAAAATTATTTTTAAAAAGATGTTTATTATACAGGGTGTGAATAATTGTAGTTTGGTCCGAGGCATATTCAGAGAAATTTATATTAAACGATGCACTGGCTGGGATGCGATTTTCTCAGATAGCGAATTCCGAAAAAAATTTGTCTTCGGCAATTTTACACCAAGATAAACCATCTCAAAATGATAAGACTTATTTAATTTACACCCTATATATATATATATATATATATATATATATATATATATATATATATATATATATATATATATATATATATGTATATGTATATATATATATATATATATATATATATATATATATATATTAGAGAAAGGTAATACAACTTGTATAAAGAAATAAAAAAATTGACTTAAATTCAAACACAATTTATTTTACTAGCTCAGTTACAAGTATTTTATTAGGTCTCAACAACAAATTCCAATTTAGTACAAAGTTTAACTATTAAAAGTTGAAGAATCAAAAATAAGAATAAATTAATATTAACAGAATAACTAGGAAATTACTCAAATGTTAACACAAAAAAAATAGTAAATTAAATAACTTTAGAAAAAATTTTAGTCAAAATTAAAAATTGATAGGCACATAAAACAAAAAAAATCAGTTAAATATAACAGTTCTTGCTAGAAATTAAACATATCAATAAAACAATAAAATGTCATTAGAAATAATTATAACAAATACAAAAAAGGTAAATAAGCAAAGCGTTTAGTTTCCAACGAAGACACAAAAGGGATTACAATAATATAAAATTCTTTTAGTAACAAATCATATCAAAAGAAAATTAATAAAATTAATTAAATGAGTAAAATAATAGATAAGTGCCAAATTTTAGTTTGGTTTACATTAGTTTAGGTAAACCATTAATTTTCATATCAGATTTTCAAAATATATTAATTTCAATTGTACACAATAGAAAAGTTACATAATATTTTTTTTTTAAATATAAATACCAGGACAGTTAGGGTAAACGTACAATTTTTGGAGTAAATTTAATTAAGCAAAATGATTAACTATTAAAGTTTAAGTAAAACACACTAAAGAAAATTCAAAAACACCAGGAAGAAAACATAAGTTTGTTTGAAGTTACGCAGCTGATCAGAACATTCACATGGACCTTTCACTGGAGAAGATGATGGTTGACAAAACGACTTTTGGCTGTTAGCAGATGTTGTATTTAACCAGCAATCTCTGGAACGGTTATCCATCCAAATAATAAGTTATTGGGGTTACTAAGTTCTCAGTACAGCAAATAACCATAATATACTCAATGTTGTTGATTAATGTTTTCAAATCACATAATTACTGATTTAAATCACGTAATCCTGGTTGATATAAGTTTTTGTTAGTATTGTTCAATTAATCACAAAATTTCAACAATATCAAGAATTTGACACTTAACCCTATTTAAATTAATAATTTTTTTTTTGAATATACAAAATAATTATAAAATTAAAATGATAATTACAGAAAAATGAAACAATTAATTACCATCCTTAATGTACCTGATGTAAATTCCTCAACGCGTCGTATAATAAGAAAAATGATGATGTCAAATCATTTCACAATTTATACCCTAGTTTTCACGCTAATTTAATAAAGTGACATCTGAATGAAATTATATTATTTTTGGGAGAACAGACTATGTTTATTACTAGCTATTAAATGCACAAAGAAAATTAAGTGTACAGTAGCGTACCACAATTTAAAAAAAATTAATTTTTTGAACTTAGTACATTTTAACAAATAGTTTTACATGGAAGACATATATATATATATATATATATATATATATATATATATATATATATATATATATATATATATATATATATATTAGGGTGGTCCTTAAGAAGCTAATATTTAAAAATTATAAGGGACACCCGTTCATTTTGTTCTACAACATGAAAAAAGACTTCCATAAAAATCTTAGATTTTTCAAAATTTCTATAAAATTTCATCAAGTTTGTGAGCACCAAAGTGACATTGATTATGAACTAAATAATAAATTAAGACACTAAGGTAAAAGACCCGATAATTAACCCTGGCCCAATTTTTGACCTTTTCAACTTTTTTATAAATTAATAAAAAAATTATATTTTAAATAAGAAAAAAATAAATTCTTAATTTAAAGTAATCTATTCTGTGTCTAATGAACAGCAATTTAAAAAGTTTAGAATATATTAACAAAATAAAAAAATAAGTTTAAATTGAGTGTGCAATCTATTTTTTAGTTATTGTCTAAACTTTTTACGATAGAAACTACGTCGTTTTGATCTGTGCAATATTCACCATGTAAATATGAAAATTTAATTAAAAATATATGAACGGGTTAATATTTGTTTAAATTTTATTTTTAAATACTTATAAAATACCTTAGAATGATTTTTATTATTAAAATAGGAGGGTCAATATTACTAGGCCCAACTCTAAGGGTATGAGATAGTTTTTCACCCTAAAATTCTAACCTAAAACATGCGAGATTATCTGTTTAGTGACATGTCCATAATATGTAAAAATAGTTATTTTAAATTAGTTTTTGTTAGTTATTTTGTTATTTATAGTTATCTTCGATTAGTTTTTGTTATTTTTCATAACGTAGTGATAAGTTAACATTAAACATTTATTATTATACGAGAGATTTGTATTTTTTCGAATAACGTTTGTCTAACGAAAATTTGTTGCCTAGCAATTTAACGAGAAGAATTATCAACTAACAAAAACGCGACAGCGAACATGCCGACATTGGTATAACGCTTTTCGTCGTCGGAATCATTAATGTTTTTATTTTTCGTAAATCGTCGGAATCATAATGTTGTTGTTTTGTAGCATGACTTAAATTATTTGTAAATTAAATTTTAAAAACTGTATTTTTTATAATAAATAAGTATTTAATTTATTAATCTAAGTAATGATTTAATTTGATTTAAGCTTAGTAAGCACTCCATAAGCTAATCATAATTGAATTTAAGGGTCAGAGAAACTAGGCCACTGTCAGGGTCAGAAACTGTCACATGAGAAATTCTAAGGGTCAAAAACTGGGTCCTTGGATGTCAATTTTTAAACATTAATTTAAATTATTAATTCAATTCAAATAATTATTTTACGTAAATGACTTTATTTTGAAAGCCATAAACTCGTTGATAAAATTATTAATTGTCTCTTAAGTTAAAACTTATATTTATTATTGTCGTTTAACCTCAGCCGTCACTACAAAACAGTCAGAAACTAGGCCCTTTACCTTACATTAACTTTTAATTACACATCACTCACTCATAGCTCATTAAATAGATGTTCCCAGAGCTTGGATGACACTCCAAAGCGCATGCCTGGGAACATCTATTTAATGAGCTATGAATAAATGATATGTAATTAAAAGTTAATGTAGTGTCCTAATTTATTATTTAATTCATAATCAATGTCACTTTGGTGCTCACAAAATGATGAAATTTTATAGAAATTTTGAAAAATCTTCGATTAGTTTGAAAACTCAAAACTTGGTAGCGAGCCCTAAAACATTTTTTAAAAATTTAAAATTTTTATGGAAGTCTTTTTTCATATTGTGGAACAAAATGAACGGGTGCCCCTAGCAATTTTTAAATATTAGTTTTTTAAGGACCACCCTAATATATATATATATATATATATATATATATATATATATATATATAGGCTGAGTTTTTCGAGAGTTGCCATTTTGATTACAGCCAAACCGTTGATTTAATCGAAAAATTGTTCAAATAAGAGTTGTAGATATCGACGGGGGCAACCGATTGCTATAGTCAGGAGCTTTATAGCTCTTATGGTTTTCGAGTTATAGAAACGGTAGTAGACGGTAGAAATGCAACAACACGTATCTGCTGTTTGGTTAATTTTACAGTAGCAGCGAAAAACCTCCAGTACGGTTATTTTTGATCATTTTAATATTTTTAGTATATTTCTTGTTATTTTTATTTATTTTTATGATTTTATAATTAAGAAATATCAAATTTCAGTTTTAGCAATTTAAAATGCACATACGTGGTATTGCATCTAATAATACAGGAACCAATACAGCACTTACGCGCTATTGCAATTAAACGGGAACTTTTTTTTAAAAATAATAAATAAATACCTAGTAGATAAAAAATATTTATTTAAAATTTTTTAAAGAAAATACATGTTCTGTAATTGTATAAAATTATTAAAAAAGTAAGCAGTCTTAAATTATTTCTTAGACTCTAGTCTTAAGTTTTTCTTAGACTCTATCGTAGTCTTAAATTTAAAGTTTCTCGAACTTCATTTTCATCAATAATTTTTTTACCCTCTTTTTCGTTACCCTCTTCATCTTCAATCAAATTATTTTTCTCCTCAATAATTTTATTATCACTGTTGTTTTTTTGCTGCACCTTTGCTGAATGTCAATACCTATCTCATAGTTCTGTTTGTTGTTTAATAATTGATCTACCATTACAACACCTTCTTCTGTTACCAGACCGCTTAAAATTGCTTCCTTATTCATGCATGTCATTTGTTCGTTATTAGAAAGCATAACGTTATCTTCAACAATTTCTTCTCCCTGAATTTCTACTCTTTGCTGTATACCACAATCAGGTACCAATTCTTTGTTATCATCGAGTAATATAAAGCTACTTTGTTGTAAAATTTCATACAGTGGTTGAGAAGCTTCAGCTTGAAATTTTGAGTTACAGGCTGGAGTTTTTGTATCTTCAGTACTGATTAAGCTATCTCCAGTATCGGAATTTTTTTCATTTTCTGAAGGAACTGCTAAGTTTTTCTGGTCAAAAACGGTGGATTCATTTTCTTTACACATTTCCAATAGTTTTTTGGTACGACTTCTAAAACTAAAAGCAAAATTAATTTAAAAAATCATTCATTGCTTTAACGGCCGATAAAAGAATTAAGGCATTTTCAACAATTAAGATTTGAAAATTTTATACGTAACTGCAAGTAGTAATTCTAATTTGATAAAGTTAAGGAATATGCAAACCCTCGTAACTGCATATCATTGAATTGTAAAGTTATAAATTATACTGGCCAACAAAAAAAAAATTTTTGCCGTGGTTCGCAACTATTTTTTTTTCATACCTTGACATGAGATTAATTAAAATAGGTGTGTTAAAAAAAATTGCGACACCCATTGATTTAGAAATATATGTATTTATAAAGAAACAAAAATAATTGAGTTTTTAAGGCAATTAATTTTTAAAAAATTACTCTGAAGACTTTTTTGTTCGGTTGGCTTGTCTCTTATATCTGTATGACGGATAATCTCATTTTAATGTGCAGCAAAAATCTGCGAGCATTCTCGATGACCATTTTTCTTGATATCTTTTTTCCATCGCCATAATATTACTATAACAAAAATAGAGTTTAGATTACCTATGATAAACTATGCCAAATGCATAGTTTATCATAGGTATATTTAGATGTTTCGATGTAATAGAATTTTTTTAATATTTTTCTATTCATACTTATACATGAGAGATATCGAAAAAATATAATTGAATTAACGGCAAAAAGTCGTGTTGACCAGTGTTAATTTTTGAACAACAAAATGGTAATTTCAGTTAAAAAAATGCTTCCTTGTAGTTTTAAGAATAATATTTTATAGCCACAATTATATTAATGAATCAATAAACAAAACTAAATTAAGAAATAAGAGCGGTACTTACCTAGTTTTGGTAGTAGTAGCCATGTTTTTGGTAGATACGTGGTATTGCAGACAAAAATACGTCTCGTAGTTCGAACAACTAACGTTATTTAAGTGTATAAATCGAGGAATTGTGTCCTCTTTTATAAAAAACGCTAACTAGTGACAATTTTGAAAAATGTGTAGGTACGAGCTATTGCATTTCTACCGTCTATATATATATACATACATATATATGGGTAATTCTCCTAACAAAAGAAGAAATTGGACTTAATTCCGGCCCGATATTTTTTTCATGCGTAAGCTTTGGCAAGAAGTTTTATTTCAAATTGATGACATTTTTCACACTATTTCAAAGTGGCCAGTCAAAATATTAAAAATTATAAATTTTATGGCCATTATAAAAAAAGAGACATCCAGGAAAGTGAAAAAATGAGTAAAAAACTAAAATTAACAAAAGAGAATTTCTTATATTCATTTTTATTATTAAGCATAATTTATTAAACTATTAAACAATTTATTAATTTTTATTATTAAACAATTTTTATTATTTTTATTATTAAATTTTTAATTATTAAACAATTTATTATTTGTTTAATAGATATTATATATTATATTAGTAGTATATGTATATATATTAGTAGTTATATAGTGTATATATGTAAATATTAAAAAACCAAAATTTAAAAAAACAAAATTAAAAAACAAAAATTTTAAAAAAATAACTAAATAAATAAAAAAAAATTGGGAATTTATTATTTATTAAAAAAGATTCGAAGTCATTTACTACAGTTTAATACATATTATATATTATATTAGTAGTATATAATATGTATAATATGTATCAGTAGTTATATTAATTATATAGTATATAGGTATTATACAAAAAAAAAAATGGTAATTTATTTTTTATTAAAAAATATACGGAGTCATTTATTACAGTATTCTAATGACATTTACCTAATTTATTTACATTATTTAAGTTAAATCCCCGTTTTCGGAGCTACTAGGAGACTGAGACCAGAGGACTGAGAATTCTTCAATATTCTTTAAAAATCGGCTAAATAACGTTTTATAAAAAAAAAAAAAAAAAAAAAAAAAAAAAAAAACAGGTCCGCTATTTCAATACAGCATATTTACAACTCATACAACTGAAAAATTTCTTATATCCACAGTATTTTTCACGAAAATGCTGACCAGGATACTGAGAAATTGACTGGACCGAGTACGATCTCACTTACAATGTTAACTGAATTAATTGATACAACCCCAAATTAAATAAAACATGTACTTTATTTTATTTATTATATTTGAGTTAATTACTATGACAAACGATGATTTAATCGGAATATAATTTTTTTATATTTTTTAAATGTTTTGGTTTGATAGGAGAATGATGCAAAGTTCGGGAGACAAAATTCAATAGAATATTTCTTAAAGAAAATATAAAAAAATTCAAAAATTATTTATACAATAAAAAAGTACCAATATTATAGATTACTACTGCAGTGTAATTTTTTTTTATACATTCAGAAAAAATAATTATTTAGTCTGCTATTTTTACTTTGGAGAGGAGACATACCAGGAGACTGAGAATTTTACATTTTAAGTGTCATTTTTTATACAAAATATATTTCGAAACCGGGTTATTTTGAGTGACCAGTTAGATGCAGTAATGGTTTACAGTTTCCATCTAGAAAAAATGTATTTTTCAAAATATTAATATACAAAATGCGTTGGGCCGTCTAAAATTCCATAGTTTGAAGAACTACCCATATATATATATATATATATATATATATATATATATATATATATATATATATATATATATATATATATATATATATATATATATATATATATATATATATATATATATATATATAATATATATATGACCTAAAAAATAATTGATCCTATACATGTAATTAATAAGTATGTTTTAATTAGTTTATATTCAATTCAGGGCCAGCTTAGCCAATAGACGAGGGATATTTTTAGGGGCGGTAAGTTTTTAAAATAGGGCGGAAAAATGAGTAATTAACATTTTTTTTCTTTTTGCTCGTCAGTTATTTGTTTTAAGAGACCGTTTGTAAAAAAGACAAAGGCGACATTTTTCAAGGTGCCTAGGGGCGGACTCAGGGTTAATCCGGCCCTGATTCAATTAAATGATTAGGAATAATTTGTAGCATAATTATTGGATTCGTACCTCTAAATATTAGAAAATAAAAAGCTACATAACCTCAGCATCACTATCTATCACCAGTAGCAATGATCACACCAAATTCTTGTAATCACTTTTGAAAGCACTTCAAAAGTTCAAACTGTGTTGGTCAATACATGGTATTGGTGATACCATTGATAGCCATAGGTAGCCTATATATAGCTATTATTTGGTTATTTTTTTTTTACTTACCTTAGTTTTGCCGCGAGAGAAAATATTCAGTAATACGCTAATACGTCTAGCTAAGTGTTTTTGCTAGACGAGCTGCACTGTTATCAACGAAAAATCCTACTTTTTCCACAGAAGATCAACCATTAGTTTACATCAGCGCTAATATACCTACGCTGTTAATAATGTCCGATCGAAGTTTCGGCTTCGGTCATCTTCGAACGAAAAATGCACCTTTGGCCATACATTCGGCTTCGGCTAAAAAGAAACCAAAAATTTAGCCGAAGTCGAAGGTGCTATTCTATACACACAATGTTATTTTATTTAGGTATTCCTTTTCTTATCCTAAATTACTTTTACAATTCTGCAGAAGCCGAATTTTTATATCAAAGTCGAAGTATATTGTTAAAACTAACTAAACTAACCTAACCTTAACCAACCTCACCACCTGCTTTTTATATCAAAGTCGAAGTATATTGTTAAAACTAACTAACCTAACCTAACCTTAACCAACCTCACCACCTGCTTTTTATATCAAAGTCGAAGTATATTGTCAAAACTAACTAAACTAACCTAACCAAAACCAACCTCACCACCCAGTTTTTATATCAAAGTCGAAGTATATTGTAAAAACTAGCTAACCTAACCTAACCAAAACCACCCTCACCACCTACTTTTTATATCAAAGTCGAAGTATATTGCTAAAACTAACTAACCTAACCTAACCTTAACCAACCTCGCCACCTGCTTTTTATATCAAAGTCGAAGTATATTGTTAAAACTAACTAAACTAACCTAACCTTAACTAACCTCACCACGTACTTTTTATATCAAAGTCGAAGTATACTGTTAAAATTAACTAAACTAACCTAACCTTAACCTCACCACCCAGTTTCTATATTAAAAATCGAAGGATATTGTTAAAACTGACTAAACTAACCTAACCTTAACTAACCTCGCCACCTATAATCTAAAGCTAACAAATTCTTGTATTAAAGTTGAAGTCTAGCGTTATCTTAATACGGTGTGAAGCATCCTATATTCTACAACGTTGTGCGTCCTATTTTATAAACCACGATTCATTCTGTATACACACGGTATACATCGCATATATCGTAGATGTGGTATATTCTCTCTGAATATTTACGACGTACACATTTAAAATGGCTGAAAATAAAAGGTTAAATGGTTATATTTATTTAAGAAAAAATTTTGTTTAAAACTTTTATTACACGTTTATAACGGTATTTTTTTAACAATTCTATATTTTTACGATTTCTTATTAGTAACAATTAATTGCGTTAAATTAGTTGTTATATCAAAAATGTCAGTCACATTTAAAGTGTGATAATTAATAATAAAATACAATTATTTTTTAATAAAAACATGTGTCCACGCTTTAACTCTTTAGATACAATAATTTCCAGTCACATTTGTTTCTCTTTGCGGCAAACATCTAAATTATTGAACACATGCCATATTGCAATTTACCCAGCCGTGATTAAACAAAGTTAAATTACAGAAAGGAACAAAAATTTATTTATATACCTGAATTGTCCTTACGATAAATATAATATATAAAATACAAAATTAGAATAAAAGACAAGTTCGTGGCTGCTTTAGTATTTATAGGATCAAAAATGCGCCAAATTTGACGTATTAAATGTCTACCAACTTAGGATAAAAAAATTACTATTATTAACTTTTAATGACAGATGAAAAATTACCTTTTAATGACAGATGAAAAATAAAATAAGAATATTTTAATTAAAAATAAATACAAGAATGTAACATCATCAATACCCGCGTAAAAAAAATATTGAAAATAATTTTTTTCAATTTATTATAACTAGATTTTGCTAAATGTAGTAAGACTAGATGTACTATGAGCAGTTAAGTGATTTTTAATTTAGCAAGGTATATGGTAAGGGCGTCAAACACAATATCACCAATTATTATATCATCTTTTTTGTACGGTCCGTATACCACATCAATTCCGCTATTGGGTTGAAGGTGTAGTTGTAATTATTTTCTTGCTATTGGTCCAAACTCTTTTGGTAAATCTTCAGGTGTTGGCATCAATTTTCAAGCAACACTCTGCGCTGATCCGGAGAATTTTGGTGTTTCAAATACATTTTGTTGTTCTTCTTCTGGATACGATTCAAAAACATCTTCTGGAATGTCTTGTATTGAAATATCTTCTTCCTTTGTTGGTAGAGTATAATAGTTTGCTGTTTTTTTCCCAATTTTTTCTTTTTCTTTTTAATTTTAGGTGTGAACGCATTCGATACTTGCGCCTCTTCTTCTTCTTTTGTTTCCACTTTAATAGGATGTTTCTTCTTGTCACCATTTAACTTTGTAGCTATTTCTTTAAGCGGAGTAGTGACTGGTTCCAATGTACTTTGAAGCAACATGACTCCAGTTTTCCAGATCGTAAAGCATTAAATTTTTTACGTATATTACTTGCCGCTTTTATAATGTTCTTTTTAATCGTCTTTTTATCCATCTCGATGACTGCTTCTTAGAACGATTTCTAAAGAACTGAAGCTCTATCGCATGCGACTGCTGTATTTATATGGTCGTATTTAGGTGGACCAGTTCGAAACTGCTATACCGGCTACTAAACCAGTTCGAAAAATGTTTGGATCAGCATATAACCAGCTTAGGACCAGCTTAGGACCAGTATAGGATCAGCTTAGGACCAGTATAGGATCAGCATAGGACCAGCTTAGGACCAGCTTAGGAGCAGCTTAGGACCAGTATAGGACCAGCTTAGGACCAGTCAGCAGGTCGGTTCAGAACTGGTTATAGCATTTTCCGGATGTTGATCCTTTCCAGAAACGGTCAAACTAGTTTCGATATCTTCCATTGCGTATATCATCTTCTTTGCAAATAGTTAAAAATCCATAGTTATCACGCCAACACTCTCTGCATAATTCTTTGAACTGATTGAACGACATATCGGAATTAATATGATCATCATAGATATGTCTGAGGTTGAGATCATCCTGTTTGAAGACTGCAACAAGATTCGCATTATCCCGTACATGATGTTTGGGTGCCGCTGTATACGTTTGCGTCAAGTAGAAACAATCATCATTGTAGTGTCGACAATGGCTAAAATATTTTCTATTATGGCTTTTTTCACCCGCGCAGATACATCGTCGAATATTACCAGCGAATTTGGTCGTGCTTCTTTCGGTGGTATGACATCATCGTTGAGTATGTAAAATAATCCAAACCTTTAACACTTTTAATGATTCGTTCCAGATATCGATATTTCGGTTGGTGTAATGATTTGGAATAGATGTATATGTTTTCAAATGCCACACCATTAGGATTCTGGATAAGCGACAGAAGAGGTGACGTTTTACCGCATCCACTTGGACCACAGATGATCGCTCTAATACTCCTCGGTAGCAGTGGACCATTTTTCTTGAAATCAGTGCTGTCCTCGTCAGACGAAAACTCGAAATTTTTGACTGGTAGCGTCTCCTGCTGTTTAACGAATGAAGAAGACATCGTCGATGTTGATCAAATAACACTATTTCTTATACTAAGAAAGTTGAGTAAATTTCCAGCATATTTATAACATATATAAATAGTACAGCATATGCTCTCCTGTTTCAGTTCAATTTTAAATGTCGACGTGGAAACAACTAGCGGTTAGTCGTGAGAAGACAAGCGGTGTGAAAAGATCTGGTTGTGATATAGTAAACGGAGTAATTAACAAATTACCATTTGAATTTCATTATTTTAATTTTAATAACAGTTTCCAAATTATCGTAGTTCGCGCGAATCATTGTTTTAACGCTCGGTATATAATAATATATACAAGTATATAAAATTGTTTATAACTTTTATTTTATAATAAACCATATAATTTATTGTTAGTTGTTAAATATTGTATTAATTTAATATCTAAAAACATTTTTTAACTTTAACTTCGGCTCCAGATACCACCTTTTCCGCTACCAACCCCCAATATTATACGTTTGGTGGCACCAGTGGTATCATAAAGGGAACCACCAAGCCACTTACACCCTCAGTATTTATTACAATTGGTGCCAGCGTTTGGGATTTATTTCGAAAATACTCCCATACCGCCGCTTAGAGCTGGTGTATAAAAGCAGCAAATAATTTTAAAAAAAATTGAATTGCTAATTGTTATATTTTCAATTATTTTAAATTTCTGGCTAAAACTAAATTTTTATTATCTAAAAAAAAAATAAATAAATAAATAAATGATTATACCCGAAATGACCACTTCTGGTACGTCGTCCGTTGTAACAGTACAGTCCAAATTTTGGCACCCACCAACCCTAATTGGTGCCCAGCGGTTTGAAATCGATTTAATATGCCCACACCTACATAGATCCCGGGGAATTTTAACCAGCAGAAATTCAGTTTTCGAAATTTATTAATGTAAAAATTAGAAATGACCTCCCTATCTTATGACGACAAATGACCTCTCAAATCTTAACTGCATGTTGTACCATCGGAATGTAAAAATTAGCACACAGTGGGAATGAATTTGAGGTTGAATCTTTGTTTGAAATTTCTATGTAATAAAAATCTTTTCATGTAAATAAATATGATTGTAAAATATTAAATTGTTTCATTTATGTATTAGACACCGTGTCATTCATATTAACTCTAAGTGGAGACACTTCAATATTAAGTGCTGAGTATTTTCCACCAATCGAATTAAAGAGTGACTACGTTTGTGGGCTTGTTAATTTCGAGACGTACAATTCTGTGCCGAATATCGACGAAACAAATAATTTATTTTATTTTGGTACTGATGAGAAAGATCCTAACCATGCACCACATTGCATCGAGATACCCGTCGGAAATTATGATTTAGAGGACTTGGAAGTTTATATAGACAACATGTTAACACCAAGTGGAGCTGGTACTAATGGAAAACTTATATTACACGCTAATAACAGTACGTTGAAAAGTTCGATAAAATGTACGGAAACAATACATTTTGATCAAGAGCGAACAGTTGGTTCATTGTTGGGTTTTAATAAACGAAAACTTGAAGCACTTCATACTCATTATTCAGATAAGCCGACGAATATTATGAACGTTAACCTGGTGCAAGTTGAGACGAATATTACGACAAACAGCTATTTGAACAATGTTCAAGCACATAATATTTATTCATTTTCTATCCAAGTTAAGGCTGGGTATAAAATAAGTGAGACACCAAGCACCATCATCTATATGCCAGTGAACGTGCAGCGAATAACATCTCTAGTACTACGAATTGTTGATCAAGACGGGAATGTTAATTTTCGAGATGAGACAATAACCGTAAAGTTACATTTGAAACCGGCGTAAGACATGTTGGTATTTAACGACGATAAACAAACGCAATCGAACAGTTTTCAACTTACCAACAACCTGTACGGATCGGCGGTGAAGAGGAAGCGATCATTAACGTTTGAGAACGCATATTTTTTACAACAATTCATCCAACAGTACGGTTTGACTTTGAAAAATCGGAAAAAATGAGTAGTATGTTACATATTAACACCGGTGTTGGTGAATTTGATAAGAGTATCTCAAAACTAGAGGAGCATGCGTACTCACCATTCTTGAATACGTTCAGCAACAGCGACGAAGTCCGAATTTGTATTCAAAATCAAGATTTGATTTTATTACCACACAAAAGTTATCTATACATAGAGGGACAACTTCTGAAGAGCGATGGAACTGTATCGACTCCAGCGGAATCAAATAACAATTCAATGGCGTACTTGTTTGAAGAAATGCGATATGAACTAAATGATGTGGAAATTGACCAATGTAAATACGTGGACCCAACAACTACACTGATGAATTATCTATCGTTAAATAAAAATCAAAGTCAACAACTTTACAACGCTGGATGGTGTCCCGATGAAAATATCAAAGTATCTGACAAAGGTTACTTTAATTTCTATCTACCGCTGAATCGAGTGTTTGGCTTCGCTAACCATTATAAGAAGGTTATTATCAACGCAAAACATCAACTTATTCTGGTTCGTGCACGCACGGATTATGATGCAGTTGTATCAACAACTGATGACGTCATATTTCGTATACAAAAAATTCAATGGATGGTTCCACATGTGACAGTAGCTGATGAGGTGAAACTAAAGTTGATGAAATATGTTGAAAATAGTCAAGATATACCCGTGGCTTTTCGTATGTGGGATATGCACATTCATCCTACGATTCCAACAACGAAAGACAACATTTAGACGGTAAAAACACAATCACAAGTGGAGAAACCGCGTTATGTAATATTTGCATTACAAACAGATCGACGTAATAAGAAAGAAAAAAATCCAGCTATTTTCGATCATTGTGAACTGTTTGATGTCAAAGTGTATTTAAATTCGGAAAAATATCCATATATGGATCTGAATTTGGACTTTACTAATGATAAGTACGCATTGGCATATCATATGTATTCAAAATTTCAAGAAGCCTACTACAACTCTAACAAGAATGAACCACTGTTCAATCGGAAACAGTATAAAGATATTGCTCCTATCATTTTCGTTGACTGTTCTCATCAGAGCGAGACTTTAAAAATTGGAGCTGTTGACATAAGAATCGAGTTTAAAACATCGAAAGAAGTACCGGCTAATACATCAGCGTTCTGTCTTTTGCTACATGATCGTGTAATTCAGTACAATCCATTGACAAACATCGTTCGAAAATTTTTATAAAATATGATACTTCTCTACAAACCAGGTGATTTGTACGCTAGACTTCACACACGCATTAATAGTGAAAATGGCTGACGTGGCAATTGTTGATTTTCAAGGCTTTCCAAATACAACAAAGGGAAGTTTTTATATAAAAGAATTGACTATATTGAAATTTGATCCTTGGAAGAAAAATTACAAGGAGGAACGATACACCTTACAACACTATATTTTTAATTCACCAATACCGATTTGTGAACTGAGTGAAAAAGACCAAAGGACCGCACGATGGCTTCGAAATAAACTTCATGGTTTTTCATGGATGGATGATCATATTGATTATGAGCAACTGCAGTATATTTTAATGGATGCGTTGCGTTCAGTTGGAGTCGTTTATGTCAAAGGATTGGAGAAGATCCGACATCTTAAACAATTTATTCCAATGGCAACCTTTATGAATTTGGAAGAAGTACTCATCTGCCCTAAACTGGCGCTTATAGTGACAAAATACAATGGCCCTCGGTGTGGTAATCATACTAATGGATGTTGTGCGTTAGAAAATGTTGTTTTTTATAACATAACGTTATAATAATAATAACGTGTAATTTTATACATTTATATTATTTATGTAAATATCTATTTTTATAAATAAATAAATATCTATTTACGAAAAGGTTTGAGTTTTATTTTCTGGGGTAAATAAAAGGTAAACGAAAATAAAAGAAGTATAATTTTTTTCAGATTTCATTTTATTATTGTTAGCAATTTTTTTTTTTTTTTGTGAAAATATTACATGAACTTTTTCTAGGACATACGTTAAAATAATGTGTTCAGTCGGAGCAATAACAGCAATATTTGTTGATTTTCTAGTCGTCTATTGTCATTTGTTAGTCATACAGACAGTTTCTACCTTTAACAACAACAATTTGAAAAGATAACTTGAACACAATTCTTGGTGAATATTGTAACAACGCTGTTACAGACGCTGGGAAATTTTCCCCAAAAAAAAATTCCATTAAAAGTTTTCAAAAACATAGGAAACGAGAAAACAATATCTGAAAATTCAAGAAGTTCAACATATAAAAATTCAGCAACATGTTTAACGGTTGTGTTAAGTAGATTGCATAAAAATCAGACTTTACAATCTTACAATTAGTTAAATTTTGGTGTTAGAAATGAGACAGAAGCTTCTGACGTCAGCGTTGTCAGAGCAACCAGCACACATTTGATGAATAAGAACGTAGTCACAGTTTGAATAATAGTATAAAAGTTTTGTTAACCACCAATTTAATTTATGTGATGGTGAAAGTGTTAAATTAAATATAAAATTTGATGTCGAAAATGTTTATTTAAATAATATTAGTAATAAATATATATTACAAAAAATAATTCTTCATTCATTTATTAAAATGTATTTTTTTATTTTTCAATTAAATAAGAATTCGCGGCGTCAGCTTTTCTCTCTAATTCACAATTAATTACAACATAATTGTATATAATTGTGTTTTATGAGTTATGACGATTTAGCACGTGTCTTCATAGGTATATATATAATACATAGTTATTTATTGTAATACACACAGCTGTAGTTGAATATGCAAACGTAGACATATTTTAATTTGCAGTTTTAAAATTGTTCAAGAATTATTTTTATATTTTTTCTTTACAATAAAATTATAATTGTGAAAAAACAAAACAATATAAGACTCTCTTTGGAGATATTTCAAATATACATATGTACAGAATTAATGCAATAAAAAATGTTACAGCACAAAACATTACAATTTGTACTTATGTAAACCTTAGCATTTTTCAGTTTGCAATAATATTTTAAGGATTTAAGAAGTAAGTTCGAATCCGCCTACTGACTTAAAGAAAAAAATACGTCACAACATGGCCGACATTAGAACATCGGGTCTTACCATCGCGGAAATCTCGAAGAAGATGACGTCATTACAGATCAATTAAAAATCAGTGAAGAAGAAGAGAAAACCGATCAACAAAATGGCGACGTATGATAAACGTCCACAAAAAAAAAAAAATGGCGACGTATGATAATCGTCCACAAAAAAAAAAAACTGGCGACGTATGTACATACGTAGTCAACGTCATAGCCTGTACGTATGTATCACATCACCCTATATTTATGCATACTACATTGCGTTGCCAATCGTCCCATTACCTACTATTGTCTTCAAACTGACAAGGGCAATATCAAACATGGGAATCACGGATTTGGGAGAAATTAATATATGTTGTGGAATATATTTCTGTGAGTATTGTAGTGATAATAATTTAGGCCAATGCGACTTTATTTAGAAATTAAACGCACGCAAAATTTCGAATAACATATTGTGTTTGATATGTATCAGTTAGTTGGTATTGTCTGCAACAAGGGACGCTGGTGGTGTGGTTAGTGATTGCTCTTATGTATGTAACTTTTTTTAATATACAGCCGGAAAGGTTCTATGTTCGAATCTATGCCTTTCCAACATAAATAATTCTCTTTTCAATTTTTTTTTAACTTTTTCAGTATTATACAATGGGTCTATTAATTACATTGAGGATGCTATATTTTTTTTTTTAAAGGAGATATGGTATTCTTTTTTATGTCATTATTATAAAAAATTTTTCAATTACCATTACTCATTCACTCACTCAAGGATAAAATGAAGAATGTCTAAAAATACTATAAATAATTTATAATAAAAATCGCTTTAATTTTATGTAAAAAAAAAAAATTCAGTAATTTAAAATTTACGATAAAATTACTGTTAAATATAATGACAACATGTACAAAAAATATTATATCTCCTTTTTCAGAAAATAATTATAGCATAATAATGACATAAAAAAGAATACCATATCTCCATTTAAAAAAAGAATTATAGCATCGTCAATGTAATTGACCATTGTACAATATTGAAAAAATTAAAAAAAAATTGAAAAGAGAACTATTTATGTTGGAAAGGCATAAATTCGAACATAGAACCTTTCCGTCTGTATATTAAAAAAAGTTACATACATGAGAGCAGTCATTAACCACACCACCAGCGGCCCTTGTTGCAGACAATACCAACTAACTGATACATATCAAACACGAGATGTTATTCGAAATTTTTTGTGCGTTTAATTTCTAAATAAAGTCGCATTGGCCTAAATTATTATCACTACAATACTCAGAGAAATATATTCCACAACATATATTAATTTCTCCCAAATCCGTGATTCCCATGTTTGATACTCCCCTTGTGAGATCCGATAGAAAATGCAGCGGAAAAATTCAAAATAACTAAAAATCCTGACGTGACTGATTTTTTCCAGAAATTTATAAGAATTGGTAATAAAACTTTAGGGATAAAATTCATTGTAAACCTGTGTAATTATTATTTACATACAGCAAAAAATTTTTTGGATTTTCCCAATCCTTTTGTATTTTTAAATCAAATTCACTTTCTTTTACACTGTTAATCAAATTTTATTATCATTTAGTTACTTGTTTAAGTTATTAATGACGAATATAAAATTCCAAAATTTACCTCTTTTTATAGCCCTGTCCATCCTGCCTATTGTATTTATTTCCTTGTACCTATACAAGTTATTCTTATATAGCTGTATGTTGTAACGAAAGTAACGAGTAACGATACGTTTGTAACGGGTAAAGGACGGTCCGACCGGTACGGCTGATCATTACGTGCCGGCATTTTGCCCGCAAAATGCGTTCAAATTCAACATTCACACCGAAACGGGCAAGTCATAAAAATTTTTTTTAAAAACCCTTAAAAGTATTATAAAAATACAATAGAACCGACAAGTAGACAAACGTGTCAAGAATAAAAGGCTTTGAAATTATAGGCATACAGGGCCATAAAATTATGTATATTTGTAAAAATATTTTTTGTCTATTTACAGTTAAATGCAAAATCTGGAATTCCCAAACAATTTTATTACTTCTTTTATGAATAGCGAAGGATTTGTAAAAATAAAAATATTAGGTCGTTGCAAAAATTCGTGCGGTTTTTGAATACTTTATTGTCTAAAAATACATCAAATAAAATTACAATTTTTAATCAAAATATTCCTCGTTATTTTCCACAACTCTTGCCCATTTTTGGGGTAACAAATGTAACTATATCGCGGCGATAGAAGCTTTCGTCTTTGGAGGCAATAAAATCATCCACTACTTTTTTTACTTCTTTGAAGTTTTTAAATTTTTGTCCAGATAAAACATGCTGCATTGAGCGAAACAAATGGAAATCAGACGGAGCAATATCTGGGCTATATGCCGGATGTGGTAGGACTTCCCAGTTGAGTTTCAATATCATATCCTTAGTCAGGGCCGTATTAACCCTGAGTCCGCCCCTAGGCATTTTGAAAAATGCCGCCCCTACCTTTTATTTGAAAAAAAGGAAATCTTAAAAAAAAACGTCAATCACAAATTTTTCTGCCCTGTTTTAAAAATTTGCCGCCCCTTTTCCTACCTTTTTTACAAACTTTCTCTTAAAAAAAATAAGTGACGAGCAAAAAAAAAAAAACGTTAATTACTCATTTTTCCGCCCTATTTTAAAAATTTACCGCCCCTAAAAATCTCCCACCCCTAGGCCATGGCCTAGGGTGGCCTATTGGCTAAGCTGGCCCTGTCCTTAGTGGTTGAAGCGACATGCAGCCGCTCGACTAGTCAACTTAAGCGGTATCTAACACACTCAGACACACTGCTATCCACATTTTTTTATACATATGCTTAGGGTTTGAGTATGACACTGCGATTTCAATAAATCACAAGAATTATATTACTCAATATTACACCATATTACGCAATTTACAGACAATATTTCTTTTACTTTAAATGCTGTCGTCATCCGTACGTGCCCGCACGAACTTTTGCAACGACCTAATACATATTAAAGGAAGAAAAAATAAGATGGATTTTAGTGCATACTGATTGTAAATACCTTCTATTTTTTTTTTATAAACCGAAAATTATTTAAAAAATTTTTTTACGTAAAATATAATACATATTCAAAAATACGCAGGTACATATACAAAAAAATATAAAATTCGATATTCAAATACGTGACAAAATAGATTGTAAAATTATTAAATCACCCTTCAGGGTTATGACCACTTGAAATATTTTTTTTTTTTGTTAAGTATTTTATTACCTACCCACTTCAAGAGTTCATAAAATGCCCGTAGAGAGATTGTTCGTCAATTTGCCCGTAAAAGCCAGTTCGTATTGGTCTGAATACGTATGTACATTTAAATACATGTATTAAATTGTTCGTGCGGGAGGCCGCACGGACAATGGTACGGCTGCCCGTCACGGTCTGTCCACACACTAATGAGTTTTTCTGTAACGAATACATACGGGTACGCGTATTTTGAAAATATACCCGAAGTCAGAGCTTGTGACGTCACTGACCGATCTAGGATCGGGTATAATTTACAAAACAGAAACTAACAAAATGATTGTAAAATATACCTCATTTCAGAGCCAAAATCGGGTATATTTTCAAGTACAAGAATACTACTATGAGAATTTGAATATATACCCGACAATAAATTAGTGTAATCTTATACAGTTACTAATAAGGTATATTTTCAAACTTATTTCAACTGTAATTTTACTGACCTTCATAAAAAAAAAAATATGGACATATGATTTAAAACAAGACTTACTTTGTTGCAAATAAAAAAAAACCGTTACAATTTTTTCAAATAATTTTTAGCTTCTTTTTATCTTAATTCTTAATTCTTAATTGTTAGCGTGTGAGTTAAACGTGCAAAATTTGTTTAAAATTAAATAATGATTAATAAAACCGATTTAGAAGGGTTTTTTTACAAAAGCGTATGAATATGGACAATATTATTTGAATTCGAATCCGCTGAAAAATATTTGGTGTAATTAAGGTAGTAATCTGGTAACTTGGATTGAAAAAATCCAATTTTTTTTTTTCTTTTTGTTTAATTCGAAAATATAGCATATTGAGAATATTCTGTGAAAATTTTAGACCAAAATTCAACGAAAACAAAACGAAACGAAAAATTTTTGAATCCGTTGCTATTTTATGAAAAAAATGTAAAAAAAAAGCCTATACATAACGATAGCTACAATTATGTACTTTAATAATTTTTTTTTTTATTTTGAAATGATTCATTGAATCATTGCAAGACCCTTGGTATAATTTGCAATTTTTTTTAGGTGCATTTGCATTATTAAGTTTGCAAATATTTAATATTATTCTATACAATTTTATATGAACAAATGGATACTCATTAAAATCTTTTTAATTCGACCCTCATATAGGTATTCGCTCATATTTGCAAAAAAAATTCGTTAAAATTGTCAATTTTTTGCGGCATCACAGTGCTGTTTTTCCTTAACTACTTGATTGAACCATTTGTTTACCAATAAATTGAAAGTGGGTATGTTTTAGCGAATTTTCAGAATGAAAATTCAGCTATTACAGCAGCTCTTATGGTAAGACCTAAGCCCGGGACTATGGCAGAAATTTGTTTTGGAGCCTCTAGAACTCGAAAATCTACTTCACTAAAATTTATATATATATAAATATATATATGTCTTTATGTGTGTACGCGATAGCTGTCGAACGAAGCATTTAATTGTTACGAAATTTGGTAAAATCGTTAATTGTTCAAAACGCTTGGATAAGTTCGTTAGCCAGACACATCCGATGCCACAGACCGGATATTTTGGGCTTTAAAGTCTTTTTTTTGTGTTTTTGATCAGAATTTAAAACTTTTTCAAAAATTTTATTACATTATCAAAAATATCGTAAGAAGTTATATCAGAGAGCTTTTTATACTTTTCTTCTATATAACGTCGTTCTTAAGAAAAATCAAAAATAATCTCTTGTTAAAAGTCTCTTTTTATTTGTTATTTTACTCTACCTCATTTGATTTTTCTATTTAATATATATTGTGTTTATAAATGTGTCTAAGGGTGTTTCGTCACTAGTTATTTCTATTACCTAAATATATGTCAGATTTCTTTAATTAAATATTATGAATAATGTCTTAATAAATTTATAAAGTTATATTATAAATGTTAATCAATTAAACTGTACTATTTATTTGATTAAATAAACTTTTGACATATTTTTTTTGTGGTGTTGAATGGCCCTTAGCTATTTGTAAACGAAGTACAAATTTTGATAATGTTAGTTTTTTGTTTTGTTTTTTTATAACAATCTGTCAAATGGAATCATCTTTAAATATATGCATATAATATGCATGCATGTATATAACCTAATTATAAATATTTTTGTTTTAACACATTATATTTATTATTTTGAAAATTTTCTTATTTAATTTTAAATAAGATGAACTAAATTAGAAAAAACTGATTGATGGTAAAGAAATTTTATAAAAAAAAATATATATTTGACAAGATTTTGATGACATATAATTGGTATACTTTGGAATTAAAAACAAAGTGAATGGGTACAATATAGTGTTTTTAACAGAAAATAAAGTTTTTGGAGCAACTAAACAGTGCCGGAACAACTAAATTAGCCATGTAGCAGGAGCCAGCAGTTACGAGCCTCGCGCTTGTGTCCAAAAAAAACAATACAAATTCATACAACATGAGTTATTTAACAAAAAAAACAAAAAAAATAGAAAAAAACGAGTTTTGACTCAACTTACATTTGAATGCTAAATCAAATCTACATAAGTGACATTTTTGACAGAATTGACTTTTTGCTAAAATAGTAAAGTATGAAAATATATGCAAACGGATTGTTTGGTGTAAAAAGCAAAAAAAAGAACTTGTAAAAACACCAATAAAATTATGTATCATTTAATTAAAAATAAATTTTAATCTTTCTTAAAATATTTTATATTGTTACACATATAATTTAATTTCCATTAATAATTGTTAATGAATTTTAACCTCTTTACACACGACAGTTAGCTATTCAAACATTTTTACATTTGTGATTAAGTGTTAATTCGTTGTTGAAAACATTCATCACAAAAGATTGGAAATTTCTTTACTGTCAAGTAGATTGTTTGTCTACAATTTAATTGAAATACTCATAAAACAATCTAAAAAATAAAAAAATACATTAATTAATTATTAAATTTTTTGAAATATTTAACATCTTACCTGAATGGGTAAGGGGTTATAAGTTCCAAAATATGTTACAACCTTTCAAAATGTTGAACAATAATCCTATTTCAAATTTTAAATTTGTAATTCAATATCGACTAGATAAAATGTTTACAAATGAAAATGATTTCTACACACTAACTAAAAAAGTAATAGCCCATTTTCTGAACAAAGCAATAGACATTAAAGTATCCATTATTAAAGAGATTAAATATTAATTGTGTAGACAACCCAGCAGAGGGCAACAAGTTACAAACAACAAAGCAAATTCCTCAAAGCGGCAAATTTAAATAATAAATAAATAATTATAATTTTTTGTTTAGTCTATTTAAGAAAATAATTAGTCAATTAAATAAGTGTTAATTTATAATTTATTGAAGTAATAATTTTGATTACTAAAATCTAAATCTTTTTAACAATGATTTATTATTAAATAATCAATATATAGATATATAATACAATTAGAAAAAATGTTATAAAATTTTGTGAAAAGCACACAGCCAAGGTTACTTAACGGATTTCGACTAGTGAAGTGTCTATGAATAGAGCATCATATCAGGGGTGGCACAAGAGAGCCTGAATTTTCAAATTTGGTTTCATTATTAGTTGTTATCGTTAGTTACGGAGCCACAAATTTTAATTTTTTTCCAAAGCAATTACACGTAAAGTAAAATAAATTGTTTATTCATTTCTCTTATAGAAATGGATAAACGGATCTCAGGTAACTGTACTATTATTATTTAAATTAAAATAAGATGATTTTGTTAGTATAAGTGAGGGCAAAATTATCACCCAGGACCTTGGGACCCCAAAAAAACTTCTTCATACTAAACAGCTGGGCGGATCTCAAGAAGATGTTGCGAAAATTAGATATGCTACTGAAATATGAATATTACTTGCTTTTATAGTATTAATTATTTAAGTAACTGTTTTTGTACAGAATTTCAGAATAGCGAATTAAAAAGTGAAGTAAGGTTAAGATTGTTCTCCAGAACCTTCTAATAGGGATCACATTAAATAGCTGAATGGTGCGGACAATTAAATCGATTCCCAAGTTACCCTTCAAACACTATTGGAATACCAGAAAAAGATGAAAGTAGCATTAAAATTGTTATTCTCCAAGAAGGGTCTAAAACTGAAGAATATCTAAAACTATTATTACGGATATCAGAGCAAAGGTCTCAGAGGGGTGATGCGACTGTTAATTCCGAAAAAATTCCTGCGGTTTTAGTGTCTACAGGGTGCAAAGAGTCACCCCACAAAAGGACGAGAGTTATTTGTTTATATATATATATATATATATATATATATATATATATATATATATATATATATATATATATATATATATATATATATATATATTTGTGTGTGTGTCTGCGCGATAACTCTCGAATGAAGCATTCAATCTTTACGAAATTTTGTTAGAAGTTCAAAAGTCTCAAAAGCTGGGACGAGTTCGTTAGCTGATATGTCCGATTTTTAGAAGCCATTTTTCACCATTTTTAGTGATTTTTTAGTTAAACTTATTTAAATGAATATGTGCTATACTATATGTGATCCGCCAGGGTCCTGGGGACTCAAAAGTGAAAAATTAACTACTCAACCGATTTCGAAAATCTTATCACTGTTATAGAGTTAAACTATTTTAGATGGATACAAGTTGTTATATGAGATCCGTCACTGTCCTATCTTTGAAAATTCGCTATGTTATGCAGGTGCTGCGACAGGGGTATTTCATACTATTCTTATTAAATATTGAATTTGAAAATATACCCGAGCTCAGCGCTTTTAATGGGTATATTTTCAAGTATCGAACTATGCTTATTAAACATTGAATGTATATACCCGAGTTCAGATACCTTGAGCTCTGAATATGGGTATATTTTCCAAATACGCTACGGGTACCTACCAGTCAAGGTTTGTTATATGTTTGGAGGTTCGCTCATCATACGCTTTACCGTGGACTGCAGTATAGCCAGGTCCGGACTATTTTTGTTTTTATTATGTCATTAATTTTAAAGTGAACAAAAATATTTAAATTACTTTAATGATAATATAAAATACCCAAGTCAAGTTTTCAGAAAAGAGAATAAAAAATGATTAATATGATTTTTTAAATTAAATATGAATAAAATATATGAAATATATTTATTACAGTTTGTCCTGAAAATAGATAAATACAGAGCTGTAACGAAATAAGCACACACGTAATAACCACACTCAACATGTTTTGGAGGGGATACCCTCACATACATAGTGAGTTATCTCTTCAGTGTGTTAGTGTTACATATCAGTGGCGAATGTAATACTCATGTATATATGTATGCATTCTTTATAGATGCATTATTTCTATATATGTATGTATGTGTGTATACATTAAATAATAATTTTTTTTTACATCTTTTGTAAACATTGTTAGAATCCATATACGAAAATTAATCTAGTAGATAATACATATATGTACATATACATATATATATATATATATATATATATATATATATATATATATATATATATATATATATATATATATATATATATTCACAAATTATTCACATTAATTTACCTAATGATTTATTCTTAAAATAGAGATATTAGAAACACTTAAGTATGATTTCTGACCATTTGAAAAGGGTTGTCGTATGTAACGCAAATGACTCCAATTATCTCTTCGAAAATAAAACTACAAATATCTGCTTCAAATGTCCGAAATAGACTGTTTTATTTTTATTATTTTGGTTGCTAGGAAAACTAATCCAATAGTTATAATTTCAACTTTCATATTTCACACGGCAATCTTGTATGAATTTACAAAATTAAGAAATTTACATTTTCACGGCAATCTTGTGCCCGGTACACGTATTATCAATACAAAACAATAAAGCTAGTAAAATATATATATATTAGTCAAAGTTATAGCTTGCTTTGTGTAACGAAGATGTCTAAATAAAAAATAAATAAAATATTATTAGGCCCGATTCACACTATAGTGCCGATACCAATATGTTCCCGCCCCAGTCTCGCTCCGATATAATTTTGTTATGTTCACATTACAGTGCTCGTACCTGCTCGCTCTCTATTCACACTATGGTGCCGCTCTCGCTCCGGTTTCGCTCCGATAAAATTTTTTTTCCCATATTTTGAACACTATTGTATTAGGAGAACATAATATCATAATACAATATGTCTATTAGTTAATTAGTTAAGATGTATCATAATGTATTGTAGCAAGACAATACATTATCATATACATTATTTGTTGTTGTTATGCTGTATCATATTTTCTTAATACAATAATTTTCAAATAAATGGAGAAGGCTGAGAAACGGAGCGGAGTGGAATCGAAAACGTGTTCACACTATCGATATAGGTCTGATATCGTTCCTATACCGCTCTAATAAAATATTATCTGAGTGGTAGTGATATTGGAATTCATTACCTCTGAATACTTTATTATTTCTTAATTTAAAAAAAGAAAACATATTATGGTAATGGAAAATCCCAGGAAAAGAAAATTTTGTCATATTATTAAAAAATTATTAAAAATTTTAAGTATTTAATAATATGCTTTGTAAATATTTAAGCAATGCACAGCAGCTTTAATTTTTTAATGAAGTCGCCACTGATGTAACGAAATAACCACACTTCTCCTCTTTGGTCCCGATGGTGTGGTAATTTCGTTACAGCAGTGTATAGGTATTCAGTTATGTTACACGTGTCTGTATTCATTCTCTGTATGTCATAGAATTCGGAAATTATGAAGCATTAATGAAATACCCTGCCTTAATTTGTTAATTACGGGATAATTTGGGTTTCTCTATGTTTTTAACTCAACTGATCAGGAATAATTTTAGTCAAAAATTCTTAGAAGTGCTACTGTGACCTTTTTTCCAGATTTTTTGGATCCACAGTTGAAAACTTCGTGGAGGAGCAAATTCTACACCACTTTGACATTCAGTGTTCCACAAACAGGATTTTAAGATGAATAGTCATTGAATAAATCTCAGTTTCATTTTAAAAGACTTTTCTAACGATGGGAAATCATGTACTTATGGGAAATTATATTTTCTTAGTGACGAAAAAAAAATTATTAATTTATTAGCATTTCTCCTAGTCGTTCGAACTTAAATTTTTGGGAGATGTTTTTTAATACCAATATATACACTTTCATGCAAAATTTCGTTTATTAAAGATCACTTTTTCTATTTCACTCATTTCACCTTATACATCCTTTTTCGGAAATCGAAAATAGTTAACGTCTTTATTTAATGTCTTATACCGTGAACTTCTGCAATTTGGCACAAAATACCGTTTATCAGGCATGAATATAAAATATATAAGAACAATTTTAAATGCCGGCCCTGAAGTAACAATTTTCAAGCAGGTATTAATGAAATTAGTTAAAATAACTAAATAACTTATCTTTGGTAAAAAATAACTAATAAAATGTGAAAAATTAATAAAAATAATTATATTAAACTAAATATTATCTTATAATAACTAATAATTATTCAGAAATAATACTTTAAAATTTAAAAATGACAGTTCAGTGTTGAAGAATAAGTAACGATCAGTTGACGCTATATAATCAGCTGACTGCAGTCCAGACAGTAAAATATTTATAACACAGGCAATATACGCAATATACGGATTGCATCTACCTCTAACATATGTATAAACCTTGCCTACCAGCCCTACCAGTATCGTTACTTTTACAGCACTATATTTTAGAACAAGTACCATCCGCAAGCACATGCTTCTGATCTATATTGTCCCTACCACTCTCCATATGATCCATTATAAAAAAATATACCGTTACTGACGCCGCTGTAACTAATATATCAGATGGCGTTGATGGTACTTGAATAAAATAGAGTCGGGACATGAGTTTTGATAGTTCACTATTTTTCATCAAAGATTCATCTAAAATAAATTGGAAATAAATTATATATTTAAAAAATACTTTAATTCAACCTAGAAAGATTAATTAAATTAAAAAATTTTAATTCTTCGTTAACACATAAATTGGTGACGATACTTTTGTACTGAATCATACGATAATTAATTTTGACATCTATTTGATGAAAAATGCTCACATGTCCCAACTCTATTTAGTATGCCCCAAATACCATTAGCGTCACATAGCGAACTGTGACATTAAAAATTCGTCTTTGAAAACAAGTGGCAGGGACATACTTCTGATAAATTTATTTCAAATTTCCCACCTTTTTTGGTTTTTTATACACAAAGATTTCAAATATGTATTATATTGCTGACGTTCCAAACGAAAATTTTGTTAGCCTAACGTTAGCTAACGAAACTTTTACCGTTACAAACCAGAGGGCACGCATTCAAAAAATTAATATACATTATATATTAAACAACAATTTCTAACATGGTGACTGATTATTTTTCTTCCATAATTTTTAAATGTGGCTGTACTTCAGAAATTAAGTATTTATACCGTGAAAAACCGTGAAAAAATATTTAACGTGCATTAATTTTTGAATCAGAGCCCTCTGGTTTGTAACGGTGAAAGCTCCGTTGGCTAACGTTAGGCTAACAAAATTTTCGTTCGGAACGCCAGCATTATATAATATAATATCAAGGGGCCAAACTACTATTATGATAGTATTTCGACTGTAGCAGAAAAGTGACGTAAGATCATCCCCACTTCGCATTACATACTATGTTGTGTGGGTACATACTGCTTGTAGTGGTGTTGGTTTGATGTTTGCTTCTGTGTGTGTATTCACACACACGACTACAATACACGTATTATGAGATAGAGCAACGTCCAGCTCAAGTAACAATGGTCTTAAATGCATAACAATCGTAGTGGATTCGGTGACCGATACCGACTGACTAAATGCCTTAAGCTGTGATAGACCAACAAATGACACCAAACGAGCTACACTTTTTTGATATTAGTTTGCTTCTAGTGTTCTATGTATAATATAAATTTTTACTCTTATCCTGAGAAGGATACAAGGATCATCTCTAAGAATTTGTTTAGTAATCTCATTTCAGATCTTTGTGTAAAATTTCCTCAAAATCTGAGTAGTAGAAATAGGAGCGGGATCTAATGGGTTAAATTCTCATATTTGATTTTCACATTGCATGGTGGTAGTGTGGTACATACATATATGTATGTATCATATATATGTTATATTTTAGTTTATAACCTATTTTCGAAACTCAAAATGAACATAATTAAATACGTTAAAAATAAATTAAAAATCGTATAATTTTTAAATTTGTGTATTAAAATAGATAAAAATTGTATCTAGGTTATTAAGAATGGTGCTAATCAAAGAATATCGAATATGTATGCCTTTAACAGTTGAGGAGGTAGTATATTTTATTTTTTTATTTCTCTTAACTAAAATAGCTTTCAAATAATTTACTTTTTTTATTTTTGAATTTATTACTATAATATAGTTGTTTTTGTATTATGTCCTGGCTAAATGTTAATAATATATTTATTATAGTATTCTGTTTTACACTTCTAACTTATATAATAAATAAATGATAAATGATACTTATCATAAGTACTTATAATTCATACATATGTATTTCAATATTTTCAATCACATTTCAATGTTCTCGATATACAATTTATAATGATTTGAAAAAGTTCTCAATTTATTCAAGTATTAAGTATAAACTTACGGAAAACCTCAGTGTCATGCCTCATTTTTCGAACTTAAATGATAAAGTACCAGTTAGCACATTCTCCTGCTGCAACTTTCATTAAAATACTTATTTTTTTGTTATATTTAGTGCTATTTCTTTTGTATTTTTATTCATTTGAAATATATAAATAAAGGAAATAGTGTGGAACGTGTATAAAGAATAATTATAGTTAATAAACATACGTATTTAATTAAAATTGACATAGTGTTTGAAAAATTACCAAACTGGATCGGCTTGGACTCGAACCCGGATCTCTTGGTTACCAGCCAAGCGCCTTACCAACTAGGCCACCGATCACTTGTTCGAGTGCCACTCCAATTCAGTAATCAATCAAACACAACCTCTCTCTAATGCGAGACGTAGTTTTATACTTTTTTAATTTCAAATGTTATCGAGTGCCTGTGAAACATTATTAGTGTATGGCGGATTTTTATCCGTATTTAAACGTACACCAATATTCATATGTTCACTCAATGTTCAGCTTTGGCTGATACTTGAACACTCGATGTACTTTGGCAAATGGCCAATTCATTATGTTAATTAAAATTGACATAGTGTTTGAAAAATTACCAAACTGGATCGGCTGGGACTCGAACCCGGATCTCTTGGTTACCAGCCAAGCGCCTTACCAACTAGGCCACCGATCACTTGTTCAACCACTAAATACAACGTCTCTCTAATAGAAACAAAAAAGGTCCTATGACTTTTCACGATTAAGTTAACATTTTTAGAGATATGAATTTTTAAAGGTTGGAAAAATCTCGAATCTTTAAAAATTCATATCTCTAAATATATTAACTTGATCGTGAAAAGTCATAGGACCTTTTTTGTTTGTATTTCAATAAAGAATATAAAAAAAATTTGTCCGGTTGAAAAAATACTTAAAGGTATTTTAAAGGTAGGGGACGCATACTTGTGAGGGCGCGAAATTAACAATTAAAAAACAGGTATAAACAATGAAATTTTTTTAAATCTCTATTAAGGATATTATTAACTATTGTATAAAGAATTTAAAAAAATATTATTTATATTTTATTTATTTTTTTAAATATATTTTTCATGGGTCAAAAGTACCCAAATTTGAGATTTTTCGAACTTTTAAAAATTCATATCTCGAAAACTATTAACTTTATCGTAAAAAGTCATAGGACCTTTTCTATTTGTATTTCAATAAAGAATATAAAAAAAATTTGTCCGGTTGAAAAATGACAATTCCTTGCAATTGTTTAAACAACTTCCGGTTTAAGCAATATGGCCCCGGGTTGCCCCCTGGCAACATGCATTTATATCATCAGTAGGGCAATGTCAACAGGATCGCATAAAAAAATTGAGGTGGAATAGTTTTCGGTACTCATGCGCCAGTACCTCCCGTACTAATATGGCCAATCCCTATAAGAGGCAGTGGTTCCGATGAAGTGAGACGGATACACATCGGGTAGAGGAACTTCAGTTGTTTTGCGCAGATACATCAATTAGTGTTTACCGTGTTTACTGTTCAGATTGGTTCATATTACCACCAAAAAAGTCGCATTTGCGCAAAACGAACAAAATACTTCCAAATCTGCACCGTGATGTTGGGACGTTTTTTTCATATCCATTTGGCTATATATGTATACTACATATATGCGTGTATGTATATGTTTTGACGTTTCATTACCTATTTAAATTCAATATTTTGTTTAAGTGCGCGGTTTTTTGCGGTATAGTTTGAATATGCGCGGTTTTGAGCGGTTTTCACTGCCTCTAGTGGCGGGTCTGCTAAAAATAACTTGGCAGCCCTAGTTGGGACGTTTTTTTCATATCCATTTGGCTATATATGTATACTACATATATGGTAACACAGTGCATAGGTAGAAAATAATGCCAACCAAATTGTCGTGACTTTTGTACTTTCTTTTTTCACAAAAAACTAATTTTTTTTAAATTTTATTGCAAAACTAATCTTTTATCTATTTTTAATTAAATTATACATGTAATTGAAAATTATAGAAAGTATACCAAGCAAACTGAATTTATTTATTTTTTTTAAATTTGGTACCTTTGTCTATGCTGTCTTCTGCAGAAACACAATAAAAGTTGATGTTCCATTATGGCTTTCACACAATTAATGAAATAAGAAATAAAGTGTGGCGAGGTTGGCACCAGTAAACAGCACGAGCGCTGTGCCGGACACGAAGGAAGTAAAAAAATAACAACGCCAGGGAATAAGACCGACAACCGGCAATTCTTTGAATGGCGCGACAACAGCAGTACTGTGCAAAGTACAAGCTATGTTCTAATCGATATAAATTCTTTAATGCTTTAATAAATATTCATTTTGTATTCATGTAAGAATTATTGTGTGTTTGTGACAAAACAACCCACAAAGAAATAGAGAGTGTCGCCGTCTAGTGACGTTGAATGAAACTTTAACGTAACTGTTCATAGGTATATGTAGGTGTTTTTGTACATCAAAATTCATGAAAAAATAACGTTCGTGATAACTTTTTTTGTCACTTAGTAAAAAAAAAAAAATAACGAATTTTGGTATACGAAAGTACCTACATATTTCTATGAGCAGTTAAGTTAAAGTTTCATTCAACATCACTAGACGGCGACACTTCTTATTTCTTATTTCATTGACTCTTTTAGTACCGCCGTATACTCCAATATTTTAGATAAAAAATTTAATATCTCTATGGCTGACGAGCACCAAATCAGAGAAATTTACTACTTTAGTTTTGTAAACTACTTTAGTTAGAACTAAAGAAGTATTATACTACTTTAGTATTTTACTACACTAGTTTTGCTCGGAGAGCTCATTCACAAAACACTTCTTTAGTTTCAACTACTTTAGTTTTCTCAAAACACTCTTTTAGTTATTAGAAATGTGTGATGTAACATAAAAATTTTATCAGAAAAAATTAAAAATAATGATTTGGGTGGCATCCACTATAAACAAAAAATCTCCATAGAACAAATTTTTAGTTTGTTAGTTTCTTTTTTTCTGAAAATTTTGAAAATTAATAAAAAAAAATTTATCTCTTTCATTTTTCCTATTTAGTGCGTATACCCCCCGCCCCCACCTCTAAATAAAAAGCTTGGTTGTATACACGCCTGTCTTTTTTGTCTTGAACAGTTCGTACTACAGACTCAGATGTATTATCTTTATTAAAAACGCCATCTATATTGTCAAAATACAGGCAACACCGATTACTCGGTGCAGTAATGGGGAGAACAAGGACGGATAAATCAAAATCATAGTTAATCCAAAATTAAACTGAAAAAAAAATTTTGTCATAAAAAAGATAATTAAAAAAATCAAAAAACCAGACTGCATAAAAAGCAAACTAAAACGGTGGAAACAAGATGAAATACAGAAAAAGAAAAATGAATAAATAATAACTGTTCCAAGTTAAACATAAATGTCTGATGCCACTAACTGCTTTACTTTTTAATCATTTTTCTTTTTCCCTACTTGACTTTAATTGCGTTTAAAAATTACCTATTTAGAAGAAAAAATATATAGGTACGCATGCAGCGGCTGGGTTTTCACATTCAGCCTGGTTAATTTGCCCTCCAAATAATCAGAAGCTGACTGTAATATTTAATACAATTTTATTACCATATTACAACATCTAATTAAACCCCCAAAAATGTTAAATTAGGAAAAAGGGCCGAAAAGAAGGCACAAAAATGCAGGTCATCAATGTTTTTTAAAGATACTCTTTTATATGCTCCTGCTAGTGGATAGGAGTATATTTTGGCTTTGAATACTCTCTTACTTACTACTTTAGTATTATACTCCAGAGTGATGCACACCAGCAATTGTTTACTCTCAAGAGAATATTTTGAAAACTTCTTTAGTAAAATACTCCACAACTGAAAATACTACATTAGTATAGAAAGTAATTGAAACCGTCAATTTTTCACTCTTTTAGTAAAATACTAAGTTAGTTACAAAATCTCCTGGTTGGTGCTCGTCAGCCTATAAGTATAATTGCAAGTTCGGTAGGTTTGCTTAATTTATTTACAATATGACCGCTCTTTACTATACAGCCTCCAATTACCGATATAAGACAATGCACACTCTTCAGTTGAATTTTTTCTAAAAATTAGTATGACGAGCTGAGTTCGTCATTAATCCTAAAGGGGTAAATTGTATGAAACCATTAGTGAAAAAAACAAACACAGTGTCATGTACTGTATTATATTTTTTCTACTGGAATACGATCACTGACAAGTAAAAATCCCGAGACCGAACCATAAATACGATAACTTGTTTTGTCTAAAGAAAAGAAAATTGCGGGAGTAACTTGATGGGCTCATACGGTCAACCAACAGATTGGAAAACGACAAAACATATTACACAATCAAATGTTGTTCCAAATGATAGCGGAAATGATTCTAGGATACAATAATACTATTTAAAATTAAAGAACGGCTTTTAAATATTTCTCTATTGCTTAGGCAAGTGTTCGATATTTATCTGAATTAGATGGTAGACGAAGTCGACGGAAAAACATATTTTTTTGTTAAGTAATAAATATAATTTAAAAAACTGATAATAGTCATATGTGATTATAAATGTAACCGGTTCGCATAAAATTATCCGAGATTTTACCGAGCCAGACTGAAGAAAGGTTGAGAAACACTGTTCTACAACATATTCAAATTTCATCAAAATCGATAGGTCCGCCCTCGAGATTTTTACTTGTCAATTAAATATTTTTATTATTTCCAATCTATTAAAGGTGGGACTTTCGGGACGCATTACACTCATTCCGGGATTATTTTAACCAAACTTTCAATGCGGAATAGCACCTGATTTTTCGGAACTGTCCCGTAGAATCCGAGATAGTTGGCCGCTTTATTTATGGGGCATATTCAATATATAGAGTAATGTGAAACAATAGTGGACGTAAGGGGTTGGAATGCCTTGCTGAACCCGAACTCAGTATCACATAAATATGTCTAAATAATTCAAATTGATTAGTTTTTCATTTTTTAGAATTCATTGATCATAATGCAATAAATTGTTCGCATGGAGAATTATGGAGGACAGATTAGTATTGATTGTTCTGCTTTATCGTTAGAAAATTAATGCTATATGGGGTAATCAACCATTCGATTAAAAACGGTTGGGTAATGGATTAAAAACAATGATATTGTGCATATACATTAAACAAAAACCATCATATTAATGTTAAACACAATAATTATATAATATTACAAATGGTGTTAATGGTCCTGGCAGCCGATGCACCTAAAAAGTAAATAAAAAGAAACCATCATCATTAATGACCATCAAAATCCCTTGACAATTTTTGTCTATAATTTACATTTTTCCAATATTTAAATTAAGTGATAATGAAATTTCAAGACTACATCTACAGCTTCAAATTTCATTATAGGTATTAATTTCTTTTTCATATTTCAAAAAAAGAGTTGATGATGTGATTGAGTAGAACTTGCCAGGCTATGACTCATGTTTGGCAGCTTTTTAATCATTACGGTAATTTTCAGCTCCAGCCGTACAGAAAGATCGTTATATAACATTTCTAGCTTTAGTTCACTAGCTCTCCTATTTTTTAAAAAAACCAATAAAGTTTTAAAAATGCCAGTTTCAATTTTTTAGGTAACTAATTTTCTGTTTTGCTTCCGAGACTACTGATTATGATCACTTTTGAATCATAAAAATTATTTTTCCCACAAAATTAAAATTTTCACGCACATTTTACGTTTTAGAGCTTCCTGAACAATTTTGGTTTCTTGTCTGTCTGTCACTCTGACAGATCACACCAAGTGGCATAACTTCTGAACTATTCGATTATTTTTTATAGAATTTTCAGAAGGCATGGAGCTTAGTTCCTAGATGGCCCCCTACGAATTTTATCGCAATCGAAGTAACAATAGCTACGCCGCTACTGTGACATTGCATTAAAATACCAAACCATACCAAGTGGCATAACTTCTGAAATATTCGATTGTTTTTGATGAAATTTTCAGAATCTCAGATTATGAGATTTGGTTCCTAGTTGGTCCCCTACGAATTTCCTCGCAATCGGAGTAATGGTAGCTACGGCGCTACCATGAAATCTCATTAAATGTCGATATCTTACTTGCTATTAGCTCCTCTTGACTCAAATTTTAAGAGTATTTGGGGGTTAGTCTGTAAAATGTATTTTACTATTATTTTATAATTTAGCATTTAGTCTTTAAATATTTTGAGTTACAAATTTTCATGAACTGTACGACGAAAATATAATTTCAAGGTATATATTTGGTGGAAAATTTTGTAACTAAATAATTTTTATGAACAAAATCGTAATTAACAATATTTTACTATTATTCAGCTTTTAATAGTTTAACTTTTAATAGTTTTCCGTGGAATATTATCACATTTGAAAATATTTAACATTTGAAAACATAAAATATATTTAAATTAATGAGTTTTTTTATTAGCCAATTTTTTCGTTTTCTATAAATTTTTAACTTTTAATAAAAAATCATTATAAAAATTATATAAGAGTCTGTTACGAGCAGGGTTGCCAGATTGTATAATTGGATACAAAGTCTGTATAATTTGGTTGTTTTGTGTATCCTTTTTGTATAAGAAGCTTTCCTGTATAATTGGATACAAACGACAAAAATTTAAACTGAATGCGCTGAACACAGCAGCTACAATTTTTTGTTAATGTAACATCGCGTTAGACTCAAAGAAACTACATAAATATGCCCTTATGTACATTTGAATTTCCTTTCGTTCTGGTAAAATTTCAAAAATGATTAAATTTAATCAAAAGTAAGAAAAATCGACGGCTTATTTATTTTTTATTTTTTTTGCTCTCATTGTACCCAAAAGTTGTTTTGTATAATAGAAGCCAATTTTGTATAATTTCAGAGATCTGACGGTATAAAACAGAAATTTTTACTGGCCCTGGTTACAAGTACAAGGAAGTAGTGTGCCACACCCCATTAGCAGCGTATTTTATTTTAAAACGATTAAAATATTAATTTTGTTTTTAGTATCGTATCGGACAACTTTATATGATTGCTCGTCATAGTCATGAACAATCGAATGGTGGTGAAGGTGTTGAGTTCATTGAATCTAAGGAATGTGAAGATGAAGTACATGGGAAAGGCTTATACACAGAAAAAAGAATACATCTCTCTAGGTAATTTAACTATATTGAAAATTTTAAAATTTATAGCTTTATTGTGTAAAATTTATTAACAAACCATTTTAGTTTTCGTAATAAATTATTAGTTCAGTTTATTAAGGGGAAACTTACTTCTATACCTACTACACCAGTGATTCTCAAAGTGGGGGTCGCATAAACAATTGATTACAGAACATCATCATTTTCTACTCACTTCCTACCTATTTCTACATATTTCGAGGGTCTTTTGAAATTTTTAAATGAAAGCGGTCATATAGTGTTAGATGAGTTCCATATCTCTATTGTCCAATTTGACGAGCTCGGTCTTTTATCTAGAAAAAAATTTGTTGAAAGATTAACATTTTACGGTCGTGTTCACAACATCTGAGAATAGTAAAAACAATCGTATATATATATATATATATATATATATATATATATATATATATATATATATATACAGGGTGGCGCAAAAGTTTCTCCCATCAAAATTTCGACTGGTAAAAGAAAACAAGGAAAGAAAAATAAAAAAATTGTACATATATTTATTATTTATGGTACATGTTAAGATAATTGAGGTATTAATATTTTGTGTGCCTTCCATTATTCTTTAGGCAATCTAAAATGCGGTTCTTAAAACTATCGCATAAATTTCTTAGTTTTTCTATTGTAATTTGTTCCCATTCTTGCCGCACTCGAGCAATCAAATCGCGTTTATTCCTGGGTACAGGATTCTTTAGTACGCTATCTTTTAATCTAGCTCAAACATGCTCGATAGGATTTAAATCCGGTGAATTTCCAGGCCAGTCTTCCCAAACATGTCGAAACATCATTTTGATATGCTGTATTGTTGTTTTCGCAGTATGAGCTCTTGCACCATCTTGCATCAGAACGACCAATTCTTTATTGGGGAACTACGTAGTGTTTTGTAGACACTGAGCATATATTGGGATGATACTTTCTCTATAATATCGTCCGTCAACTGAAGAATTTTCCTCCACGATATGCAGTTCCGACTTCCCATTCATACTTATTCCGCCAGCTACCATTATTTTAGGAGAAAATTTCGGCCGCAGTATGCGAGGAATTGATGTAGGATCATTTGTTCTCGTTGTATAATTTTGTCTGTTTGGTGTAGGATACAATTCTATAACGGATTCATCCGTAAAGAGAATATTTGCCCTTCTTGTTCTTCCTAGAGCCGAATCTTCGCAGTATCCTTCATCAAGTCTTTTTTGACAAAATTTTATTCTATCAGCTATGTTTTTTTCGGTTAAAATCGGCTTTACAGAGGCTTTATAAGCGTGTTTTCCCCAAGGTCTGGATCTTATGTACCGCTGAACTGTTCTTCGGGAAATTGTTTTATTCCGCTCCAAATAATCTGAAGAAAAATTTAGCTTCTTTGCCACCTTCCTTGTTCCGATTCCAGGTTTCTTTTCTGTTAATTTTTTTATATTTTTCTATGTTGATGGACTTAATTTTGTTGGTCTACCAGATCTCTTCCTATCTTTGACATCTCCTTCTAATCTTGTCCGCCATCAACGAACGGTCTTTCTGTCAACTTTTAGTTCCTTTACAATTTCGGCATCAGTTTTCCCAAGACTGGCGAGAGTTTGTATTTTTATTCTAGCATGTTCCCTCGATGTACTCATTGTAAAAGAAATTTGATCTAAACGTTTTATTTATAGTGAAAAAAATAATAATTAATAAGTAGGTGTCATAAAGCAATAAAATTGTAATCAAAGCCTTACCTTAATTTGGTAATAAATCGAAAGCTACACTTTATGGCGGCAAGAAATTCCCTTTATTTGTAACAAAATACTTTAAAATTTTACTGTTTACTCAAATTTATTGCTCCATCTGAGATACACTAACTAAATTTTATTGTGAACAACAATATTACTAAATTCACTCTACGTTTTTACACTCTTTACTTTATCTATTCTTTGTTAACGTATTTACCACGATTGTTAGAATTCAAACGAATTATTTTTAAAAACTCGTTACAATCAACAATGTAACATAAGAATAATCTACGTAGGCGTGGCAATACAAAAAACAGGAGAGGGGTAAAAACTAGTATAAAATTTTAAGAGTAGGGAGAAACTTTTGCGCCACCCTGTATATATATATATATATATATATATATATATATATATATATGTATATATATATATAGGTGGGCCATTTTAATCTTTGCATCTAAATATCTCGCCACCTATCAAAAAATGACCTTTACAAAAGTTATTAGATACGAAGGGGGGCATTAAATGGTGACTTTAAATTTGACCTTGAATTTCATTTTCAAGGTCATTTTGAGGTCGAGTCGTATTTTTCAAAAGGAACGACCTACTTTTTATTTCGGATTCTGAAAGAGCGTGAAATTTCACGTCGAAAATGCTATAAACGATTTTTTTTTATAATTGACCTTAAGAGGTGTAAAGACCCCCAAAGAACAATCAAAAATTAGATTTTAAAAGAAAAACCTAACTTTAAAGTGTCGGCATCTTTTGAAGACGTAAAATAGGAGCTTCTGTTCGTTTTTAATGACCTGTGAAGGTCATTATAAGATCAAAATCCAGAAAAAAACAAAATTTATGAAAAATTAATTTTTCATAACTAATAAATTTCATAGCTAAGAAATGAAAAATTAAAGGTCAATAAAAATAATTCGTTTATAGGATTTTCGACGTGAAATTTCACGCTCTTCGAGAATCCGAAATAAAAAGTAGGTCGTTCCATTTGAAAAATACGACTTGACCTCAAAATGACCTTGAAAATGAAATTCAAGATCAAATTTAAGGTCACCATTTAATGCCCCCCTTCGTTCCTAACAACTTTTGTAAAGGTCATTTTTTGATAGGTGGTGCCTCTGACGAGATATTTATATATATATATATATATATATATATATATATATATATATAATATATATATATATATATATATATATATATATATATATATTCAAGGTGGTCCAGAATTATGTACCGTAGTTGGTAGAGCTCGCAGTACGTTCAAAAATAATGGTACCTTTTCATGTATACTTTTTTCAAAACTCAATAGTAAGGGAGATACAACTCTGTAAAGAGGTGAAACAGAAACCATTATTTCTTAAGTATTTTCCAAACGGTTTTGAATAACGGATTGATATTTTAGGGGCACTTATTTTGCGTTAGAAGGCTTAAATTTATGTCAACACTTATTCCACCACTCATGACTAAGGGGTGGTTTTGGGTGGAAGGTGTGAGTTATCATGTCTTTTCTTTTTTAATTTGCAATTATTTAAACAAAATCCTTGATAATACAATTCCTCAGATAATTTCACGCAAAAAAGGTATACTTTTTACATTTCGATAAATATTACCGTTTTCGAGTAATTTAAAGTAGAAGTATCTATTTCCAAATTATCCCCTAATCATAAGTCATCGAATAATTGATACCATAAATTTAATTATCTTAATGTTCATACGCGTCCCTAGAATATGAATCCTGTAATCAAAAGCGACTAAAAAATTGTTAAAAAAAGAAGTCAGTTTCGTTCCACCTCTCTACATTTTACCCCTCTGCTTTACCACCCTTATTATTGAGTTTTGGAAAAAAGTGTGGATGAAAAGTATCATTATTTTTGAACATACTATCAGCTCCAGCAATTACGGTACATAATTCTGGACCACTCTGTATATATATATATATATATATATATATATATATATATATATATTTATATGTATATATTTATATATATATATATATATATATATATATATATATATATATATATATATATATATATATATATATATATATTGAAATACGTACATGTAATTGTACCAAAAGTATTTAATTGTTTGTGTTTTTTTATATTTTTCATCATTTTCAGAGTGTTTGTCTGTTATCGTTTTGATTAAAAATGTGTATTTTTACACATGTTGAATCACTTCGTGAATTTATTTATTAAAAGTTTTTTTTTTTTAATTCTTTAAAAATATTGCCGGTCTTTGGAAAAGTTTACTGTAAAAGTGCACGGACCGTATAGTGTTAATAATCCTAATAAAATTTGAATATTAAATAATTAATATAATAAATAAAAATATGATAAATCTGATAAATCTAATAAAATGTTATAAAAAAAATACAATTTCTTTCTGGTTTATATTCTTGAATAGGCTTTTTATAGGTTTATGGAAAAAAAATTAATTATCTTATCCGATAAAGTAAGTTCCCCTTAATCATTAAAATAGCCTGGAAGCTTTTTCCAAAGTTACACTTAAATTTAAGTGATTAAATTGTTTTAAATATTTATTACAGTCGTTTACCCGTATGGATTCAGGCTTTAATACCAAAGATATTTTATGTTACTGAAAAAGCATGGAACTATTATCCCTACACAATTACTGAATATACGGTAAGATTGATTTTATAATTTACATATATTATGTAATTTTTATGGATATTCAACCGCGTTGGATTCAGTTTAACTTAACTATATTATAGGGTAAAAGCCCCTATACTCAAATGCGATTCAATACTCGAACAGTTTTGATATTTTATATATTAACGAAGTTATTTCTGAAAAAAAAAAAAAAACAAAAAAAAAACGATAAATATCAAAACTGTTCGAGTATTGAATCACGTTTGAGTTTAGGGGCTTTTATGTTACTTCTATAAAATTAGATTAGCCATTTTAATTTGTATGTTACGGATACACTGCTTAGGAATAAGGAGTATCTGATATAAACAATATTTCGATAATAATTTGATTAGAGTAGGGTGCATTAGGTAGTAATTGATCAATTAAGCACATTGACTGAGAAAAAAAATTAAAACATAACCAATATATCACTTAGACTAATCCAGAAATTTTTATATTAAGGTAATCTTTCTGATAAATAATATGCCATCCATCAAATTCAATTTCAATCATTTTTTCTTTTTATAAAAAAATTCAAAACCGAAAAATGTGAAAATACCAGTAATTGATCAGTCAGTTCCAGTGATTGATCAGAAAAATTACAGTAATTGATCACTTTCCGCAGAAACTATATTTTTGAGATAGAAACATGTTAAACTATTTTAATACAAAAATTGCACTTTTATATTTCCAATATAATACAGTCAAATCTTCTATAACGCGACTAATTCGTACCTTATTATATGGAAATCGCATTATAGCACTCAGAAAAATAATAAAAATAAAAATTTATACAGCGTTATATGGAATCAATTTCCGCGTCATAATATGGCGATTCAAAATTGATACAAATCAAGTGAATCGTACTGCGGCTATACGAGCGTATTTGCTTGCGGCTAGCTTGTTTTGGGGCAAGAAGGCGGAGGTAGATTTTTGAAAATTGTTAAATTTTAATCATTTGGTTAAAAAAAAAATATGCTAAAAAGAGTCGAAATATAGGTTTACAATTTAAAATGTATTTTACCTCTTTTTTTAATATTTTATATATGCCAATTATCTGTCAAAAAAACCTAACTACAACACTTCAAATAAGGGTAGTGTAATATAATTTAGTAGTTAGTAGTATGTTTGTCTTTTTTATTAGATATTTTTATGGTTAACTTTCAAATAAATATTTATTGGCTTGTGGTAGGATTATCAATAACTATAAGAAAAAAAGAAATTACACAATAATTTTGATTATTTTAATTTTAAATAAAAAAATATTTTATAAAATATTATAAAAAAAATTATGATATTTACAGTAAAATTGAATAAATTTGAAAAACTTATTTATAATTGTTTATTTCCCGCACTGACTAAACTTACAAACTATAGAGGTAACTTTGAACAACTGTATCTCAATTAATTTTTATCAAAAATTAGTCAGCTTTCTTTTTTGTGAACCAATGCCTATACCTAAATCCATTTTTTTTAAATAGTTTTTTTGACTTATTTTGTTGAGAAAAAAGTTTCTTGAGTTTATAAAGTGCCATTTCGCTAAGAAAAATTCTCTACAAAAAATCTAATCATGTTTATTTACGAAAAATGCCTAGTTTTTGTGTTATAGTTAAAAAACTTAAGAGTCGATAAATTTGTGCCGTTCGTATAAGCCTAAGCCTAAATTTAATAGCACTTTGTGGATTTATCATCTTTCGGGTACAACTTAACATATGAAACAATAAAACACTTGTAACGAATTAGTTCCTTATTCAACTACATTGTCAATAGCCTGTTACACGAAAAAAATAAATAAATAAATAAATAAAATAAAAATTAGTCCCGAATTTTAAGTTTTCGTGTATGTCGTGGGTCTAATATTTCTGGTAATAATTTGGAGTCATAAAATTCAGTAATTTTTTTTTTCCATTTTATTCTGCCAGAAATTTTGATCCCTCCAAATTTTTTCGAATAAGAGACCCTTTGGAGTCCATAATACAAATAAACAAAAATTTTTTTCAGTTATGTCTAACTGTCCCATCACTTGATAATAATAATTGTGAGTTTTCTTTAACTGTAAATTTCCATTTTCGTCTAGAACGGCATATTTGATTTTTTTTGTAAAATACCTTCTTATGGAGTCATGTTTTTACAAATATATGGACATTTTATTTCAATTATGCCATCTTCATCAATTAATCCGTCAGGACTCGCTGCTAGAAATTTTAATCTTTTATGAACAAAAAGTCCACAATCTTCAATTTTCTTATTTAAAATTGTTGCTAAATCATTTTTCGCAAGTGATTCAAAATCATTCCCATATTTAGTGGTAATAGATTTGGAAAAATTGAAATATAACAATGATTTGGTAAAATTACTGGCTGACACTTTCCTTCGTTTACAAACGGCACCAAAATTAGAAGCTGTTAAACGAATCTGTCGTTCTGAAACCCATTTTTCAGAACAAGCTTGCCTAATAGTTGCCCTTTCCAGTTTTTTTTATTTCTTCAATTGAAAGATCTAATTCTCTCATAAAATTCGCCTTTTTTTCCTGATAAATTTCAGGCAAAAGATCGGGTTCAGGAACAGCTTCAGGCCCATAGTCATTGTCAGTTCCTTTTATTGAATATTTACTTTTTATATTCACATATTTTTTCCTAATTGCACGTCGCAATTTTTTTTGGCTAAAAATATTTAAGTATTTCTGTTTTATTAATTTAGTTTTCTTATCCTTGCATAAACTGCCCAAAAAGTCCCCTTCTTAATTATATGACAATGCTGCAGCTTCACACCGTATTTTATAAGATCTTCGTAAAGAGAAGTTAATTCTTTTGCCACCTATAAATTTTGACACAACCGCGTTATATGTTTCTGCCGTATTATTTGTCATATTATGTAATAAACTGTTTACATTATTTATTTATTTTTTTTTTAAACTTTATTTGGCCACCGATCCTTAGATCATTCACAGCCATTACAATGTATTGAATAAATCAGCATAAACATATAGTATACGAGGTCACAAACATTGACAAAGGACAAGATTGATAGACATTTGCGCCAAGAGGGCTATCATGGCATTTACACAAAAACGTACACAAGAGACCCCTGATTTGTAGGAATGTTAGGAAGGGAGTAAAATCGGGTTATATGCTGTATTTAATATTTTTTAAAAATTTGACTATTGTGTTATAGACTTCATAGTTATTTGAATTTAGGAGGATTTGGATGTTAATTGGGAATTGTATTTTTAATTTTGAAAGTTCGTTCATAAAACATAACCTTTCGTGGGAGTATCTACTACATGAGAATAATATATGATTAACGTCTTCTGGCGTATTGTCTTCTTGGCAGTTGGGAGAATTTATTAGATTTATTTTGTGTAAGTGAGTTTTAACTTTAGTGTGGTTCGTTTTAAGTCTATTTATGGTAGTTATGTATTCCCTGTTTTTATTATAATTACAGAACCAAGCTTTCAGCCTTAGGGTGCTTTGTATTTGATACAGAAAATGACCGCGGTGTTGAGCTGTCTCTGTCCACTCCTCTGCCCATTTTTCTTTTAATTCTGCTGTTATAATTCTTGTGATGTCTTGTGCCAGCGTTTTATTGATGTTCACACCATTGACTGCTCCCTCCTTAGCACAACTGTCTGCCAACTCGTTTCCCTCTACACCACTGTGTCCTTTGACCCACCTTAACCGTACGTTTTTATGGAAAGTTGATTGACATTCATTCAGTAGGTGAAGAATATTCATGATGTATATATTGTTGGAGCTATTTAGTGACGGTTTCATTAATTTTATTAGTGAAGATTTAGAATCTGAGTGAATAGTAGCGTTAGTTATTTGTTTTTCGATTACATATTCAAGACATTTTATAATAGCTACTAATTCCGCTGAATATATTGATGCCACTTCTGGAAGTCTGAATGATCGGGCGAAATTTTCATTGTCGACGTCAACAAATGCCGCACCTACTCCATTTAAGCTTTTAGACCCGTCCGTATATATCATGTGGCTGTTAATATAAGAGTACGTTAGTTCAGTGTCGTAATCTTCAACAATAATGTTATTTTGCATAAAATTTAGGCGATAAGGAAATTGGAAATATGGAACTTTTCGATGTTGTTTTGGAATTGACTTAGAAATATGTGGCTATTGGTTAAAAGAGGTTCTGGTTTGTTGTTCCAGTATCTGTGTGTTAGCACACTCACTGTTAGTGACGCAATTTTGTTAGTGAGTGGATTGTTGATATCAGCTTGTCTTTTCAATAAAAACTTGTTGGCTAGCATTTGTCTCCTGAGGTGGAGAGGGGGTTCCTCTGCTAAGATGCAGGTAGCGTTTGTTGGTGTGGATTGCATTAGACCCAAACATTGCCTTAGCGCTTTGTGCTGAATTTTATCTAATTTATTTAAAATAGATTTATGCGTTGATTATAAAAAGCATCCATAATCCAAAATACTGCGTATAAGTGTTTGATAAAGAATTAGACATGTTTTAGGATCGGCTCCCCATTTGACTTTTGCTACACACCTAATTATATTTAGATTTGCTTCACATTTTTTAATAATGTAGTTTACATGATTATTCCATTTTAGTTTAATGTCAAAGATCATTCCTAGAAACCTGACATGACTTTTAATAGGAATATTAAAAGATTCAGATGTAAGATGGATTCGTTCTATATTGACCCTGTGCCTTGTGAATATTATACAACTTGATTTACGGCCGGTTTTACAAACGGAGTTTAAGTTTAAGCTTAACTAAACCTAGTTTAAAAGTTAAACCCAGTTTATCTTCGCGTTTGTTTTACAATACAGTTTAAAGGAAAGTTTAAGTAAGCTTGTGTTGGCGAACCTGCTTTCAATCATTTGCTCATTTCATTCAATACATGTATGTATCTGTATCCGGCAAAGTCGGTAAAATAACTCTATTTTATCAACCCAATTACCAACCGTATGTATCCGGATATACTTCATACGCGATATACGCTACAAACATAACCTATATAGAAGTAACGCTATAAAGAAAAAAATTATTATAATATTATATTAAATAAAATTAAAAAAAGAAATTTAAAATAATAAATGACACAAATGAAAAGAAAAGATCAGTAAATTTTACGAGTAATGAAATTGACGCATGGTGGCCACAGATTTTTAAAGATCAAATTCACTGACTTTTCCAGTTTTTCCAGAAATTTTATTAAAAAATTCTCTATCTATTTTGTGAAAAATGCCGCCCCTACTTTATCTCAAAAAGCTAAAAAAAATTCTTAATAACTTTTTAACACTTTCTTAAAAAAGTAAATGACGAGCAAAAAAAAAAAGAAATCCGCGCCAATTTTTAAATCTAATCTCAAAACAAGTGAAAAATTGATTGAAGTTTTTTCCCTAAATAAACAAAATTATAAAAATCATTTTTTTCCAGTCTTCTGGTAAAATTCTTTGACTATTCCCTGATTTTTCTAGAAAGTTTAGAATTCCCTGACATTTCCAGGTTTTCCAGTAATGTGGTCACCATGATTGAATATTTAATTGCTCTAGTAGAGAAATATAAAAATATAATCGAATCCCTAAAAACCAAGGTTTGTCTAGATAGATCTATTACGAAGTAAAAAACAGTAAGGGTTTCCCATTATGAATTTAGAAATATTTTAACCAGTATTATAAGATAGCCTACTATAAATTGTAGGATTAAAATAAATAGGCTACTTTTTCACCTTCTGTTTAAAACTTCTATTGTTTAAGACTAGTATTTTATAGTTTATAGCAGGTATTATAAAATTGTTCTGTTATTCTGATATTTAGTAATAATAAAACTTTCCTAGTATTTCATATGTGTCGCTTAATTTGTTTGCCTAAATTCTTCTTTTCTAAAATTACTTCTAAATAAAAAAGGGCTTCAAGATTGTAAAATATTCTTTTAAAAACTGTATACATTGATTTAAGTAATGTATACAAATAATAATTATTTTATATAACTGTTTTCAAACCATTTTCCAATGAAGACAAAATGTAACGTGAGTTACCGTAACGTGAGTTACCGACATTGATATGGGATTTTTATAATAAAGTCTTCTACAGGCATAGGAAAATTTTGACAAACTTATCATCTTCTATATAACACACACAGGTTGAATATAAAAAAAAATTATTCTTGTAACTTTGAATCGGGAGCAGAAAAAAGCAATTGTCTCCAAAGTAAATTTTGTACTGTCCCTTTTTTGTAACGTGAGTTACCAAAATGTTTAAATTATTATTTCAGTTGTGGACAATTCAAAAGCTTTAAAAAAAGTGATGGTAAAAGCAGATCATCATGTTAATACTAGGAAAAATTTCGATTAAAAAATGTTTTAACTTAGTGTTGTTATAATACAAAAACTCTTAAATTTTGATTCACTTGGTAACGTGAGTTACCGTGGACATACCCTGCTGTTAAATACTTACTTTTTGTGAAACAATTCAAAATGTCTGTGTGTAATAAAGTGAAGTTGTCCATCGTTCCCAATCCTTTCCTGAATCCGACTTGTGACGGAGATATAATGTTGTTGTACTCCAGCCACCAATCTAACTTGTTGTTGATCATTCTTTCGAAAGTTTTGGATACACAAGACATTAATGTGATCGGTCTGTATGAACTAGGGTCAAATAGTTGTTTTTCTGGCTTCAGTATAGGTATCACAGTGGTTGTTTTCCATTCTTCTATTGGTTTCTGGTTGTACCACGCTTCATTATATATCTGCAAGAGAACTGCTTTTGGGGATTCTGGTAATTGTGCCAACATTGAGTAGTGAATATTATCGTAACCGGGCGAAGTATTGCTGCTCATTTTAGTAGCCATATCTAATTCTTTAAGTTGGAATGGTTGGTCTAAAATATGGTCAGAAAAAGCGTTGATTACTTCGTCACTGTCTTCATTATTCGTTGGAGAATATAATTCCGTAATTCTTTCCTAGAACCTTTGGATCCAACTGTTGTCCGAATTGAGTATTGGTTTGACCTCCGTTTGGTTAGAATACTGAAATTTTTTAATGGTGGACCATACTTCTTTTACATTTACATTTCTGTTAATTGTTTCACAATATTCTCTAAAATTTTGTTTCTTAATATTTTTTAGTTGCCTTTTGACTTCTGCGGCGATTTTTTGGATGAAGTTTTCATACGTTGGATTCTTCTTATAACGTATATAGGCTGCTTTTCGTCTGTTGCATCCAATTGTACATTCCATTGTCCACCATACAGCTGGCTGGAATAATGAAATATTACGAGGTTTCCGCATGGGGATAGTTGTTTCAGCTGAGGTGTTAACTGCGTCTATAAAGGTTTGGTATTCGTAGTTATCCATTTCCCTCGGAATCAGGTCGGTAACTTTATCTCTGTACTGGTTCCAGTCGGCTTTTGCTATCTTCCATTTGTTATTTGGTTTAATTTCCATCTTGCTCTTTATATTAAAATTTTCCACTGTAATAAGGTTGGGGTAGTGATCCGAGCTCATGGGATCAACTATTTGTGATGATGTGGTGCGGAGTGCTAACAGAGGTGAGCTAAGCGCTATATCGATGATTGATTTATTCCCAGTGTCAAGACTGAAAAGTGATGAGGAGGTGGTCTGGTTAGTTATAACTAAATTATTGTCTTCAATAAATTTTTGTAGTTCGATGCCTATAGCGTTATTGGTGGAACAACCCCATGCTATGTGATGGGCGTTTATATCTCCTACTATTAAATTTTGGTTATTTATGTTTTGAATTAAGCTACACCATCTTCTATAGGATATGAAGCTATTTGGACAGTTATAAATATTTATTATTGTTATTGGGTTAGTTTTTCCTATTGTGGCGGCTACTATTTGTGTATAATTATTTGAAAATTTTAGCGACGTGTTGATTACTGATATGGATTTATGTATTATTAAAGCTGCTCCACCTTTGCCATCTGCTCTATCGCACCTAAAAATTTGATAGTTCCCGAGTTTTATTTTGTCTTCTGATTTAAGCCAAGTTTCTGATATTGCAGCTATATGAATATTTCTCGTATGCAACAAGTGAGCTAAATCTCCTAACTTAGGCTTGAGTGATCTTGCATTCCACTGAATGATATTCAGTTTGTTTATTTCCTGATTGATGACGTTATCCATAATGCTATTATTTTCCAAATTATAAATTTTTGTGACTTTGTAGTAGCGTTGCATACTATATGTGCATATATAATTTATGTTACTGTTACTGGTACTTTTTTTTTTTTTAAATTTTTAAATTTATTTATTTTTTTTTTTTCAAATTGGATTTTAATGATTTGTTTTATTATTAGTTAGATTTATTATTTTTTCCACTATTGCATTCATAGTGTTCACTGAAATATTGGAGCTTTGAACTAAATCAAATAAAATGTCATTGATTTTTTGTTTGAGATCTTCATTACTTGAAGTTGTATTATGAATTGTTTTATTGTTATTATTAATGTTGTTGTATGCATGGCTGAAATTTTCGGTAAGCGAGTCTCCTGGATCTGGATTTCTGTGTGGATTAAAGATAATTGGTAGAGAACAACTAGGGTTGCGATGAGGGTTGTACATTGGTGGGGGTAGATCTATTGGTTTGTATATTTCTGAAGTTTTACATTTTTTATTGAGATTATTATTCAATGTGAATTGTGAATTAGATTGGGCATTTTTGGTTGAGTTATTAGAAGTTAAAAAGGGGAATGTGTTATGGTTGTTTATATTTGGGGTAGTAATTACTACGTTGGAATAGCTTTTTTTATTATCTAGAACTGTTGAGGCATCTTTTTATGAAGTGTTGTTGTCTGCCATGTATTGTTTTATTTTTTTCTGTCGTAAAAATTCGGGACAATTTTTGTCGGTAGCCAAATGGTTTTGTTGCAATATAAGCACATTGTTGTGGATGCTGAGCAATCCGTTAAGGTATGTTAATCTCCACATTTACTGCATCTAGGTTGATTTGATTTACAGTTTTTTTGTAGATGCCCGTAGCGAAGACAGTGGTAGCATTGGCTGACTTTTTGTATATATTGTTCCACTGAACATCGTACTCCATACAGGCTAATGTAAGTAGGAAGTGTTTGAGCCTTAACTGTGATTATTATAATTGGAAGGTTGATTATTTTGGAAATTTTATCTGAATTCGTGATTTTTTTGGTCATTCTTTTAATGGAAATAATTTTATTTACACATTGTATATTTTGTAAGATTTCGGCTTCAGAGATAGTAATATCTATATTCTTAACTATTGCTTGGCGTGTGACTAAATATTTAGGAATATATGCTTCCCACCCCTTTGCTATAAAAATATTTTGGTGTTGAGTAATCATATCATTAGCAATTTTAAAATTGTCAAGATCTACTCGTACTCTGTTATTGCCAATTTTTTTAATATCTTTAATATTATTTTTGTATTGAGGGAATGATTGGAATAAGAACCTTCCAAGGGCCATTGGATGAAGTTTTCCTATTTTACTACCTTCATCACCCTCAATATAAATGTAATACGGACCTTGTGAAGACCCATTAAATAAATATTGAATTTTATTATAATGATCTGTTACATTTTTGTTGTTAGTAACTGTACTTGGTTCAATTGAATTGTTTGTTATTGGTATGTTGTTATGTATTGTGGTTTTATTAGAAGTAATATTTTCAACATGTATAACTTTTGCATAATTCATAGACAATTTTTCATTTTGAGAAGTAATTGTATCAAGTGAGGATTTGATTAACTCACCAGTTGATCCCAATCCTACCTCCTGTTGTTCTTGTCTTTCCAAAAAACTATTGTTTGACATATCTTGGTTGCCGCTTCTATCGGACATATCACACATCTCTGTCTTTCACTTGTCTCGCCACCTACAAAGGTGAGCGAGACAAAAATACACTTATTTTTATACAACAAAAAAATTTATTGATTGAGTTATGCAATAAAATTTAATTAATACACTAACAATTATATTTGTTTATCAAAATAATACACAACTGCACTATTCAATAGCGCTACTTTTGTAATGGTTTACATTATTTAATAAACGGTTCATACACAATAAAATGTCTGTCCATAATCCACAAATTTTCATCGCTTCTATAACGTTTGGGTCTTCGTTGCTGTTTTTTTTTTTGTACAAAAATAACTCGCACAGTTTGCGTGGTCGCCAAACACGTGTCGAGGACTATTTAAAATATCTTTTTTTAAATTTGCCACCTTCGTCTCCCACAACTGGTCTTCGGACCTTCGGTACATTATTGATTTGGTAACTGCAGTTCTCAGTCTCTTTATATTATTTTCTAATTTTTTTCTTAAACTAATATTAACCTTTTCTAAAGAGGAAGGATATGATTTTTTACTTAAATCTTTTAATCGATGACAGTAGTTTCTTAATAAATGATTTCTACAATCAATTTTGACTATCGGAATGTTTCCGTAAGGCCTCTCTTGAATAATTTTTTCATACACACTACTGTCACCATCTCCTACAAGTTTCGTATATAAAAGATTATACATTTTAATGCTGTTCCTGAACCCGTCAGTAATAATATCAGCTTCCATTGAAGTTGATGAACCACTCCAGTTCTTATAACAACAGTGAGTGGGTATTTTAGTATTCTTGTATGTGGATCTGGCGCAGATCGAACAGTACTTATTTCGTACTCCAACGAAAAGTACATTTTTAGTACGTAATCCAACAATACAACCCTGAAAATGCAAACATTTTACATAATATCATAATCATTTTTAAATATTTGTAAAAATTTACAGCAATTTACTAACCACACCCGATGGAGCATCATAATTTGTACGATATGATCTTTTACTCCATGCTCCGTCAGCTACAACGGTTATACATGCTTTGCCTTCTACATCAATTTCACCAGCCTCTTTTGCCAAACGCTCTTCTTCCAGTGCTGCACTTTCCATACTTTTCCATGAATTTTTTTCAATAGTATCTCCGAGATCACTTTCGAACTTAGTGTAAGTTCGATGGCTCATGGATGGGATATTTAATGCTGCACAAAATGTATCCAAAGTTGTATATCCTCCGCCAGTTGACATGATTCCAGCTAATGCCAATAAATTCACATTAAATTCATTTGGACCATCTGTGCTAATACTTTTTTTAATGCCACACATTTTACATTTTAAATGAAATACAGATTCAAGACCAGTTCTTGTCTCCGATTCAATCTCCATGTCAACGATAGAACAGTCAAACGGTGAGTGTCTACCACTGCTTAAAATATTAGTTAAAAAGTGCTTCACGTCAATAATTCGTCGTCCTTCTATTGAGTCAGTCTGGCTGTTGCTTATATGGGGTAGCAATTCCGGCAATTCTGTTTCAAATACTCTAAATGAATTTTCAATTTCGGAATTTTTCACTGTGGGTAAAATTTCGTGAGTTGAACTGGCGATTTCGGACTCAATTATTGTTTTTTCTCTAAACATAAAGATACACTCAACTTCATAAACATTCATATAAGTATTGCAAACTGATAAATATAGTAAGACTAAATTAAAGCAAGAACCTGATTTAGATACTGCGTTTGTTACGCCAAAAAATTTGCCTTTTTTGTTACTTTAATAGAAAGTAACATCAAAAACCAAAGCTCTACCCTTAATTTAACTTTTAGCAAACTTCGAACTAAACGTTAGGCAGCTTTACGGACACACATGTGGAGATACATAGATGGATATGAAATAGGAGGGGAAATTTTGATTCTGGAGAACAAAAATTTTTCACCTGTCTAAAGCCAAAGTGTAGCCATTATATTCAAAGATTACCTGTATCACTAAAAATTTAATGGAAGTCCTGAATTGGAAATTTAAAATTAATTATTACTTACCGCTTAACACTAATTGCCTTACGCGAAGCTGCCTTTCTACTTTTCCTAGGACGAGATAATGGTCGGTGTTTAGAGTACATTTTTGTATTACCCATTTTTAACAATTAAAACAAATACTGATACACAAATACTGACACACTCGTATACAAAACAGGAACTGATTAAATTTACAAAACATAAAACGAATACCGTAAAACCGTCTAGACCCGGACAGGGGTTCTAGACCCGGACACTTTGCATCAATCTTCAAAGTAAGTAGTTTCTACATTAACCTGCTACAATAAACATTTGTTCTTGACGTCGTTAGAGAGAGAAAAACCTCCTCTAAACAGCTGTACCAATAAAAACTACGGATTTCAACTTTTACTACCTCATTTTACAGGATTACTACTCTCCAGTTTTTCAAAGAAATAAAATGTGTGTCTAACTTAGACATATAATTTTCGTCATAATTGTCATATTGTTTTAATTTTGATATATATGTGTTCAGAATTTTATCGCGCATCATTTAATGATGTTTGAAGTTATATTCGATGTATATATAAAAAAAATACATGCTATATACATATATCCGTTTAGATCCGGACACATCGGTTTATTATACTATGGCCGCGATTCGCACTGGCTGTAACTTCCACTATCCATACGTTATATTCCCGCCAGAATTACGCGGTTTATGCCTCCTTCTGGCGTCAAATTGCATGTTTACTTCATAGAGAGGCATACTATGTATTGACCCCTCTCCCTTCCCACAAAATGTTTTGAAGCCTTTGACAGGTTCAATGACATCAGACGATATAAAACACTGTTCTAACCCCGACGGGAGAGGTTAGTTTGCATGTTATTACATTATTTAAGTAAGTGTCCGGGTCAAGACGGATTTGAGGTGTAGACCCGGACACTTACTAATTTTTTTTTTCTATTGATTAGGTGCGCGACAACTTCGTCTCAATTTCCAAGATTCCAAGAGAGGTAGGGGTAGGGCCGTATTAACCCAAAGCGCTGCCCTAGGCACCGTGAAAAATGCCGCTCCATTTTTTGGTAAAATACAAGAAAATCGTAACTTTTCCTGCTTTTTTTTCGACTTTCTCTTAGAAAAATAACTGACGAGCAATTTTATTTTACAATTTTTGCCGCCGTGTTCTAAAAATCAGCCGCCCCTAGACTACGGCCTACCTAGGCCTATTGGGTAATCCGACCCTGGTTGTGGGGGAGTTAAAATGGTGAGAATTTTCTAAACGAGTTTGAAGGAAGATTTTAATCTACGTTTTCGGTGAAAATTCGACTAAAATTCAAAATGTCTCTATTGTGTTAAACCAAAAATTTATCCGTCTTCGCAATCCAATTTAATTCAATGCAAAATATAATTTCAAAACCTTTAATGGACATGTAACCTATGTATATACTTTAATCAAATTGGTATTTATGTTGATAATCCTAGCACAGATCAATATAAAATAATTTTTTCATAAAAATTGTAAATATTGACCGTTGAAATATTACAAACATTTCAACGATCTCACTGCCATCTGTTAAGAACTAAACTAATTTGAAATATTCAAACTGATTTTGCCATTTTTAAGGTTTTTAATTTTTTTAAATATCAGTTGTAATATAAATTGTTTTTAAATGTCCATCCGAAAAAGAGAAGATATTTACTCAATTTTTAAAAAAAGAATCAGATTTTTAAAGATAATACTAAAGCTTCAGTTTTGTTTCTACTATTTCAAAAATGGTGATGTTTAGAGCAATTTTTCGTAATTAAAATGATTTAATTTTTAAAAATCAATGACCATCCGAAAAATTGCAGTCTTTTATCTACCGAATTACGTTTTTATTTTAATTTTTAAGTTTAAGAATAAAAATTATTCACTACGTCGTTTTCTAAATATAATTTATAAACATCATTTTACAACGTTTTTTTAACAATGCTTTTATATTGCTACAACATAAGCGCGCGGAAATTAAAAAAAATAGGGTATACAAATATAATAATTGAAGAATATTAATTTAACATTATTTAATTTTTGATAAAAAAAATTTTTTCGCTGAGATATACTTTTGTTCCTGACTATCTCAGAGCAACTACGTAAAATGGAATTCACGTTACAAGGATACCGCGTTATAGAAGATTTGAGTGTACCTATTCAAATTTTTGTTATTATTAAATCATTACAATAGATGAATAGACTTATGAGGCTGATCAATCACTGATCACAAATGATATTGCAGTAATTGAACAATTTGGTCAATTACTGCAAAATCACACATTCTTATTTTCAGTAATTGATCACCCCGTATTAACTCAAAATACCCCTGTCGCAGCATCTGCATAACATAGCGAATTTCCAAATATTGGGCCCTGGCGGATCTCATCCAAGACCTGTACCTATTTAAAATAGTTTAGCTTTCTAAGAGTAAAAGAATTTTTAAAATCGGCTGGGTAATTAGTTTTGGTATTTTTGGGGACCCAAGAACCCGAAGGGATTTTGTGCAGCATAGTTGTATCCATCTAAAATAATTTAGTTTTCTAGCAGTGAGAAATTTTTTAGAATCGGTTCGGTAGCTTATTACTGGCGTTTTCGGATCTGCAAGATCCCGGTGGACCTCATTAAAAAATCAGCTCGACCGTATATTCTAGGCGGACTTTATGTAATATATATATATATATATATATATATATATATATATATATATATATATATATATATATATATATATATATATATATATTCAAAACCCGTTGTGTAGCATTCTACGCCGCATTTGCATCCGCAGGACAGTTGTGGATCTCAGATAACACAACCTGTACCTATCTAAAATAGTTTACCTCGGTAATAGTAAAAAAATTTTCAAAATCGGTCAGTTATTTTTGACACTTTTGGGTCTCACTGACGCTGTCGGACCTTACATAACGTAATCGATATTTCTCTAAAATAGTTTAGCTCTGTAACAGTGAAAAAATTTTCAAAATCGGTCAGTTAGTTTATTTTTGACACTTTTGGGTCCTATGGACCCTGGCGGACCTTACATAATGTATTCTATATCTATCTAAAATAGTTTAGCTCTCTAACAGTGAAAAAATTTTTAAAATTGGTCGTTTAGTTTATTTTTTACAATTATGGGATCAGTAAACCCTGGCGAAACTCATACAACTCTAGTACTCTAACAGTAAGAAAAGGGTTCTAGGGATCTCATATAACTTATGGCAGTCCGTAAGCCTCTTCCGGACATCATTTAATTAATTAATTCAAATACTTTAACTTACTAACTGTGAAAAAATTTTTAAAATCGATTGGTTAATTAATTTTTGGCCTTTTTAGGTCCCGAAAACCTTGACCTCACATAAGATACCTTAAATCCATTTAAAATTGTTTAATTTTTTAACATTAATAATTATTAGTGAAAAAATTTTCAAAATCGATTCAAAATATTTTTCCGTGCATACATATGTACATTGTACATATTATGTTGTTTTGTTTCATATTTAATAATATTATATCATAACATAATCTTCAGTTTCTTGTTTATTTAGAAATTCAATAAAAAAAAAATCTTCAATTACATAAGCTTAGAAGATCTGCTTAGTTTTCATTTTTCAACTTGAGACAGCACTATGCTAATTATAATGCAATAAATGAGAAACAAAACTATATATGTATATGTATGTGTATTATAATACATGTATGTGAATAGATATCACTTGTTCTCACAAAATTCTTTAAAAAAAATGAAATATTTTTATATTTCATAAAGAACTGAGACTTAAATATAAATTACTTATTAGACTAACAAAGAAAGAAAACTAATGTAAAAGTAAAAATTTACATTTTCTCGAAAAATACTTAAAATAGAAAGAAAATTATAAGAATATTTTCCTCATAATTTTTTTTTTTTTTTTGGCTTTTTAACCATGTAAAATCGAACTGTCTAATGATAGGATCGAATGATAAAAAATGGCCAGAAAACCTACTTCTGGGCATCCGATGTGTCTGGCTAAAGAACTTAGCCAAGCCAGATCAAAATCGAGTCTCCATACGAAATTTCATAAGCATTAAACGTTACGTTCGAAAGTTACCGTGGCGACACACACACACACACATATATATATATATATATATATATATATATATATATATATATATATATATATATATATATATATATGTATATAGTATAGCACCGATAATGGAAAGATCAGTTTTGGAAATTTTTTGAGAGCATCAAATTACTCTCAAAATTTTTTGAGAGTATCAAATTGAGAGCATCAGAAGCAACATCACTTTTGGAAAGTTGCATCAAAAATGTCAAGTATTTATCAAAAAATTTCCAAAATTAATGTTTCCATTTATCGGTGCTATACTGTATATATATATATATATATATATATATATATATATATATATATATATATATATATATATATATATATATATATATATATATATATATATATATATATGTATATATATATATATATATATAATGTATATATATATGTATATATATATATATATGTATATATATATGTATATATATATATGTATATATATATATGTATATATATATGTATATATATATATGTATATATATATATATATATATATGTATATAAATTTTAGTGAATATCATTTTCGTATTCTAGGGACCTCAAAACATATTTCTGTTATGGTCTCCGCCGGAGATTGCGTCGTGACACCTGCTGTAATAGCTGAATCTCGAGTTTTCGAAATTCGCTAAAACACTAAATTTATTATATTAAATCTAGTCAGGAAGTATGAAAGAGTACATTTTAAGCATAAAATTAAACATGTATTTTATTATTCTACTTTAACCCTTTTAAACAAACCATATGGAAAAAAATTTTTTGTCTCAAAATGCCGGACTTTTTACTGCCAGTGATAAGTACAATAGATAAGGTTACGAAAAAGAAAAAGAAAAAAAATCAAAGATCCCAACATTAAAAAAGTGAACCCTAGGAATTTATAAAATATAAATTATACTAAACATGTTGATAAAATTGAACATTATTTAGAATTATACCGTATTTCGGAAAATCTGTCATAAATGGCGGCACCTGTACCAGTGAATATATACATATTGCAGCATTTTGAGCCGCCATATCGCAGGACAAGTTAACTAGTCTTAATCATTTAAAGAGTTAAAAAATAATGAGTACACGACAAATAAAAACTTACCTGGCAAATGGAGGATGCTGATAGTAGTGACAAAAAATTGACGGAACACTATACCTAAAAAATCTGACAACTCAAAATAAAGGTCTAGAAAGGCCAGCTGCTGAAATATGGCAATAGTAATAGCCAACAAATATTCCTGTGATGAAAAAATTCTCTTAGTACCAATACAGACCTTATTATGACATAAAACAAGTCCGATTGATCAGTTACTGAGTGCTGATCAATTACTACCCAAAGCACCCTAAATAATAGCTAGTTAACTGGGAACATAGCCTATAGTTGAACTCGATTCACACAGGTATATACACTGGAAATGGAAAATAACCTATATTTAACAGTTCTCATAGATTCTTAGGGAACCGTTAACAGAGAACCACTCATACATGGTATTCTAAAGTTAATTACAAGATATTTCCAAAATAAATTCCATTAGAACCGACAGTTTAATAGAACTTGTAATTGTTTCCTTCAGAAACCTTTAGCTCTTTAAGCAATTGTCTAAAGCAGGGGCTTTCAATGCTTTGCTTCGCTTTGTGCTTTCCCAAAATTAATGAAATTGAAACACTACTGATCGATCGAGTATTATTAGTGGTCTCAAGTGTATCCAATTTCATTTATATATTTCAAAATTTCCAAAAAACATGAATTCTTAAAAGTAAGGGAAGATATCAAAAATTTTAAATATAGTTGAATTAGCTTGAAAATTATTAAATTTTAGTATACATATATGGTGTTCTTTTCTTAGTCATTTAGGATTTAAATTCAATGAGTAATCTAAATTTAATATTTTATTTGCAAATTAAACAGTGAACTATCAACACTGAATATCCATATTTTATTTTATTTTTCTAAATATTAGAAACTGAGCTGTCTACGTAACAAAAGCAATTGTCACATCAAGCAAAACTTGATAGAAATTCATGCCAGATCACAGGCCTGACTAATGTACACTAATTAGGTTATTAATTCGATTCCGACTAGGATTTGGTTAAAATCATATAGAACATTCTGTGTTTGTTATGCTGTCTCCTTTCATTTTTTTTTTCGAGAACTAACTGGATATTCGATACCGGAAATTACTGGTAGTAGTTATTGTTTTGATTACTAGTTCGTGTATCTAAAGTTCTACGATTTCCAGTATACATTTGATTTAAAATATGAGTACTAAATTTACAAAATTTTTGTTTTCAGTGTTCATTTTTACCAAGATTCAATATTTATATAGAAACTCGTTACGAAGATAATAATGGTAGTAACGAAAACGTAAGTTTCTGACACAAAAATATCATAATCGTGTAAATTTAAAAGCAAATATTGTAAGCTTTTTGAGAGTTTCCATTAATTTTTATTACAATTAAATTATCGACTAAGTCAATTAAGAGTATATGTATTACGAATTAGAAAGTGATTTTAAAAATATTTAAACGTAGGTTTTCATTTTGAAAAATAAAACTTTAAAGAAATGTAAACTAAAATTTTTGAATTTGTCCAATTTTTTTTTTTTCGAATGGTAACTCTCAAAAAATGTTCTCATATAAATAGCAACATTACTAATAGTAAATATAACGAAAACTTCGTAGTGCTTAAATCTTCCTGAAGAAAAATTAAAAGAAAGAACTGTAGTCCATTTAGATATTGCTTATGATGACATCGACCCAAGATACTATAAAGAAGAAGAAGATCCATGTTTTTTTCAATCAAAGCTAACTGGACGAGGACCATTAGTTGAAGGGTGGAGAAATACATTTTCTCCAGTAATGTGTTCATACAAACTAGTCAGCGCAAGTTTTGAAGTTTGGGGATTACAAACTCGAGTTGAAGAATTTATACATTCAGTAAGTAATCGTTTCACTAAAGAGCGAGCATACATTTTAAATCGTAAAATATCGCAAGTTTGTAAAATGTCAAAATTTCTTTTATGAAATGCTCATATTTTGTATGTAAAAATTTCCCTAAATTTTTCAAATGGATTTTTTAAGTGATGTAAGAAAGTTGGGTATTTGACAAATTTTAAAAGAGGGTTTTAAAATATCTCAAATGATTTAAATATCCTAGTAATTGATTTTTTTTTATAAAAAGATTTAAAGAAAAAAAGATTTCTTTTTTATTTAACCTGTTAACTGGGTATGACGAAATATTTCATCATACATAAAAGCCTACTGCAATGGGCATGACAACATTTTTCGTCATGGAAAAACCTGTTAACTGGGTATGACGAAATATTTCGTCATACATAAAAGCCTACTGCAATGGGCATGACGACATTTTTCGTCATGGAAATTAACACTTTCAGTCCCATGGATTCTGGTGTTCTGACTGCTGTGTTGCCTTGTGTATGCCACACTGTTTCAAGCAATATCATACTGCGAAATAATTATTATAATTTGTTCAATTGATTCCTTGTACATTGAATACATTTGAATTATATTTTAAATATAAAATATTTTATCAAAATAAATAAAAACCATAAATTAAAAACGATATTCTTTTATTATTTGAGGTGTGATATTACTTATCGCTGCGAACAAAAAGTCCCTATTCTGAAACGAGTTGAGCAATAGCTAATTCCCCGGTTAACAGGTTAATTGAATTTTTGTGCAAAAACAATCGTGTGTCAGTGATGTAATATCTCAAACAAGTTCATCAGATACTAAAAAGATATCGCTCTCCGTGTAAAAAGTTTACATGCTCTCTTGCTTTTATACAGGGTGAATCGTAACGACGGTCCCAAATTAAAACTGATGATAAGACACAAAAAGTTGAACAAAAAACCTCAATACCACTTTTTACACTAGAACGTATACTTTCGAAGAAAATAACTTTTAAAAAATTTTTGAGAACCACTGGTTGCCTACTTTTTTACAAATAATGTTGCATATAGCCACTATCTGCTTGTACACATGCATTTAGTCGACGCATCCTGGACATGCTGAATTACGCCAACATCATTTCGTATTATTTTGAAGGCTTGCTGTATTCGATTTTGCAAATCTTCAACAGCACTCACTTTCTTCATAAATTAAATGCATATAGTAATTAGCCATTTTCCTTACCAACCAAAATTTAAAATTACAAACTAACAAGTAATAAAATAATTTTCTAAAGAGTCAATAGTCACACTAAACTTAACCAGTTGCTTACTAAGCACCAAACAAAAATGTAAAATCAGAGTTACCAATAAAAATACTAAGGACACTAAAAGTTAAAACACAAATATTCAAAATAATTCAAGTTGAATTTAAAGAAATTTACAATCAAACTTCAACTGCACTTCAACAACAAAAAATCAGCAATTAAATAAAAAATAAAAAAAAGAAACTTCACACACACGTGTCAACATTTGAATATAAATAAGACCAACATGGTACTGTAGCTACTTTATCCCCAGTACGTGCAACTTGAGTACTCGAAAATATTACACAATTAACAATCACATATAAATTTATTAATTGCAATAATTATAACAAAAATACAAATTCAATTAAGAGAAATAATTTAATTAATTTTATATATCCACAGCTGTAGAACTTGTCTATACTTGTTGTTACTCTTGGCGCGCAATTAATAATTGTTTCCTCGGTTGTCGTGGCGTTGCGCCGCTATTCGAGCGCTGTTCGGCGTAATTCCTGTGAACTACGTTCGATGGCGCCACAGCTACTCCCCCTCCAGCGCTTTCGGCGCGAAATTTGACATGGGAACGATTCTTAATTATTGCTTCACTGTTTATGTTTTTGAGATTCTTGATTCGCTGTGGTAATGTTCAAATTTTCGTTCGAGATGTATGCAGGTTTTAATCTTTCGATTTAAATGCTTGTTGGCACACCGTTTATGTTCACTTTAAAAATACGATCAGTAGTACGTTCTAAAACTTGATATGGACCCCGATATGGTGGTTCCAATGGTGCTTTTACATTCTTGCATCTGATAAATACGTGGCTGCAAGTATTCATGTCTTTTAATATGAATGGACGAAGTTTTGTGTGGTGTGAAGTTGGTGTTGGCTTGATTTCACGCATTACTTCTCGATGTTTTTTTAGGAATGATTCTGGATCAGCAGGAAAATCTTGGTGAACCATAAATTCGCCTGGTATTCGTAGGTTTGTACCATACAATAATTCGGCCGGAGATGCTTTTATGTCTTCTTTTAAACTCGTACGGTGGCCTAACATAACTGACGACAACAATTCAGTCCAAGGAATGTGTGGTTTACACATCAGTGCTGCTTTTAATGTGCGGTGCTAACGCTCAATCATCCCATTTGATGCGGGATGATATGGTGTGGTTCTGATTCTTTTCGCACCAGTGAATTTGGTCAATTCGTTAAATAGTTTGGATTATCTATTCAGTGTGTGAAAAGTGCTTTAGTGATGGTTTCAGTGGTAGTCTTCTTCAGAGGGATAGCCACTGGCTATTTTGAAAATCTATCAATTATGGTTAGGCAGTACCTATACCCATTTACTGGTGGCAAAACGACTATGTCCATATTAATGTGATTGAAACGAGCATCTGGTACATCAATGTTATGTGCTATTGGTCTGTTATGTCGTTGTACTTTGGTACCTTGTAGTCTAGTCTAGAAGAGCCATTTTAGTGAAATTCTCATAGAGGGCACCAAAAATTATGATTTTGGTGTCATTCGATTCGAATTGACCTCTAGAAACTTTTTGAAAAAATTGAAATTCGCTCATGAAAATTGCAATTGTTATAAACAAAAGAGTGAAAAAAAATAAGAGTGTTTTTGTTTTTTTTTGAAAAATCTCAAAAACTATTAAAGACTTTTGAAATTAAAAAAAAGATCTGAAAAGAGCAGGAAATTTCACAAAAATAAGTCCCGACTCCCGAAACTGTATCTCCAATATTTATAATTTTAACAAAACCTTAAAGTTATTGCTAAAATGAGGTGTTTGACGTTCTCGCGCGCCGCGTCATTCAAACACGGTAAACAAAAAAAATTATTTAAATATATTAAATATCAATATTAAAGAATGAAAAAATTCACGTACCTTTGGAATAAGTTTATAAACAATATTCCGTGCAAAAAAAAATTTTATATGTATTTTTCCATTAGTTATACTATTGTTAATTAACAAAATTTTTGAAACCGAAAGTTGACATAGAGACCTTAATAATTATTTAACTAAAAAGCTCAAATTTTTTTGCTTCGTAGAATTGTTCTGAAGAGGTGAAAAAATAGATTCCCGTTGAAAAAATCAAAAATTTTTAATCTTCCACTTATTTAGAAACAATCAATTGCATTGAAAAATGAGAAATGTTGATAAAGCATTTGTTTTTTTGTTTTTTGTTTTTTTTTTTTTTTTTTAAATCTTAATTATTTTGTTTTTTTCTCATTGAGCGCCACCTGAAAATAATTTTTTTAAATTTTTTAATGCTATAATTTAAAAAATTGTTATAAACAAATGCATTGTTTTTGAGGCAATGGAAAAATTTTCTTTTTGATTCGAAGGACCAAAAAATATTATGATTTTTAAAAGAAAAATCGTTTCTTAAAAAAATTTTTTTATTGCTCAAAAATGCATTTGTTAATAAACATTTTTTTTGTATCATTTATTTTCTAAAAAATAGACAAAAATTTTTTTATAAACCAAATGACACATAGTTGCTTTTGTTTATTACGGCAGTTTAAAAAAAAAATTAAACGTAAAAATTTATTTGTTTATAACAAATTGTTTATTAAATAAACTTATTAAATATAAATAAAAAATTGTAATTTCTTCGGAATATGAAAGAGCAATATAAATAATGATTAAAAAAAAAAAAAAAAAAAAAAAAAAAAAAACAAAAAAAAAACGGATCTTTAATATTAATAATAAATGACACAAAAAAATTATTTATTAACAAATGCATTTTTGAGCAATAAAAAAATTTTTTTAAGAAACGATTTTTCTTTTAAAAATCATAATATTTTTTGGTCCTTCGAATCAAAAAGAAAATTTTTCCATTGCCTCAAAAACAATGCATTTGTTTATAACAATTTTTTAAATAATACCATTAAAAAATTTAAAAAAATTATTTTCAGGTGGCGCTCAATGAGAAAAAAACGAAATAATTAAGATTTAAAAAAACAAAAAAAAAAACAAATGCTTTATCAACATTTCTTATTTTTCAATGCAATTGATTGTTTATAAATAAGTGGAAAATTAAAAATTTTTAATTTTTTCAACGGGAATCTATTTTTTCACCTCTTCAGAACAATTCTACGAAGCAAAAAAAATTTGAGCTTTTTAGTTAAATAATTATTAAGGTTTCTATGTCAACTTTCGGTTTCAAAAATTTTGTTAATTAACAATAGCATAACTAATGGAAAAATACATATAAAAATTTTTTTTGCACGGATTATTGCTTATCAACTTATGCCGAAGGTACGTGAATTTTTTCATTCCTTAATATTGATATTTAATATATTTAAATAATTTTTTTTTGTTTACCGTGTTTGAATGACGCGGCGCGCGAGAACGTCAAACACCTCATTTTAGCAATAACTTTAAGGCTTTGTTAAAATTATAAATATTGGAGATACAGTTTCGGGAGTCGGGACTTATTTTTGTGAAATTTCCTGCTCTTTTCAGATCTTTTTTTTAATTTCAAAAATCTTTAATAGTTTTTGAGATTTTTCAAAAAAACAAAAACACTCTTATTTTTTTTCACTCTTTTGTTTATAACAATTGCAATTTTCATGAGCGCATTTTCAATTTTTTCAAAAAGTTTCTAGAGGTCAATACGAATCGAATGACACCAAAATCATAATTTTTGGTGCTCTCTATGAGAATTTCTCTAAAATGGCTCTTCTAGACTAGACTATTGGCATGAAATACATTCCCGAACCATTCTTGTCACGTCTTTTTTTATTCCTGGCCATATATATTTTTCCTTTAAAGTCCGACAAATGTTTCGAATACTTGGGTGTAACAAATCGTGTACGGATTTGAATGCAATTTCACGCAAAGTTTTTGGTATGTACGGTCTTATGTATCCCGTGGAAATGTCGCAGTAAATAGTAATGCCAGGTGCTGTCGTTAATTTTCGCAATTTTAACGATGTTGGTTAACGCAATATTTCTTGAAGTTCGTCATCATTGTTTTGTTCTTCTTGGATTGTTTCAGCATTGCGTATTGTTGGCTTGTTAATTGTGTTTATCCTTGATAATGCGTCTGCGACGTTTTCATCCCCAGAGATATGTATTAAGTTCGTAGAGAATTGTGAAATGTAGCAGAGTTGCCGCTATTGTTTAGGTGACGCTTTGGACGCTTTTTGCTTAAATGCATATGTTAACGGCTTGTGGTCTGTTTTAATTATGAAATCACGGGATTCGAGTAAATGTTCGAAGTGTTTTATCGATGCAAATATTACTGATAATTCCCGATCGTAAGTACTATAGTTTTGTTCTGTTGGACTTAGTTTCCGTGAGAACTGTCCAATCGGAATCCAAACTTCGTTTATGCATTGTTCGAGTAAAACCCCGATCGCGGCGTCTGATGCATCTGTGTAGAGTTGTATTGGATCTTTGTTGTTATAGTACGCCATCAATGTGATTTCAGTTAGACTGTTCTTACATTTGGTGAAGGCTTCTTCTGCTTGTGGAGTCCAAAGAATCTTTCGTTTGTCGTTTTTCTTGGAATTTTTGAGATACTCGTTGAGTGACGCCTATATTTGGGCAGCTTTAGGTATTAATTTGCGGTAATAATTAATTGAACCCAAAAAACGACGTAACTCCTGAATGGTTTCTGGTTTTTTCCATTTTGTCTTCTGGTGGTTTATAACCGTCCAAGCTGATTTTTTATCCGAGGTAAATGACTTCCTGTTTTCCAAATTGGCATTTGCTTGGGTTGATAACGAGACCATGCTGTTTTACCCTTTCAAATACAATCCGAACATTTTTCAGATGCTGTTCTTCAGTTTCGGACACTATAAGAATGTCGTCAATGTAAACAAAAATGAAATCTAAATTTCTAAAACTTGAGTTGATGAATCTTTGGAAAATTTGAGTTGCACAATGTAAACCATACGGCATGTACAGATACTCAAAAAGGCCAAATGGAGTGATTATGACAGTCTTGTGGATATCTTCTTCAGCCATTGATATTTTATTGTACCGTAAAACCGTCTAGACCCGGATACTTTTTTACATTTTTGGAGTTAATATTTATACATGTTTCCTTCATAGATATCACCAATAAAAGTATTACCATTACAAAGACTGTATATTATTTGTTATATTTCTGACCCATTTGTTTCATTATAGGTAAAAATAAAAAAAATAAAAAATAATTAGTAAGTGTCCGGGGTCTACACCCTAAATCGGTCTTGACCCGGACACTTACTTAAATAATGTAATAACATGCAAACTAACCTCTCCCGTCGGGGTTAGGACAGTGTTTTATTTCGTCTGATGTCTTTGAATCTGTTAAAGACTTCAAAATATTTTGTCGGAAGGAAAAGGGAGCAATGCATAGTATGCCTCTCTATGAAGTAAACATACGATATGACTCCAGAAGGAGGCATAAACCGCGTAATTCTGTAATTCTGGGGGGAATATTAACATATGGATAGTGGGAGTTACAGCTGGTGCGAATCGCGGCCATAGTGTAATAAACTGATATGTCCGGGTCTAAACATATATATATATATATATATATATATATATATATATATATATATATATATATATATATATATATATATATATATATATATATATATATATATATAGCATGTATTTTTTTTATATACATTGAATATAACTTTAAACATCATTAAATGCTGCGCGATAAAATTCTGAACATATAGGGTAAGTTCAAAAATGTAAACTTTACCGCATCGATGCAGCATCAGGACGTTCTGATGCGTCTAATACTGCATGATGCGATGCTGATGCTCTCTTGAAATTTGATGCACATTAGATATTTTTGAATGGGATATTGGCATCATGATGCATGTAGCATAATAGACACACAATGTAGCCAATGTAGCATGATGGACTATAGATAATATAGTAATACAGTCCTTGTATAGGTATATTATCTTTGAATTTCAACTTGAACTTACTTGAAATTGAAAATATTGAAATTATTTGAATAAAAAATATTAATACCTATTTTGAGTGCAAGATGTATTCAAATAGTTTAAACAATTTTAATGAAAAGTAAATACATTAATCTTTTTCAACAGTTTTTTTCGGAATTATTCCTGTTGGTGTTAATACCTACATAATATGGCAAGTAGTTATTAT